>CM054060.1:57929322-58375781 GCA_028641055.1 Alopecurus myosuroides | reverse complement strand
GGGTGAAAACTCTGCACCGGCCTCGGTTGATGTCGGTGTTGGCGGCGCTCTCGGTTGTCACTCCCCCTTGGAGGCATTGATATGGAACCACTGACCTCTCATGTCCGTGTGTGGTCTGGTTGGCGTTCTCGTCATCTTCTAGTGGTGTGCGGCCTTGGGGCCGTCATATCTGTTGGAGCGCTTTTTCTGGTCTTTCGCCTCCATCGTGTTTAGTTGAGTTGTTAGTGTCCGCTGCGGCCGCTTGGATGACTTGGTCTTCGATGGGGCGCGTCCGTGAGGCCAGCGTGGATGTTGGAGCGGCGACTCTGAATGTTCGCCTCCATCGTGTTGCGTTGAGATGTGCAGGTGTCGGTATTGGTCACTAGGGCGATTTGGTCGTCGGTGCGAGGGCGTTGCTTGGGGGGGCGGCATGGTGAGTTTCATGTTGTATGATTTTCGGCCTGTTTTACTTATAAACTGGGCAACTCTCTTGTATAAGTACTCTATAAAAAAAAAGGCAAAACTTTTGGCTCGTTTACAAAAATTCTGTATACACAATTTACAATGGCAACTACTAAGAGTACACAAATAGCAAAGAACCAAATAATCCATTATTATCCATCCTCCATAAAGTCAACGAACACTATCTACATGACTGACCTATTCTATGTACACGAGAGTTCAGATACGCCATTCTCAGATCTCAAACCACAATATGACAATAGCAACAAACGCATTACCTACGGTTCAGAATGAGCAAGGTACCGATGTATCTGAACCAGGGACCTGAAGACCCACAACCGCTACAGGGCGCCTCAATCCTCGTGGTCACTCCAGCGGCGCGACGACCAAGCGGAATAATAGGACGGCGAAGGTGCCGAGCCCGTCTCGTCGGTGCCGACGGGGACGTCGGAGAGCGGCGCGAGGACGCGGCGCACGCTCATGGACCGCATCGTTCGGAAGCTGAGGTTCCTGAGGATCTTGTCCTTGGAGAAGACGTCGGAGGAGTTGGTGAGGATGAGGTAGACCAGCCCCTGGACGAGCAGGAACACGGCCACCTTGGCCAGCGCGTCGCGGAGCTCTGGCGAGATCATGAGGGCCTCCTCCATGGCCACCGGCGGCGATCGAGAGGTCGAAGAGGCTGACTGGCTGGCTGGCAAAGGATGACTTGTATGCGTACGTATCACTTTGTGGCAGATTGGGTTGCTCTTGTGTATCGATGATGATTGATGATGGTCTTGGCATACTCTCTTGCTCTATATATAGATCTATGGATTAGGCTTGTGTGATTTTTTTTTTTTGAACAGGGGTTGGCCCCAGAGGGACCTAGGAGCTTATATTGATAGCAGCGACATACAACAGAGGACCACAAAGAAAGAGAAATTGCAACAAGGTCCTAGAATTAAGCACTATGGACCCTAGACCTATACAGAGGAACGCCATCAGGTCCAGCTCCTTCTTCGCTGCATCTTCAGAGCCTGGCGCAGCCAAGCACACCGCCGCCGGGGACGAGACCACTTGGGGCGGCGCACCGGGAGCCAGCTGCACCAAAACTTGGGAGCCTCCGCCATGGCATCTGAGCCTGGAGGCCTTGTCCGCCTTAGAACGTCGGTGAGAATCATCTTCATCCGACGCGAAGGGGTGGAGGAGTCGCCGCACGACTAACAGAGATGGTGGCCACCACTGGCTCACCATGAAATCCTCCGAGAGAGCTCTCACTCTCCCCTGCTGCAGAAACAGCACCCAACCGCCCAGGAACTCGCCATCCTCTTCCTTCTCGCCTCCACGGCGAGGAACAGAAACCAGAGACGAGCCCTCAGCGCTGTCACTGAACCCGCGATAAGGGGCTTTATTGAAGAGGGGTGTCGTCGCCGCCGCTTCTTCCTCTAGCTCCAGCCATCGGAGCCTCTGAGCAGGAACCAGCCACCACAACAGCAAAGGGATGCCACCCGAGAGCATCCATCGCCATCCCCCTCCCGGCATCACGCCATGCTTCACAAGGAAAACAACAAACAGATAAGGAAACCTACCTCTACTCTGTACAGGGACAAGCCACGACCCTCTCCCTTCCCAGCTCCGGCCGGCGGCGCCGCTAGAGCTGCTCCGGGACCGGCCCGGGCGACGGAGGCGAAAGTCGACTCTCAAACCCTCAACCTTATCCTCTCCCTCTTTGTTTTAGGCTTGTGTGATTAGTTTTCTCTTGGCCGTGCACGCAAGCGTTGAAGTGCTGCGGGTCTCGGCTCTGATTGGCCGCGTTGCTTTGCCAGGAAGGTGGCGCAGCTTGTAGAACAAGTCGCAAGTCTTCACGCTTTCATTTTGCTAATTTTGGATCTTGTTGTAGGAGTATTATGTTCTGTTGGCGGGACATGTGTCGTGTCCGAAGGCTGCTAAGACGATTTGGACGGCCGGGGTTAGGTAAGGTAATTTGGTTCCCTTTTTGGCTTTTGAAGACAGTGAACGCATCTCCAAGCAGTATCACCACCGTCCTGGAAGCAGTGGTTAATTTCCTCCGGTACACAGACGTTTAGTTCGTTGAACACGTTTAGTTTCTTGGTTAATCGATCTGGGTGCGAGGTGTGGCTGGTTAATCGTCTGGGGATCAGAGCGGGTGCGTTGACCTGACCTTGTCACCGCGCCTACATATCGGAGACCGGCCCGATGGTGTATATAAGGGCTTGAGATGCTGTTTTGAATCGGTCCGTAGCAAGACGGGACGACTCGGGGTATTGTTTTGTTTTCTAGAAATCTGACTGCACCACTTTTGAAGAAAAGAATTGTAGAGATTCTGACTGCACCGTTCGATACGTCTCAGCAAGTTGACAACAGGCTCTCGCTCCGTCGATTCCCGGAGTCCGTGCTGGTCGTGAAAACTTCCCTGGATTCAGCACTCCTTTCGGGAGGAGACTACTGTACAATGGGAAGAAGAGGACGGTCCCGTTTTCTTGCCTGCACGGGCAAAACACCGCCGGCACCGACTACCCAGCCAAGATAAAGGTCAGCTCCAACTAGCGTGCCAGCGCCAGCTATAACAAGGTCTTTCACGACGCGGGTTTGCAAGTAAGAATGCAACGCCCACGAAACGTCCGCATATGTCCGCATAATTATGTGGGATTATGCGAGTAGCCCACGTAACCTTCGCGGGTACCCGCGGGAACTGCGTTACCCACATAATTTGCATAGGAAATTATAGAAAAAATGGATATTCCAAATACTAAAGAAATGGCTATTCCAAAGACGCTTGCGGTGAGGCTTGCGCCTCGGATGGAATCGTTGGTTGACAATAACCAATGTGCGTTTACCCGGAAGCGGTGCATCCACGACAATTTCATGTTGGTTCGGCAGACCGCCAGACTTCTGAACAGACTCAAAGAACCAAGGGTGTTACTGAAACTTGACATAGCGAGAGCTTTCGATTCGGTCTCCTGGGCTTTCCTCTTTGAGATCATGGAAAAGGTGGGCTTCGGTCCCAGGTTTCGCGAGTTGATCGCGATTCTACTTTCCACCGCGAGCACGAGGGTGTTACTTAATGGTGAGCCGGGTCCGCCAATTTGGCACAGACGGGTCTCCGACAGGGGGATCCCCTATCGCCGACGCTATTCGTGCTGGTTATGAACACGCTGAACAGAGCGTTGTCGAAGGCCATGGAGTTGGGTGTTTTAAGGCGCCTTGCGCGCCGGGACTTGGTGACGTCGACGTCGCTTTATGCGGAAGACGTGGTGATTTTCTGCCACCCAGATGAGTCGGAACTACGCGCCATCCGCGCGATCCTGGAGCTCTTTGGGCAGGCATCGGGCTTCCGGACGAACTTTGCTAAATGCTCGGTTTCGCCGATCGCATGCTCGGATGAGGTGGCGGATAGGGCGGCAATGACTATGGAGTGCCCGCTGGCACCATTTCCTGTCAAATACCTTGGCATCCCCCTGTCTCTAAGGAGGCTCTCGGGTGAGGATCTCCAACCTTTAGTGAACAGGCTAGCCGACAAGGTACCCACTTGGAAAGCATTCATGATGCCGAAAGCTGGCCGCCTCATGCTTATCCGCGCGGTGCTAGCGGCGATACCGCTGCACCAGTTGATTGTTCTTAGCCTTAACAAGAAAGTGCTGAAATAGGTGAACAAGATACTGAGAGGTTTCCTATGGGTGGGCAGGCTGGACGCCAATGGTGGCCACTGTCACGTCAATTGGTCTAGGGTCTGTCGCCCGCTGCCGCTGGGTGGGCTCGGGATCCCTGACCTAGCACGCACCTCCATCAGTATGAGGGTGAGATGGCTCTGGCGGAAACGCACAGACCCCTTGCGTCCCTGGCGTGGGCTCGATATGCAGTTTTCCGCAGAGGAGAAAGCCATCTTTGATGCGTCCACCTATATGATCGTCGGGGATGGCACATCGGCCCTCTTCTGGGAAGACAGATGGCTAGATGGAAAGACGGTGAGGGAATTGGCACCGGATCTTTTCGCGCTCATCCCCCGTCGACGCAGGAAGCGCCGCACGGTACAGCAGGCGCTCGTTGAGCGAGAGTGGATCTCCGACATAGTGGGAGCTTTGAGCCCTTTGGCCCTCTGGCAGTATGTGCAGCTCTGGATCAGGGTGCGGGGGACCGCGCTGTCTGAGACACCAGACGTGCTCGTCTGGCGCTGGACGTCGGATGCACAATACTCCTCTCGCTCTTGCTACAATGCCCTTTTTGAAGGATCTTTGCCGTCAGCTTCGTGGGAGTTGAACTGGGCGACTTGGGCTCCCCCTAGGGTGAAGTTCTTCATCTGGCTTGCCTGCCAGGATAGATGTTGGACGGGTGAGAGGCTTTCTCGCCGAGGACTCCCACATGCGGCACAATGTCCGCTATGTGACCAAGCGGTGGAGACCATGGCGCATATCCTTACCGGTTGCCCCTTCTCGAGGATGATCTGGCATGAGGTCCTCTCATGGATCCGATCCACGACGGGACCCCCCACGGAGGAGGGTGTCTTTTCAGATTGGTGGATGCAGGCGTTCGAGGCCACTCCTCGCGCCTTGCGCAAAGGCACATCGTCGATGATCATGTTGACGGCTTGGTGGATCTGGAAACACCGGAACTCTGTGGTCTTCAACAACGCTCGCCCCTCGATCCCCTCCCTCATGGACACTATCATGGCCGAGGTGCGCGACTGGGCGAACGCAGGTGCTAGAGGACTACGTCAGCTTCTCCCCTAGATAGGTCGGGTTGAGTTGTATGGTGTGGGGTTGGCCCTTCTCTGGGATTGTGTATACAAACTCTCTTTTTCTATCAATGCATCGAAACGCAAAGCTTTTTGCGTTTTCGCAAAAAAATACTATTTTGAAACAAAGTGTACATCAGCACAACACAAATCATCACCAGGAAAGTGAAGTTCTCTTTTTTCGTTGACCAACAATTAACGGCACAATCCAAACTCTCACTACTCGTATCTCTGTACCTTGCGACTGTTGGGGATGATCAAGACACGAGTCCGGCCGTGAACGTGACGCCGGTGGGCGGTCATTACATGTTCCCCTCGATGAACTCCGGCCACGCGAGCCACCCGGCCTCACCACGGCGCTGCACGAACACCACCCGGGAGTACTACTACCATAAGTGGGCTTGGTTTGGTTGCTACCGCCGACTTGCTGCTGCGTGCGGAGGAGGTCGTCGTGCGCGGAGATGTTGTAGAACTAGAAGGCGAAGCCGGTGTTCATGGAGCTATCGACGTGGTGTTGCACGGAGACGGGAGTTCTTTTGCTCCGGGAGTTTCAGATCTGGAAAGGGAGTTGAGGGGGTCGACGGTTGGAGGGAAGATGTCGGATTCCTGCAGTTGGAGGAAAAGCAGCTGCCATGACGGAGCTAGCCGGTGGGCGGCGACGACGGCGCTCCGGCGGCTCCCCGTCCACGCCTAAGTCGTAACCTAGTGGAAGCAATTGTCGAAATATGGGATCAATTGTGGGCTTAGTGGGATGCCCACATATGCCCACATAATTTTTCTACTAGCCCGCGGGCTCCCACTTAACTTTTTATGTGGGCTTGGGTAGTGGGCACCGCGGGTAGCCCACTCCCACTTGCATCCTTATTTGCAAGCCAAGCGACCGTGCGCCGGTGCTATAACGGTTAGGGACATACACGCACACACATCCTGACCTGATTGATTGCTTGACTCGTGGCACGAGATACCTGAGACGCGAAAAAGGCACCGGCCAGGACGTGGTGTATGTAGCTGCTGCAGTCACGAGGCTGACTCGTGTTTAATTTTGGGATGTGGTCCTGTTGTGTTAAAGAAAAATAAATTCATGAGCTCGAAGCTTGTGGTGGAGGATGACAACGGCGGTGGTCTTTTCTCTTGTGTGCAACCTTGCTTACTCTGGTTTGCTCCGGCGACAATCTCACAGGCGGTGGTGATGATCTGGACGACGGGGTTTTCCTCACGGCGAAGGAGAGCATAGGCATGGAGGCGTGACGGATGTCGGACCCGGTTCCGATGTATTCGATGCCGGTGCTCGGCTAAGCTTTGGAGGATGTCTGGGCGCGGTAGGAGATGACCGTTCTAGGTAATCGCGTCGAGTTAGGTGGTGACTCTGCGGGGAAGGATCTAGGCCCTAATGCCTAGTTTCGTTTGTGGCCTCATATCATTGGGCGCAACGGGCCGGCCATCTACGTGCGGGTTGAGAATGATGGTTCGGATGTTCCTCTAGGGGCAGATGGATGGTTCGCAACTCGTCACCCGTGAAAGCCTTGTCTTAGCAGCCGGCTAGGACCTATGGCGGCAACTCCCTTTGACGTCATGTCCTTATTGAAGGCATCGGGCTAGCGATACTCTCCCTACTCTGCCCGGGTTTCTCTAGGGGAAACCCGAGATCCGACGCGGGATTGGGCAAGGGTGGTGCTCTTGCATCACTTTCCTCTTCGGGCGGCGCTTAGGATGTTCCGTCGGGAAGAGGGACCGGTGGAGGGAGTTGGTGGTTGGGTTCTGCGAACTGCTGGGCAGCATCAGCTATGGTGGGTAGGCATACGTGACTCCGGGACCTTGGTTGATGCCGGCGTTGGCGGTGCTCTCGGTCATCACTCTCCCCTTCGAGGCATCTCTACGGAACCCCTCACCTCCCATGTCCGTGTCTGTGGTCTACTCATCTGGTCGACATTTGTCCTTTTCTCAACATCTTCTAGAGGTGTGCAGCCATGGGGTCGTCGTAGATGTCGAAGCGGCGGTTCTGGTCTTTCGCCTCCACCGTGCTGCTTTGAGGTGTTAGTGTCGGCTTTGGCCGCTTGGACGAATTGGTCGTCGACGGGGGCGCGTCCTTTGGGACAGCGTGGATGTTGGAGCGGCGGACACTAGTAAGAAAAAGCTTACCAGTGACGAACAAAATAGAGTTACCGCTGGCGAACCAGTCCTGTTCGCCAGCGCTATGTAGTTACCGCCGGCAAACACCAGTCTTGTTCGCCAGCGCTAAGTTTGAAATATTGAAAATTCGAAAATAATTTTTTTCACATTTTTTTTTCAAAACAGTTGAATTGGGGAACCTTTAATAACGGTGTAGAATTTTTTTTTTTGCTTTATTTCAATTTTAATTGTCCACTTCCCGCTCGGTCACACATCCTTCCAGTACTCTAGGCCTAGCACACTTAACTTCTTAGTTCCATCCCTATGAGGGACCTATGACTCCCTCATTCTTTCTTATAAGTACAGTACTATCAATCCTTTTAACTATTGGACTATATCTACAAATCCGTAATTACAAATTTGACAAATGATATGTCTAAATTGATCATAAAAATACGAGGAATCCAAATATGGCATCCATATTATCTTTTCCAAAAAAAATTGTATTTTGATTTTTTTTTTTAATTTGATTTTGTAGGAATATTTAGTCCGTCTTAAATAACTTTTTTTCCTTTTGGAATTTGCCGATTCTTAAAAAATCTCACAGGCCGAAGGCCAGTGAGGTTGGATTGGAAATTTGCTCACGACTTTTTTTGATATATTAAACGCGTTTTTTCGACGTCGTATGCAAAAGTTATGGTTGTTCTACGTTTTATTTTTGAATTTTGCATAAAAGGTCAAATGGAATATTTCAAATTTTCTATATCAACTAGACAGTACATCCTACCCACATATCAAAGGATTTAATTTCTTGAACATTTTATCATTTTCGTTTCTGTTTTAGAAAAGTAAAAAAGGCGGTCCCAGGGAGGGGTGTGTGTGTGGAGGGAAAAACACCAAGCTCATGGCCAGCTTAGTACACGTGTTTCTATGTAACAAGTGATACATTATTGGCTAGCTGTGCCAGTGCCAGTAAAAATTTATAGAATTTTATTGCCATAAGGACTTTACTGAGCAGTGTGTTCATTCACATAGTCCTTGGGTGTGGGTAAGCAAAATTATGATTTTGTTTTGGTGTCAGTGTGAAAATGAATTATTGTTATTCTATTTTAGACAACAATTCAATTCATTGGGTCCAAGCTTGGGCGTTGCTTTGCTTTAGCCTCCTCAAACACTCATGGCACGATGACATCCTGCACACGAGGCTTGGAGTGTTCACAAATCTGTCTCTTTTTTTACTTCCTCCGTCTCATTTTTACTGTCGCAAAAATTCGTGAAAACGGGTGTATCTTGCACTTAAAAACATCTAGATGCATCCGCTTTCGTGTCAATTAATATGAGATGGAGAGAGACATTGATGTATTATGGTAGTTGAAGTAAAATCTGAAATGTTTCAAAAGATTTTTTTTTAGATGTATTTTTTTGAGGATTGTCGGCATGGAGGGATTTATGTTAAAGTTGTTGCAACACACGGGTAGTTTGCTAGTTATTTTGATAAAATTTCTATGTTTTCGCTCATCCTATGTCACTACGTCACAGATGGGAGGGGACACATTTAAAAGTACCTAAAGTAATTGTGACTCAAAATCTTTGAGGGGCACTTTTTCAAATTCCCCAAAATATTATAATATAAACGCATTTGTTACAAATAGCTTACAAAGTTCTCGGCCACTTGGTTAAACTTCCCGGAAATGATTTGGAGGTACTTTGGCAAAGTTCTCCTAAAACTTGAGGCAGTTGGTCAAAGTGTCCTCGATAGTTTTGGAGGAACCGGATCAAAGTGCACTAAGCATATTAGAGTCACTTTGCCAAAGTTCCTCTAAAAATTATAGGAGCACTTTCACTAGATAATTTCTCTTACATTCTTGAAACTTTGTGCAATCCACTTGGTCTTTATACAGTCGATTAATTATTGACGGGTAGCTTCCAAGGTAAACTAAATTGTGTATATTTTATACTGAACTATTATACTTATTTTAAACTTAGTGTTATCATAGTCGTGGCTAGTACTATTTTCCATTACTTATATCACATATTAAAAATAGAATGAACTTTCTAAAATTAGTTTTTATTTTCCTATTATCATGTTGTAATCTATATCACACTAAATTTTGTTATGAAAATTATCCGTTATTTAATTTGGATTTCATTGCTATAATCTGTGGTGAGTTTTGAAATCTTTGTTGTTAGAAAGTGCATACAATTGTACATCATATTTTTATGTGTCTCCATGTATATATTTTTAAATCCTTAAATTAAAGATAAAAATCTCTATAATATATTTTTCTAAAAAATATCTTAGTAAGTGTACTAGATCTTTATGACCGAGGTATAACTATTGAATTTTATATTCACAATATTTTAATCGAATTATGTAGAGTAAGTTGAGTTTAGTAGGTCATGTTCTGGATTTGGTAATAAAAAAACATCTCTTATGCATGGATGAAATGAAAACCCATTGTGGCATCAAATATTATATGTGAAATTGTATATAATAGGCCTTCTCTGGCCAAATATTTGTGACACAACCAACGTGCATTTTCTTCCATCTTGTAACATCTTGAGTATGAGAGTGCGAATGTATGGATCTGGAAAAAGAAAACTTTCTTTTCCTAAATAATATACATAGATAATAATTTATGTTTAACAAAGGATGAAGGATGGGTTAAATGCAATGATGATGCTATATTTACTAATGATAGTAAGGTTTGAACTTGGGGAGGAGTCATTACAAATCATAATGACAAGATCATTTGTTTTTTAATTGGATTTTATATTCCATTTCCATTCTGCTGAAGTGGGAGAATCTATTGCTTTTATAGACGGCCTTAAGCTTAACACTAGTTGAAAACTAGCCAAATGATTTTACCTTTAGTACATGTTCAATTACGAACCGGTACTAAAGGTAGAATTAGTACCAGTTCCAGAGCACAGGGCGCCGGAAACCTTTAGCACCGGTTCGTTCCGGGTCTTTAGAACCGGTTCGTGACACGAACCAGTACTAAAGGTTTTCGCGCCAAATTTGCCGCGGATGTGGGGCCGGCGCTGCACCTTTAGTACTGGTTCGTTTCACGAACCGGTTCTAAAGGGTTTCTAGCCTATTTCTTCAACACGAGCACACCCGAGCACAGCTAGCTCTCCAAATTTTCATCTTCAACACATTTTCAAAATATTTCTCTCCTCTCACACTCCAACAAATCTCCATTTTCTCCACCATTTTGTTAAGATTGCAAGCAACCATCTATCCAAGGGTTAGCAACATGATATTTTCTCCCGGAGTGTCCACGGGGGGTGGGGGTAGGGGGTGGAGGGAAAAAAAAAATCAAATTTTACCGCTGAGCGGTACGTTTAGAGATGGCGAACCTCCATGTTGCCCAACGGTATGTTTACCGCTGGCGAACACGCCCCCTGTTCGCCAGCGCTAATTTAGGTAGCGCTGGCGAGCCAACTGGCCCGTTCGCCAGCGGTATTTGCTGTCGCGCGCAGCCCCACGCCCACTGTTATAGCTGGCGAACGAAGTGTCATGTTCGCCAGCGGTAAACTGGTTAGTGCTGGCGAACACTGATCCGTGTTGGCCAGCGATAATATCACTGGTGCACATGTATTCTTGTTGCCCAGCGGTAATCTAGTAGCTATAGCTTGTTTTCTACTAGTGGGATGTGAATGTTCACCTCCATCGTGTTGCGATGAGGTGTGTAGGTGTCGCTTTTGCGCACAGGCGACTTGGTCGTCGACTCGTGCGAGGGTGTGGCTTCGGGCACGACATGGCGAGTTTTATGTATTATAATTTTCTGTTTTTTTTTTTTGAAATTGGTAATCCTGGCATCTGCATCAGAGCGATGCACACAATTTTTTTTTATTAAATAAAATAGTGTAAAGTCTCAACGTTCTAAGAAAAGACAAGCATTACGGTTCAAAAAACACCAAAGTAGCCACTTCAATAAGCTACACAAACAACCCCGACATTAGACATCTACACATATTGCAATCGCCTAGTATGAAAAAGCCACTCTTATTGAAAATGGGCCGAATGGCCGCCATCAACCGAGTAAATCCAGGTCAAGGATCCAGTATGAAGCCCGATGAACAACCTCCAAAAAATTAACCGGTCCCACATTATTAAAAACACATCGTTGCTTCAGGTCCAAGTAGTCCAAAAAAAGCACATACGCCTATACGTATACTAGATTTTGTAGACTAATAGTAAAATGAACAAGTTTCTAAATTTTACGCACAAAATCACAAGATAAAAAAGATGCTCTACAAACTTCTCCGGACCATAGAACACACAATTTTAACATGCTTTCCACCGTCTTTTGGCGAGATTTTTCTTACTCAATAACTCTTTTGTAGAAAGGAACCACATAAAAATCATAATCTTCAGTTTAATTTTCATAAATACTATAGAAAAACTTAGTACTCCCGTTCATTATGAACCCATGACCCTCACCAAGCACGAAGGAAATACGAGCAAAGAAACTGCTCTTTTCCCCATGATTTCCTTCTAAAAAGAAGAATCAATTGGTTTTGCATCTACTTAGGCTAAGGTTTTGTCTCTAAGATACTTGTTATGTAATAACTCCTGCCAACTCCTTCTTCTGTTAAAAGCTTAAAAATCCATCTACTAAGCAGGAATCTATTCTTAATCTCCATCACCTAAATTTCAAGACCCAGTGGTCTTTCGGCCAACAAATGATGTTCCACTTTGAAAGACTGTTTTTTTTTGTTGGTCACTTTGCCACTAAAAAAGGTATCTATTAGTAATCCAATCTTTTCCTGAGCCTGATGGGAATTTCAAAGAAGGATAACAAAAACAGGGGAAAACTCGATAATACGGAATTAATCAGGACTAGACGGTCTTCATATGAGACCATCTTTCCTATCCAGGAGCTTAGATTTTGTTCGAAACGATTCTCCACTGGTCTCCATTTTTTATTTAGAATTTTGCGGTAATGGATTGGAATTCCTAAATATCTAAAGGGTACATAACCCACCTCACAACCAAATATGTGGCGGTACTCCTCGTAGAATTTGGTAGCTTTCCGCTTGAGGAACGTGCTGTTGCTCAAGGTAGAATTTCCGGCATCTTTTCTACTCTATCAATGATGAAAAGACACAACTTTTGGCTCTTTTAAAAAAGGAATCTGGCAACTAGTAAGAGCATACAAATTGCAAAGAATCAAATAATCCATCCTCCATAGTTCAACTCAACGAACACTATCTACAAGACCAACCTAATCTATGTACACAGATTTCAGATACACCATTCTCAAATCTCAAACCACAATAGCAGCAAACGCATTACATACAGTTCATAATGACCAAGCTACCCATGTGGTCAGAACTAATTTTAGCAACCGCTGCAGGGCGCATCAATCCTCGTGGTCACTCCAGCGGCGCGACGACCATGCGGAATAGTAGGACGGCGAGGGTGCGGAGCCCGGCTCGTCGGTGCCGACGGGGACGTCGGATAGCGGCGCGAGGACGCGGCGCACGCTCATGGACCGCATCGTTCGGAAGCTGAGGGACCTGAGGATCTTGTCCTTGGAGAAGACGTCGGAGGAGTTGGTGAGGATGAGGTAGACCAGCCCCTGGACGAGCAGGAACACTGCCACCTTGGCCAGCGCGTCGCGGAGCTCCGGCGAGATCATCAGGGCCTCCTCCATGGAGAGGTCGAAGAGGCTGACTTGCTGGCTGGCAAAGTAGGATGACTTGTGTACGTATCACTTTGTAGCAGATAAGGTTGCTCGATCTTGTGTATCGGTGATGATTGATGATGGTCTTGGGCCTACTCTCTTGCTCTTTATATAGAGCTGTGGATCGTTAGCATGTGTGGTTGCGAGCTGTGATTGATTAGTTTTTTTCTCGTGTATACGCAAGCGGTGAAGTGTTGCGCGTCTCGGGCCTGATTGGCCGCGTTGCTTTTGCCAGGAAGGTGGCGCAGCGCTAGCTGTAGAACAAGTCTCAAGTCTTCACGCTTCCATTTTGCTAGTTTTGGATCTTGTTGTAGTATATGTTGTGTTGTGTCAACATCTCTGAATGTTGGATCAGTCCGACTTGGCGGGACATGTGTCGTCTCTGAAGGCTGCTAAGATGATTTGGACGGCCTTGATTAGGTAATTCGGTTCCCTTTTGGCTGTTGAAGACGGTGAAGAAGTGAACGCATCTGGAAGCAGTACCACCACCGTCCTAGAAGCAGTGGTTTCCTCCGGTACGTACACAGACGTTTAGTTCGTTGAACACGTTTAATTTCTTGGTTAATCTGGGTGGTGTGGCCTGTTAATCTTTGAGGAGCGGGGTGAGTTGACCCTGTCACCGCGCCTACAGATCGGAGACCGGCCCGGTGGTAAACGCGCTTGAGATGCTGTTTTGAACGGGTCCGTAGCAAGATGAGACGACTCGCGGGTATTGTTGTTTTGTTTTGAAATCTGACTGCAGCACTTGAGGAAAAGAATTATAGAGATTCTGAGTGCACCGGTCGATGCATCTCAGCTAGTTGACAACAGGCTCGCTTCGGCGATTCCCACAGGCCGTGAGATGAGAACCTTCCTGGATGCATGCATGCAGCACTCCATGTGCCATCCCAATTAGTAATTGCTTTTCTTTGATTTTTTTTGTTCCAGAAAGAGATTATTGTTTGCTTGCTGTACAGTGGCAAGAGGAGCAGGGCCTCGTTTTCTTGCCTGCACAAGCCAAGCACCGCCGGCACCGACTTGCCTGCCAAGATTAGGCCAGCTTGAACTAGCGTGGCAGCGCCAGCTAATTTTAAGGTGGTCTTAATTTCATGACGCGGTTTGCAAGCCAAGCGAACGTGCGCCGGCGGGAAACTGAAAACCACATATCCTGACCTGTTTGATTGCTTGACCACGAGATGCCTAAAACGCAAAAAGGCACCGGCAGCACACGTTTGGTATTGCCTTGAAGCAAAGGACTCAACCAGTCCCACAATACGGCAGCGCTTACAAATTGGATACTGCTGAGCGTCCCCCGGGGGATGGAAAATTTCCATCCCCCGCCTCCCCCTGCTGACTGACACCTGTCCCTTTTTTTTGGCCAAATCTCGCTTTTGCTCACCGTAGCAAAAAAAAGTCCCGCTTTTGCTCCCGTAGCAAAAAAACGTTTCACCCAAAAAAACAGGAAAAGGGCAGACCTCGCCGGAGACTCGCCGGAGGCCTCGCCGGAGTTACTGTAGCAAATTTTTTTGCTACAGAAGCAAAAAGTCGATTTCGCCGGAGCCGTCGCCGGAGAGCAAAAAATTTATTCTAAAAAAGCAAAAAAATAACCTTATTGTAGCAAAAAAATTATACTATTAGAGCAAAAAATTGGACCTCGCCGGAGTTACGGTAGCAAAAAATTTGTACAAAAAATGCAAACGAAAAACCCTATTGTAGCAAAAAAATTGTACAATTTTTTTTAGCAAAAACTGCTAAAAATTGGCATCAACTCCGGCGGCGCGGCGTGCTGATGGTTCCGAGCCTACACCGAGGGGTCACCACCTTCGCTGACGCGCACGTGCTGCCCGCCGTCGCTGAGCACTCTCGCCGGCCTTCAAAAAAGCCTCACAACAGGCCATGGGAGCACTGCCGTGCTCGCGGGGGAGCAACCAACTCGGGTCGTCACCGAGCAGTTGGGCGCTCGGGGGGCGGCGCACCCTACTGCACGTTCCATGGCCGGGCACGTTCCATGGCAGGGCCCCCGGCGGCGGTGGTGGGAGCGACGATGCGCTGCTCGGCGCGCCGCGCGGGAGGCGCCTCGGCCGGCGGTTCGTCGTCACCGTTCCGCGGCCCCGGCGTCGGCCGCGGCATGCGCTCCTGCAGCCGCTGCTTCTGCTGCGCGCTGCTTCCCTTGCGTCGAGGCGTGCGCGCCGGCGGCAAGAAGCAGCAGAAGGTCCGTAGGAGAGACACGTTCCCGCCCGCATCCTCGCCGCGCTTCACCCCTTGGTCTTCCTCCGCCGAGCCGGCCACCGGCGCCGGCACGGTGCGCAGCTTGTGCTCCCTCCTCCGCCGCGGCTCGTCATCACCGCGACAACACAGGAAGAACAGGGCGGCAGCCCAAGGTCGTCGTCTCCCGCTCGCGCTCTCTGCCATGCACGTCCTGCTCCTCAAGCTCGTCACGGGACGAACACGAATGGGGACACGGCGGCGCCAGCCTCGCGGATCTGCGGGATATACAAGGGACGGGATGAGAAACGAACGTGGGGAAGACAGTTGACTAGAGAAAAGGGATAAGGTGGAGCTGCACTGTACGCGTGGCCGTTCGGTGCTGACCCGGGGGATGAGATCGCTCGATCCCCCGGGTTATCATCAGTGTTTCCCTTACAAATTACAACTTCGTAGCATGTTTCGTATGCCTCGACTCGGCTCAACAAAATCTTATCACTTGACAGTCACAAAGATCAAATCGGGTTTCTTGGAGCTCAACCCATCACCACGGCCCCACTTGCAAGAGAAAACTCACACAGCACCTAGGGACCGGGCCCACGCACAGCGGCACGGGTAGAAGGTAGCCATCGCTTATCCTGCCACGTCCATCTCAGTCTGCGCATTCCCTGCAAAAAAAGGAGGATCAGCCTGTGCATTCCACGCCGAGAGAGAGGAAAAAAAAAAGCAAAACCCAGTTCATGCACTTGGGTCTTTTGGCTCTACCTGGGCTGGGTTGGCTTCTTCCCGGGCTATCTCTATTTTCCTGGCTCGGCCCGGGCCGGCACGATATCTCTGTTTTGGCGCGAGCGAGAAACATGGAGAATCACACCACAACACGGCCCTTTCGCGCGGAACAACATGAACATATTCGCGGCCCGGACATGTTGAGTTGTCTACTCTATTCGATCGATTTGTGTCCGTGTTTTTCCTGTTGAATTCAATCCGTCGGCACGTAAAAGTGTGTTGTTTTTTTTCTTCACGAAAACTGTTGTATTAGGCTGGTCACAGTGGGAGTAACATAGCTAGTAACATCAGTGCCACGTAGCCAAAAAAGATGACGTGGCACATATTTAATAAGAAGAGAGATGAGGATGGTAACTAGCTATGTTATCGTAACATCACACATTCCAATGCACAATGAGTCTATAGGCTAATAAATACAGCATTGCATGACACCACTTGTTAGTTACTGCCCGCTGTGAAGATAGTAACATAGTCTCGAAAAATATGATGTTACTATCCTAGGTTACTTCCCATTGTGACCAGGGCTTAGGGTCACCTAACACGCCCTTCGATAGGTCGCTTCCGCTCACGCGCATCCTCGCAACTTTGGTAGCGTCCTGCCCAAAGGCGGAGCTGGGCCCCGGGCAGCCCAGGCCACGGCCCGGGGCGTAGGACTGAGGACAAGGCAGATTTTTATACGCTGCCTGGGACGTGGCTAACAGCCCACGAAGTTGGCCCATAGCCCAGGAACAAAGATGCCCGATAGGCAGAAGAACCCACGAACCGACGAACGGAAGTCGTCGTTTCTCCCTTCCTCCCAGGCACGCGAGACAGAGACAGAGAGTCCCCGCGCGGCCGCGCCCCCGCCGCCTCTCCCCCTCGCCTTCGTCCTGCGCGCCCGCTGCTGCGGCGCTGCTCTCCTGCCGCGGCGCTGCTCTCCTGCCGCGGCGCTGCCGTCTTCCACCGGTCGCGCAAGGCCGCCGCCGTCGGCCCGCCGCCCAGTCCCCGTCCGCCCGTCCCGTCCCGTCGCCTGTTTCTGTTTGACCTAGGTAAAAATCCCCCCATTTGCTGCTCTACCTTCCCAAAATCTTAATTTCTCTTAGATAGACTAGTTTAGGCTTGATTTGTGCTGTTGATTTAGCATGTAGGAGACAATTTAGTAAGTCCTTGCTTTGTTTTATAGTTTACAGGAAGAAGAAAAGATGAGTAAAAGAAAATTGACGAATTTTTTTCAAGTACAACCTAGAACTGCTGAATGTTCCACGGAAGAGGGACCTTCAACTCGAGCAAGTGATACTATCTCTCATGTTACAGCTGAATTTGGTCCTGGTGATATTGAATCGGACCCTGGTTTGAGAGTACCAATCGAGGATTTGAGTCCAGATATTAGACATATTGCTAGAAGGGAGTACATTAATAGGGGTCCATGTCAACCAACTGATCATACATATGCACGAACATTGGTAGGAAAAAGCTACAGAAGCTTTCATGACAATTGGTACAATAATCATCGTGGCTGGTTAGAATATAGCATTGCTAAAGATGCTGCCTTTTGTTTTTATTGCTTCCTGTTTAAGCAACCAAGGGCTGAAAGATATGGTGTTGAAGTATTCACAAAGAAAGGGTTTAAATATTGGAAGGATGGGCCTAAAATTCTTGATGAGCATGTAGGTAAACATGATAGTGCTCATAATAAAGCTAGATTGCATTATGAGGCTTATAAAAATCAGAGGCAAAATATTCCAAATGTTTTTGATCGGGGTACCAATAGCGGAGAAGAGAAATACAAAGCCCGTATGTTGATTATATTGGGTGTTGTCAAATTTCTGCTTTTACAAGCTCTTGCTTTTCGTGGCCATGATGAGTCTAATAGCTCAAAGAATAAGGGTAACTTTAAGGAGATGTTGGAATGGTACATGAAGAAAGATCCAAAGGCAGGAGCATTGCTTGGGGATACCGGAGACAACCATAAAATGACTTCACCTGAAATACAATTGGACTTGTGCAAGGCTTGTGCAGAAGAGACCACCAAAGCAATTATTGAAGAAATTGGAGATAGTAAATTTGTCTTGCTTGTTGATGAGTCTAGAGATGCATCTATTAAGGAGAAAATGGCTATGTGTTTCAGGTTGGTGCCTTGTTGACGAGTCTAGAGATGATGCTTTGTATTTTTCTTGCAAATTATTGTATATTAATAATGCTTCTTTGTCTTATGTTTATGTAGGTATGTCAACAAAGGTGGGGAGGTGATTGAGAGATTTATTGCAATTGAGCATGTTCCGGATACACGGGCAGCTTCACTCAAAGCAGCTTTGGATGGTATGTTTGTTACTCATGGCTTGTCTATGTGTAATTTGAGAGGGCAAGGTTATGATGGGGCTTCAAATATGAGAGGGGAATTTCGTGGGTTGCAAAGATTGATCTTGGACGAAAATCCATATGCTCATTATGTACACTGCTTTGCCCATCAATTGCAATTATTTGTTGTTTCTGTTGCAAAGTGTTCTTCTTCGGTGAGGGATTTTTTTGAGTACAGTAGCATGGCTGTGAACATTGTTAATGCTTCATGTAAAAGACATGATCAATTGGCCCAAGAGCAGCATGATGAAATTGTGCGCCAACTAGAGACAGGGGAACTTCTTAGTCGGAAGGGGAAAAACTAATTGACTAACCTTGCAAGACCTGGTGATACACGGTGGGGATCACATCACAGAACCTTATGCCGACTTGTTTCAATGTGGAAACCTGTTCTAAAGGTATTAGAAAATCTGTTTAGTGATGCTGAAAATGTTACACAAAGAACCACGGCTGGGGGGTTGATAAAGCAATTGGAGACATTTGAGTTTGTTCTCATTTTGCATCTTATGATCAGATTATTGGGCAAGACTAACACTCTGTCATATTGCTTGCAAAAGAAAAATCAGAATATTGTGCGTGCCGTGGGATTGGTTAAAACCACATTGGTGGATATTCAAAAGATTAGGCAGGAGGGTTGGGATGAGCTCCTTAAAGAGGTAAATGACTTTTGTCTCAAATACAATATTGTAGTGCCAAATCTAGAGGACACAAGAACTTCTAATGGCCGTTCAAGGACTTGGGGTGGTGAATTGGTGACTTACTATCACTATTTCAAAAATGAAATATTCAATGTCGTGCATGACCAAATTATTGTTGAGTTAAACAACCGCTTTGCGGAAAGATCTACTCAATTGTTGAGATGCATTGCTTGTCTTGATCCCAAGAATTCCTTTGCCAATTATGATGAAGACAAGCTAGTTGATCTTGCTAATATGTATGATGCTGACTTCTCCACATATGAAGTTAATTTTGTTCTTAGGAACCAATTGGACACATTCATTAGAGAAGCTAGAGCACATTTGATGAACTGTAATGACCTTGGTCATCTTGCCATGAAGATGGTTTTGACTGATATGCACACAACCTTCCCCTTGGTTTACCGTCTTGTTGAGTTAGCCTTGATTTTGCCTGTTGCAACTGCAACCGTGGAAAGGGCCTTTTCAGCAATGAGCATTATCAAGACTAGTTTAAGAAACAAGATGGGTGATGATTGGATGAATCATCGAATGGTATGTTACATTGAGCGAGACGTATTTGTTTCTATTGAAGAGTCAAAGATCATAGAGAGGTTTCAAGGTTATCGCTCGCGCAAAGGCGTTTTACCTCGTCCAAGAAGTAAGCTTTCATATTTGTCATCCATTATTGCTTATTTTTCTTTGTTGTTTATGTACTGATTATAATTTTATATTTACATTTAAAGGTTTAGCTATTGAAGATGTAGTCATGGGAGGACCGGATCAACCAAATCATTGATTTAGTACCATCTTTTATGTATTTTGTTGCTATACATTGTCATATTTTGTCCAACTGAATATCATGTTTCAGTTCATATTATCTATCCAACTTATTTTGCATTGAAAGTGGGGCATTTTTTTGGAAGATTCTTTGTCCCTTAATCTTTGGCCCGGGGCATGAACAATTCCTGGCTACGCCGTTGGTCCTGCCCATGTTCCATCAGCATGGGCCCCATCAACCTCTCTTCTCACTTTTCCCACGTAATAAGTGTACTAAAGGCACTGCACACTGCCTTTTTTACTGCAGCTTTTTGACCTGCTGGCCGTTGGCGCAGGAGATCGTACGTGTGAGTAGTTGCTGCCTGTTTGCACGCAACTAGCTAACACTAGGTAGTACGGACTATATGTGTTGATGTTTCTTTTCAGTATGTGCACTGGTTGTTGCTTGGTAGCACAATGCGTGACCTATATTACACGTGCAAAGCTGGCTAGTCTGGTATATCTTGTTGTTTGCCATTTTTCATGGTTTTTTTGTTGAAATAGTAGGTGATTTTTGTTGTAAATAAATCTGAGGCAAAATATTTATTGCCTAACCATATTTTAATTGCTATAGACATATATTTATTATTTTTATCGTTTGTGTTTTTTATTGAAATTGTTGATTATATTTGTCGCAAATCAATGGGCAAAAAAAATATCTTATTCAATAATACGGGATTTTTCAAACGTTGCAAACATATTTTTGTTATTGTTGTCTAGGCTTGTTTTTTTATTGAAATAGTTGGTGATTTTTGTTGCAAATGAATATGTGGAAAATTATTTGTTGGTTAGCCACATTTTAATTTCTACAAACGCATAATTTTTTGTTCTAATCGTTTGAGATTTTTATTAAAACAGTTGATTTTTTTTTGTTGCAAAGCAACATGCAAAAAAATTGTTTTTAACCAAATTTTCTTAGCTTTTAATAGTTTTAAAAATGTTGCAATAATTTGTTACAATTGTATTGTTGTCAAGTAGTTCATCATGACGCCGCGCGGCTAACTAACCCTTACACCATTTTTTTCACTAGTTTTCGGTATTATTGTTTTAATATAATACATGCTTTTTATTTGTTGTAAAAGCACAAAATTTAGCAAAAACATGTACAAAATATAGCAGGACCATGTACTAGCAGCAGCTACTTTAGGCAGCTAGCTGACCGACACCAGCAGCCTTCCTGTGGCAAGGTAAGATTCACATGCTGCATGCATACAAGGTAGCGGCAGAAGCACAAGGCGGGTACCACCAAGCATGGACCCTCAATAAGCTTTGAAAGACAATCCGACACATCCGCTGGGCGGAAAGCAACATGTCTTGAGGGGCCAAGTTCGAGGGTCGGATGCGCGAAATGAACGGTTCAGAAAGGGACCTATCACGCCCTGTTCTAGGACGACCTGCATCTAGCACGCCCCTTTTTTTTAATGGAAATGTGGGCTTTATTGATCAAATAATCATAATGTCACACAGAGCTAACCCAAGAAAAACTAAATTTTGCTCCCTAGTGAGCAGCATAATTCAAAGATTGACCAGCATGTCAAAAAGAACGATCAAGAAAAAAAGCCACTGCCAATCTGATGTCGTGGATCACCTGTTCAATAAGTAAAAGATCCGAGAAACTAGTAGGAAATGGGCTATTAGTGGCATGCCATTTTCCACTTTAGTGGCGAGTATCTCCCATGACGTTGCTATCACGTCGGTGGTAACTCGTAGCAGTGATGTGTTATCGACCACGTCACTGGTCCATTTAACTGTAGTGGCGTGCAGATTTGGCATGATACTGGTACGCATTAGCAGTGACGTTTGCAACAACGCCAGTGATATGATATACGTTAGTGGCGTGACAACTGCCCAAACGCCACTAGGACATTTTTTTATCGGCAGTTAATTTCGAGAATAATTAATTTATAGAATACGTTAACATGGACATTCACGGAAATTGGATAGTAGTAGTCACACTACCAAAATAATAACCTGAGTAGAGTTTGTAGATGGAGTAGCACTAGAGTGCAAGCTAATTGAATGAAAGTCTTAATTAGCTTATATTACAACTATTAGTTTTGAATTTTGCGTTACAGAAATAAACATAGAGGACAATGCCATCGATCGTGAATATATAGTACACATCTTGTTCTTTCAAGCGAGACATCATGTCTTCTTGACTTCGCGAGCCGCCGTAGAACACGTCGGCTTCGTTGTTGACATCAATGTTGATGATCGTGGCCAACTCGGTCTGGCTCAACTCTTTGGCCCACTTCGTGACCTAAAATTGGTTACTCAAGCTATCTCTCACGTACGAACTGCCACATATGATAGATCATATAGTAGCCCTCCATCACACTGTTTTCTGGCTGCTGTATGGAGCAAAATTTGGTGTTGCGCTTGAACCAAACCATGTTCATTATGTTTCTCTTTTTGTGTTCATCATCGAAACTTCCTTTGGAATGTTCGTAACGGAAGATGCATAATCGAGTATCAGATTGATATTCTTGTAGTCTATTTGTTTGCTCTTCGCCAAGTCCAGGTACAACGTAGTGCATCGGCGTGGTTCGAGAACGATGAGGATGCAAGGATCATTGCGTGAAAGAGATAAACAAATCAATAATACTGAAATTAATCGTTGTACTTGCAAGGCCTAATTAATGGAAATGTACGAAAACATGCATATGTATGTATATACTAGAAGGGGTTGGCGCAGTTTGCTGTGCCCAAGATTATTATTGCGATTATCGATACATGCCATACTGGTCTGAGTAAAGATTAGTGACTCATACATGATCAGATCTGGTACAAATTTATAGCCTTCTCACATAAATGTTGTACGTATTGGCACGGGAGGAGCTACATTGTGGTCAGAGTGGGTCATGGCCCCCCAAGCCCAAAATATTTTACCGAAGGAGCTCGGAATGTATGGCTAATTTCATGTCCTATAATGTGTTTTGGCCCCTGCTTAGTGCCCACGTGATCATCTTTTGGGTTTTGTCCCTGGCTCCGATGTTGGTCAAGCTCCGCCACTGCGTATTGGTGTAGTAATGTAGTACATATAGTATAATACAAAGTAATAAATTTGAATTTCGTAATCTTTGAACGAGGTGAGCTCGGGCGGCTGGTGCATGGAGGCAGAGGAGCCATGGGAGGCGGGTATGGTCGAGACATGGGAGGAGACGACTGTTGTGGGTGGATTTCAGTCGAAATAGCTTCTGCAGTTACGATTATGTATCCGTATCGTATTACTCTATTCACAGGTTTTGATGACCTTACTATAAAGGCGTACATGTAGTATAATATAAAGTAATAACTTTGAATTTGTTAATCTTTGAAGTTTGAACGAGGCGAGCTCGGACGGCTGGTGCGTGGAGGCAGAGGAGCCGTGGGAGGCGGGGATGGTCGAGACACGGGAGGAGACGACTGTTGTGGGTGGATTTCAGTCGAAATAGCTTCTGCAGTCACGATTGCGTATCCATATAGTGTTACTCTATTGACAGGTTCTCGTGACCTTACTAAAAAGGTGAGGCCAGATGCAGAGCTGACGTGTGCCGCTTATGCGCATGCTTGGAGGGAAGGAAGAGGCACAAAGAACAAGCATATAAGACTCACTGGTCAGATCTACGGACATGAGACGATGGTGGCCGCTCCCATGACGAGAGCTACGGCATCCCTCGAGAAAAAATCACTCCTAATCCGTGGAATCACCGGAGGAGAGACGTAATGGCGGCATGCAAGTTTCGGTTTGTTATTGGTGTGCACGCTTCTCTTTTGTTTTACAACAACAGACTAAGTGTTGTATATTTGCTCCTCTTGGTGTTATTTTTCTTTGGACTGTCACAAAAAGTTGGGAAAATTTTACACCAAATGCAGCTATTGCAATAAGCTTTCTAGTCTCAAATGTCTTAAACGATAGTTATGCTTCAAAATAGGACAGCTATTTGAGATGCTCTAAATGGCCCTTATTTGTTTACGACACATAAAATGTAGTTAAGTCAACTGGAATGACAACATGCAAAGCGGAACCAATAGAAGTTCGCCACATGGTTCAACCATGGAGCTCTATTTCTAGCATGGTTACATATTGGAGAGATGGCTATAGAATTAAACTTCCTATGTATAGGGCATGAGAAAGTAATGCTTATCCTGATTGATAAGCATGAAATGTGTGATGTACTTCTGCATTTGTGCACGGTCCTTATCATTTTTAATGTTGCCCTCGTGAAGTAGGTAGGGATCAGCAATGGCAATGGTTGGGACGTCATCGACTCTGATAGCTTTGATTAGGTGGAGCGCCCATAGGCGGAGTAAGGATCCAAGGAGCGTGTGCAAGTGGAGCATCATGAATATTTCTTAGAAACGCATGAAGAACATGTCGGCGGGGGTATACACGGAACATGTCCTCATGATCCCCGGGCACTGACACCGGTACTACCGGAAAGATGTCTCTTTGTTCCGCATCTAACGAAAGTAGATATTGTCCTTGATTGTGGATTTGCTGATGCAGTATCTTGAGTTCTTTTGTCACGGCCCGAATCTGTTGTTGCATTAGCATGGGATAACCCATCCAATGGTACACTAGCCTTTTGGATATTTTGGATCCCAAGGGATTGCTTTTTCTAATATTGGCCTTAGTGATCATCGGCTGTTGGTTGTCGTCATTTCCCCTAGCACGTTGTCGTCTTCCCTTTCTTCCCTCCGGGAGCGGCTTGGTGTGTGTGTGTGTGGGGGGGGGGGGGGCACCACGGATCTTGGTCTTAACTGCTTGAGAGGGCACATTAAGGATTGTGTTCAGACTAAATACAGTTTTGCGGGGTACATTGAGATGGGTGTCTTCTGGCGGCGTTTCTAGGAAACAGACTCTGTATGCAATGGGAGCATCCCATTTCTGGGGATATATTAGCCACAAAGTCTTTGTTGAGCTCCGGCTACATGACATCACCATGCTCATTGAGAAATTCTTCGAGATTGTATTGTGATCATCAAGAGGACCAAAAGGCAAAACATTATTGGTACGACATGCATGCATGAGGCTAGAATCCGTGTCACCCAAAGGAGATGGCCAAATTGTTCGGCTTGTCGTAGCACCAATGTGGATCTCAGTCAGGACAGATGTTATGAGTACTTGTTTTCCGAGCAACCGAATTTGCGATTTGGACCATGGTATGGGCCAATTCTTGCATCCATCAAGTTTATAATGCTCGTCTGCGCCACGTGGTTGACTCGGAGGATACAATTGTTCATAACCCGGAGTGTCCAAAACAATTTCAACTCTATATTGGTCGTATCGTGAATCTCTTTCCTAGAGGGATGATGAAATTACGAGTTGCAACAACCTTTATTTCACTGTTGACGAGATGCTGGAGTTTGCATGGGGTGTCATCCTGCAAGACATTGCGGATGTGAGAGATCGGCACCCTCTAAGCATGCAAGAGAAATGAATTTGTTCACCATACGATTTTACCAGGAGGGCGTCGACCTTAGCCATTGGCGAAGCATTGTTACCCATGTAAGACATAGAGGGGATGCTTTGACTCGTAGTAGGAGGTTTGACGTTGTTGGCTCGGTCCACTAGCTCAGCGACTTGGTTATAAGTAATAGCATCTCTTGCTCCATCTCTCAACTAACTCTTGAGTGCATTGAAAAGGGCTTCTCACATGGCTTTGCATGTTGCTTCGATATTGGCATTGGCTTCACGTACCACATCTTTCTTGAATTTATCTAACATGGCATGTATGTAAACCTGGCCGTTACCTCTACGGTGGCCACTTCGTTTCATCAATAGGCTGGACCAGCCCGTGGACACGGCCATCTGCCGGTGCTTTATCCAAAGACTTACCCATGGCGTGGTTAACTTCCCGGACAAGAGGTGTGTCCCACCTTGTTGTGAACCCCTGGGAGCTTTCAAGGTTTTCATAATGGTCTTCCTGCAGATAGGATAATGAACCATTAGTTTTGATAGGCGGTGACTCTACTAGCTAGGAAAATAATGAGTGGATAAGTCAATTACCAGAATTTTTTTTCTTTCATTATATTTTCCGGTGACCTTATCCTTTTTGGATCGGCCCCTGATGTAGTTATACTCGAGCTCATCTTCAAATTCGGCAAAGGTATTCTCCTGGTTATTCTCCTCCATAGTCTTGTGCTCCTTTTTCCATAGAAGCTTCTTGGACATGTTGTAACTACGAGTTCCGAGGGTGTGGTTGCCCACACATTTTTTTCGCAAGTCCACACTCCATTCCATATTTTTCACGGCCACTGGGTCTTTGCAATCATATCGTCTGCAAGTCCGCTTCGAAAATCGTAGGAAATGTGAGTTGTACTTCGGCAAAGTCTTTGTCAGCAAATTCATGTTTTACTCTATACTTTCAATTAGCCATGGCTTTTGTGAACTTGCACAAGGCTAATTCATTCACTATATTATGCTTCTACTTCAAGTTGTCGTAATCTTTCGGGAACCGGTATCTATTGTGAAGCCTCTGCAGAAGGAGGTTGCGCGCATTGTACATGTGTTTTCCTCTTATGGTCATATCGTTTAGGATGCACACTTCTTGGAGGATGCATCCAATAACGTTGATGTACTCTTGGTTCGCTTTGAGCGGATCAATAGGCCCACCCTTAGAGTTGACTTTATTGACCCTAAGTCTTCCGACCGGAATTTTGTTTTTGGCCCGGCTCCGTCGCACACTTTATTCAGTGAAGCACCCGAGCCCCCCTCGGCGTCATACATGTGCTCAAAATCCATCGTATCAGCACCACCTTGTGATGCCGTGTTTGCCATATGCTCACCATCCGTCGTGCCAGCTTCGTCGTACTATGCCTCGGTGGATGTCATGTGCTCACCATCTGCCGTCTCAGTATCTTCATCGTAATCTTCTTCCTCCTCTTGCGCCCTGATGGGGTCGATAAACAGATCCATATTGAGTTGTTCTCGGGAAGATGAGGCCATGAGGTCTTTGCCGCCACCGAACATCTCCGAATAGAACATAATAAAATGTTAGATAATGCAAACAATATATAAAATTAATAGAAAATTTTGGCATGACCTTTGCTAAAAATGGGACATATCGCTAAAAACGCAGCTCCTTCGTTTGTCATCTTCTCACAAAACAACTCAATAAGATGAGGGTACTCCAACTTTGAGGCCAATGATGGTAAATGCTTTGTGTTCTCCTCTTCTTCGGTTCCCTCGACGTCAATATGTCCTTCTGCCTCTTCATGCCCTTCTTTTTCTGACTCTTCGACGTCATCGTACCTGCCACCTCTTTCATCTGTCATCCAATCGTCACCTGACAAATCGTGGTCATCATGACTTGGTGGCAGTGTATAATTTTCCATGAAACCATGTTTCATCCAGTGCGTCCTCGAAGTGCCTTTGTAGGGGTCGAACGAAATCATATTCTTGCATTTACGAAAAGGACATTCTATCTCACGTTCATTATTTATAATCATATTTTGCAGCCCCCCTTGGACAAAGGCAATTATGACTGGATTGTCATCCATCTTCACCGCCATCGATGCCTACAAGGTATAATAAATATAATTAAAATCAAAATCGAAAAATTAGGCATGACCTTCGCTAAAAATCGGACATATTGAGTGCGAGAAATTTGATGAAACGGAAAGTAATCAATGTTTCCCCAAAACATTGTTAACCCATCCCTGCAAAATTGAATACCACGTCGCGGAATGTTTGACTAACAACACAATGTTGCCTCGGCTCGACGGCTGGTACACAAATGATCGAATGCATATACATGACTAGCTACACACACAATAAATTCAAATAATTACACATTATCATAATTTACGTACCTACAAATTTGCGAAGTTACCGATTCGTACAAGATACATGCAAAGTATCCCACCCTCTTTAATACTCCATTAATGGAGGTAAGAGAGAGATGTGGTGGATAGAGAGTGAGAGGGGAAGGGGAGAGATTAATTGATTAGATGGATAGGAGAGAGTGAGATGTATGGGAGAGAGTTGATAGAGGAGAGGCAAATGTAGGTAATTAGAGGAGGTGACAAGTTGAGGTAAATTTTGGAGAAATAAGATGAGGAAGAGATAAGAAAGAGAAGGGGGCCGGAGTCACAACAGAATAGTGCTGCCACGAAATTAGTAGTGGTGTGGCACATAGAGACACGGCACAACCAACTTTCATTTCTGCGAGGTATTCCGTAGGCCATATTTTGCTGATGTGCCCTGGATATTGCACGTCACAACAACAACATGTATTTTCGGAGTTGGTGCACCTCCCGGGCCCACTTACCAGTGGCGTGGACCGTTAGCGGCACGTCACTGGTATACACATAGCAGTGATATGGGCATAACTACAACGACACTACTGTTTTTCTCCCCCCCCCCCCCCCCCCGGACACAGTTTAACAGTGACGTGACTTAGCGTGACCCGTCACTGATGTGCTTTAATCTATTAGTTGTTTCCTACTAGTGAGATTTTTGCATGCATCCGGTTGATAACAGCCAGGCAATCAGAAATGAAGATCACCCTGGTAAAACCTTTATCTTTAGCAAATAGAACAACACGTCACAACGCCAGCGCCTCTGCAATCTCGAGCGACATGACTTCTTCGTGTGTTTCACTGCACGTAGAAAGACACTGGCCTGTATAGTCACAAACCACGACGCCTGAGGCCATGCACCTGAATGAGAAGAAGATTGCGGCGTCCAGATTGATCATAACCATTCCCTTCGGCAGCGAAGACCATTTTGGCACTGTAGAAGCAGACTCACGCCTGTTGTTTGGGATGGGTTTATAGAGGTAAGAAACAATCATTGTGTGGCGCTGAATGAGGAGTGCACAAGTCTGTGTGCTCAAAAATTTACTGGAACTAGATAACACCCCGCGCGTTGCAGCGGGATTGGGTAGAAACTGAACTATCGAGACATGAAGCCACATGAAGCAAACTATAGTGTGACATGGACATCAAGATACACTAAATCCTTGGGCGTAGACACCTATTCTTGCGAAGATTTTGTAGGAAATTGTTTTGTAGCACTTTCTATAGCGTGGCCTGGCTAAGTTGGCATCAGACTCTAATATACACACACGTTAGGTTTTTATGTATATCAGTACATGTATTGTCCACTATCTTTCTCAAAAGAAAAACATGTATTATCAACTATCCACTCCCTCAGCGGTTATTTGTAGCTGAAAAGATTAGCATAAATCTCTAGTATGAGAGAACTTGCAACAGTGTATAGTAAATGACCCAGCATTCGACAGACATGTTGTGAGATTAAGTTCTCGGATAAAAATATGAGAACTAAATTTACGGAAGTACCTGACCTGTCCTTCTGTAGAGAGTAGAGAGCAAGGGTATAGTTTCCAAGATGTGTTAGCCTCTCTCCACTTACTCTTAACAGAA
The DNA here is from genome assembly GCA_028641055.1 of Alopecurus myosuroides. Taxonomy (NCBI): domain Eukaryota; kingdom Viridiplantae; phylum Streptophyta; class Magnoliopsida; order Poales; family Poaceae; genus Alopecurus; species Alopecurus myosuroides. The sequence continues at coordinate 58,346,631 of CM054060.1, read as the reverse complement.
TACACAGATCGACAAACCTCCGTAGATCAACAAACCTTACAGTCAACAAATTAGGTACTCATGTACATATGTATATGAAGGATTTCATTAGCAAACAATGTAAAACGTATGGCCAAGTTGTTATGAAAGCACAGTGTGTTGTGTCTATGAGAAAGAAACAATTAACCGTCATGCCACAATCTACAAGAACAAAATTAATGGGCAAGTCGAAGGAGATGGTGGCGCTACCATAGTATGGATGTGGGGAAGGAATGAGTATGATGCCTTGATTATAGAATGCTCAGGCAGCTGATGTAACATCATTCTTAGATATCTTAGCTTGATCAGGACATGCCATCTATCTTGGCCTAAACAGAACTCGCAACTCTCTCTCCGGATATCGCTGACTACTTAACCTTGCTGACAGCTAGTTCAAAGCTCAAAATACATAAGATGTTATATCCATCCACAAATAACTTAATGTTATTACTTAAACTGATACAGAAAACAAACCTTGATATGTTATATAAACGAATGTGACGGGCAGGACCGACAATGTTGAGAGAATAGTGCGTATGACAGCACCACCGGGCCACCGCAACGCAACCGAGAACCTAAAATAATAATCACCTGAAAGTCCACAAATGCATAGATGGAAATAGAGAGCACTACAGAAAATATAGATAATCATGTATGAAAAAAGCGAGTCCTTGCAACAACATGATTAGCGTACAATATGTTTATGACTTGCGCATTTCATCAAACACCCGTAATGCACATGTGGAAAATAATTCCTTGGTTGAACCTTTTGGGGAGAAGGATGAGGCGTTGTGTATTGGTTGATGCTTGGGAAGGGCGGCACCCGTGTTTTCTTTGGTGGTTCCTATGATCCTTTCCCACGTAAAGCTGCAGAAATCACCGCTCCACTCCATGGAGTCATAAGTAGAATGTTAGAATACTCAGCTATTGGGCTGGATCCACCACAACAACAGGATTCGTTAGAGAGTAGGAGATCACCATGGCAGTGGAAGGGTGACAGGGGCCGTGTGGAAGCAATCGGAAGTGCAGAACCGAGGAGATCTGGATGGAGCTCAAGGAGGGCGACAGGGGACTGTTTGCTTGCCTCGTAAATAAAGAGATGTTCCGCCTGCTCGCCTGCCTCGCTATTTATGGCTGAGATTGGTCCGTTTCTACCGAGGGAATCGAGGGAGGAAGACGTGCATTGTGGATACTTTCTCAAGATGATGGGCCTGTGCGGGGCTCGTAAGCTGAGAACCAAAAAAAAAATGTTACCAAAAGGCTTAGTCGTGGCTACCAAAACTAATAGGGTGACATGGCTTCACGAAATTGCAGAGAATTCCCTGTAGTGGGGCATTGCTATTTAGATATAGAAGATACTGTGACTACCCGTCCATCACCCGGTTAATTTGGTTCAACAAGAAACGTGACTTGCACTTAAATTTACTTGGAGATTTCGTCGCCCGAGTACAAATGGATCGATACTTGTACCTGTCGGAGCGTCTCAACAAAAATAGAGGGGCAGCCCACGGCCGGACCTGGCTTGCCTGTAACTTGCATCCATCGCTGCCCCGACCGCCATGCGGCCTCGCCGGCGGCAGGCTGCCGCCATCTTTTCTGCCGTGACTCTTCTCTCTTCGTCCGCATCTGGTCAGGTCTGATTGCGTTTTCGCCCGGTGCCATGCACGCGTGATTTGCGCGTGCCGTATTGTTGACAGCCACTCACTCGTTCGCGACATCCGGAGTGGAAGTACAACCATGGATAATGCGGTCGCAGACATCCGGTGCCCGTAGTAGGAACACGTTTTATTAGTCGTGCTTTAAGCAAAAACATAAGGACCATTTGAGACAGCCGAAATTTATTAGTTCCCTGTCACACGATCTTATTACATGTTACATCATATCCTAAGAAAGTTTGTAACACATTTTTTTTCTTCAACACTCTTTCTTGCAGGCACAAAGTATCAAAACGGTGGGTGTGTAGCTGAAAAAGTCACATTCCCCATCGGAAAATCCCTCCTTGTGGCAAGCAATAACACATTCATTCGGAAGACATACCCAAGTGGTATATGTCTTACTGAATACTTTGCAAATCTCGGCTTCTGAACCTACAAAGCAACAATAAAAATACGAAAATGTTCTCAAGTGAAACAAGAAAGGATGATAAGAAATGAAGTGTCACTTTTACATATGACTAGCATGTGTATATGGCATGCACCGAGGAATTGCAATGTTCTTTGGGTTGGGTTCTTTAGAAAATATTTACCAGGAATCAAATGGAGTGGCACGAGCAGTAGCAAACATAGCAGGATTGGCACGTTGAGTGCTCCCATGTCTCGAGTAATATACAGGAAGGAAAGGAAGCAAGCACACAAAAGATGCACATCCAAATGGGCTATGCCATCTCTTATAGCCATGGATGATGGAACCGAGAGAAAAATAACTATCAAAGATATGGTTGTGATCCTATCTAGAAGACACGTGTCATGTAAGGCTGATATTCTATCTCAAAGATGTGGCTTTATCTGCATGATGTATTTTTCTATGTTGTACAATTAAAGCAATTGAGATCGTATGAACCATTTCACTAAAGAAACATAATCATGTAAATAATTAACTAATGCCCATAAATGCTGCTACACATGTTACAATTTTTCTAACACGCTGGACTTTTGGACCATTCATTTTTTGATCCATTGCATATCGTGGCATATTAATTTCTGTGTGTGACGTGCCACAAATGCGTATATATTGGATAGGATATTTATAAAATATTAAGGGAACATAAATTGTTTACAATAAAAATTAATCATAACATGTATAATATGCATTGCACCATAATTTTGAGCAAAAGTTTTCATGCCATTGAAAATATATCTCTTACTATAGACACTAAAATATTCCAGTTCATATCTACGGCCGTACTATATCAATTAATTGTGTATTGGTAGAAATAAAGAGATAATGCATGTTATATAGGAATTTATACAACTATTGACAAAATAAATTGCCACTACTACAAAATATCGTGTCACTAGCCCATGATGCCAATGTTCTATAAGGCACCGGTCAGAGATTATCCCAACATACGTCAGTTTTAAAAATAAATATGTGTATACACGAAATTGGTAACAAGCACTTTACACTGGTAGAAAAAAGGCCTTCCATACGTCCCCATCAGTCCCCAAACTTTGCGCACCGTGACTAGAGGGGTTTTAGTCCCGGTTCGGGAGGAGACCCGCGACTGAAGGTCATGCGTCGTGGGTTGGGAAGTGCATGGAGGCGCGTGGAGGGCTTTAATTCCGGTTGGCCTGGCCACCCGCGACTAATGATCCAGTCTGCTGGCCTCCCTTTCTTTAGTCCCGGTTGGCCTGGCCACCCGCGACTAAAGATACAAACTGCTCGCCTCCCGCGAGGCGGTTTTATTTCGCGAGCGAGAGGCAGAAGGCCATTGCTACAGTGCGCACCCGAGAGTCTCTGTTTCTTCTTCTCTCTTCTCTTCTTCCTCGATCTTCTTCCTCCACCAAGCACCCATGGGTTCTCAAGTTTGGAACACTCTCCGTGTGGCCACACCATGCTGCAAGAGTCTCGACGTGGCCTACACCAATATGTGCGAGAGGCTCCCCGGTCTTCTTAAGCATTTGAGCAATTTCTATGAAGAAGCCGATGAACAACATAAGTTCTTCGGGCTTGATCTAGAGTATACGGCGAATCAACGGGATGTTGCCGTCATCCAGATTGCCTTCAAGGAGATCGTGTTGGTCTTCCAATGGGCAAGGTAACGCACACGTACAATCTCTCTTGTAGGATAGTGTTGCATTTTCGATTTGTTTGTTGCATTGGAAGAATACATGTGTTGCAACATATCTAACACGTGTTCTATTTTTGTTGTTGCAGTAGTTCAAAGCATTCTCCGGCCCTTGTTGATTTTCTTGTCAACAAGGGGTACGACTTCTGCAGCGTTGACATCACTCAAGACCGGCAGAAGTTGATGCGCTTGGGTATTGTGATACCTGAAGATCACTACATTGATCTTCAGGACCTTATCCATTTTGATGAGTTGTATGGTCACAAGACCGGGATGGCTCCGATGGCAACTGCCTTCATCCACGCCGACTACAAAACCATGAAGTCTGGTTTCCCCTCCAAGAATCACATGCATTGGGGGAAGAACCCACTGGATCGGATCAACCTCGACTATGCAGCCATAGATGCATACGTTGCCTACGAGTTGTTCTGCATCTACTCGACGGAGCTCGAGTAGATGGTGTTTGTGTACCGCATCTTGCGTTCGATATATGCATGTAATGGATATATTAGTATGTAATGGATATATTATTATGTAATGGATATTATTTCTATATTAATTCCTAGCTATATTATTTCTATATTATGTCAAACACACATTTCAAAACAAACAAACAAAAACACATCAAGAAAACAAACAAAAACACATCAAGAAAACAAAACAGAAAAACTAACGTTTCTAAATTAATCTAAGCCAGGAAAACATAGATCTAGTCAATATCAAACTCATCCAGTTGGATTTACTTCAAAATACATTTTTGAACTCATTCTAAAAATAATAGAAGAGCCTACTGGTCTTTTATTAAAAAGGATGGTATTTTCATTTGGTTGTTGACCTTGATGTGAGGCTAAGTGCTATGGATAGAGCTTTTCAATATCTATCCAGAACATTTTAGTTTGTCCATTTTGGTTATGTATTTTAAAAGTTAGGTTCAAATCATTCTCACAGATAGTCATTGCCAAAACAGTTCTTGTGTCCAAAATAATAGTCGAAACTTGGATCTGCAAATTTTATATGGTTTAGATTTCATATGGTTTGGTTCATGAATTTTATCAGATTTTATTTTGCATTTAGGAAAGGGGAAAACAAATTAGTTTTATTTTCCTGAATTTTTTGATATATTATTTGTATTTTTAAGATTTTAAAATGTATTAGTTTTATTTTTCTGAATATTTTGATATATTATTTGTATTTTTAAGATTTTAAAATGAATTAGTTTTATTTTTCTGAATATTTTGATATATTAATAGTATTTTAAGATTTTAAAATGAATTAGTTTTATTTTTCTGAATATTTTTGAGAAATAATACAAATTAAAAAGTTAATGTTTATTTATTTATTCAAAATTATTAATTACATCATTACTTTTGTTTATTAAAAGATTTATTTGAAATTCAGACAATAAAGAAATTTGGCTTCGACCAACAGGTTAATAGGATTGATATGATATTAGTATCACATACATGCGTGCGAAACACTTGGATGCGGGACGGGATGGAACTCGGAAGATAAGCGTGCTAGTGCTAGAGTAGTGGGAGGATGGGTGACCGAGCGGGAAGTTTGACCACGAGTAAGAAATTTGACTAGAGATAATTGTAGTTAGACACTAAGCAAATAATAAAAATTCTGGCAAAAAAAGGAGTGAAAAATTGGAGTGAAAAATGAGAGTGAAAAAAAGGGAGTGAAAAATAATTAGAAACCCAAATGAATTAAAGAAATAACGAAAAAGCATGTAGTCCCGGTTCGTGTGGCCAACCGGGACTAAAGGTCCTCCGCCCCCGGCGCACGCCACCCGCCCACGCGGACGGGCCTTTAGCCGCGGTTCGTAAGAGGGGGCGACTAAAGGGGGGGCCTTTAGTCGCGCCTATTTAGTCCCGGTTGCGTGGCCGGGATTAATGGCCTTTGCGAACCGGGACTATAGGCCTATTTTCTACCAGTGTTACTAGGATGGCAAATTAGGCTCTATTGTCTCATTGATCTAGTATTCCTTACAAGTAACTTAGCATTCTGACAAGAGTTAGATATATGCGTCATACTTTAAAACAAAAAAACATTACTAGATGGTGCCAAAAAAATTCCATTGCTCGTGTTTAATTATTCTTACTACAAAAATCTTATTACTTCTTACATCACATACTATGAAAGTTACAAACACACTTTTTTGCAGAAAAAATTATTATAACGTATCTGAAGCCCATAATGGCACACTCCCTTTCGGCAAGGACCTCCTTCTGGCAGGCCTCTACACATTCTTCCCGAATACATGTGAAAGCAGTATATGTCCCACTAAATTTTCTGCAAGTCTTGGACTCTCAACCTGCAAAACAATAATGAAAAAAAATTGTATGAGAAATACATTATATACAATGTTCTCTAGTGAGAATGAAAGGAAACTAAGTCATGCAATATAAATATCAGACTAGGACGTGTATAGAGCATGCATTGAGGAAGAACATTGTTCTTCAAGTGGGTTTTTTATAGGATATTTATGATGAACTAAATTGACGTGGGGTACCCAAAAGACCCTCCACTATAGGGATACCCGGTGCGGCCCATTAAGGTGTACCCTGGCAGGCTCCACGAGTAACTACACGAAAGCCCATTGGGGAGACCTGCATGAAGCGGAAGGAAAGACTTAAGCAGCAAAAATAGGAAAGAATTACGACCGAATCAAACTCGAGTCCTCCTCATGTACAACCCCTGGGACCGTGATGCCTATATAAAGCACGGGAGGGGGTCACGGACGGGAGAGACAACCCTAGATACTTTTGCGCCAGATTCAATCTGCAAACAGCACCCCCTGTAATCGATATTGTTCACCCATCAAAATAAACCCCGACGGACAGTAACCCGTCGAGTCGAGTAGTCCACTGATGTCTACGCACGCTTCTATTCTTGTAGACAGTGTTGGGCCTCCAAGTGCAGAGATTTGTAGAACAACAGCAAGTTTCCCCTAAGTGGATCACCCAAGGTTTATCGAACACAGGGAGGTAGAGGTCAAAGATACCCCTCTCAAGAAACTCTGCAATTAAGATACAAGAAGTCTCTTGTGTCCCCAACACACCCAATATACTTGTCAGGTATATAGGTGCACTAGTTCGGCGAAGAGAGAGTAAAATGAAAGTAATATGGATGATAATAAGTGATAATAGCAATCTGAAATAAAAATGGCAGCAAGCAAACATGTAGCAGAACAGGCGGAAAAACGGTGTTTCAATGCTTAGAAATAAGGCCTAGGGATCCTACTTTCACTAGAGGACACTCTCAACAATGAAAACATAATTGAATGCATAAATATCATTTCTTCACTATGCTACTCCGAACCACTCTCCGGTCGAATAACGAACACTAATCATTGCGTAGGGCTTTAACATCACTCCTCAAGTCTATATTCCTTCTCTAGGGCATCCCAATGTCACTACGAGCGCCATAAATTAGTACTAAATAAACGCCAGAAATTTCATAGGTTCACCTTCCAACAAAAGATATAAATATCATGCTAAACCACATGGAGCATACACTGTCACCTTTACCCCGTGATCAAAGTGTTTACGGAGACAACAAAACCACTTGAGTAGCATAACAGATGAAGATCAATCTACATATTCAACTAGATTACAAAGCTCATGATCACATAAAGATCACAACATGGGAGAGAGAGATGAACCACATAGCTACCGGTAGAGCCCTCAGCCCCGGGGGAGAACTACTCCCTCCTCATCATAGGAGACAGCAATGGCGATGGACATGGCAGTGGAGTCGAAGGAGATGGCTTCCGGGGGCACTTCCCCGTCCCGGCAGGGTCCCAGAACAGAGATCTGTCCCCAGAAACTTGTCGGTGGCGGCGGCGGAGCTATAGATGTATTTTGCGGAAAAGGTCGATTCCCCTAGGGTTTATGTATCGGGGAGTATATATGCGCGAAAGGGCGATGACGGGAGGTGGCCAAGGGCGTTTGATCCGTGGCTCCTTCGACCTCATCATCATAATACTATGACTCGGCGATCTAGACGGACTCGATCCACTTTGGGTCGATCTGACTTCACCAAGAACTTGCCGGCATCGCGCTCGGTATTCGACTGCCTTAACACAAGCATCGATCTAAAGATAGGTGACCTGAGCTTTCGCGCAGGCCGTGCGGGAGTGTTACGCCTGGAAGATTCCGTTTGAGTCCAACTGGAGGAGGCGACCGTGCCGAATTGTCGTCACTCTCGCTCGAGGAAGAAAGCATCGAGTACTTTTACCCTGCTAACCCCTACGTACACTTCGTCGCGATGGCAAGACAGATCTAGCCGTCATCTTCTGAAAGCGATGACGAAGACGAGGTGACCAATCCGCTGAAAGCAACACCCGTAACTGAAACGGAGGCGGCTGGAGAAGAGGAAGACGGAGGTGACGACGAAATCGATGAGAACCCGACAAAATCCCCTCCGCCTGGGGACGAAGACACTCGAAGGGTGACGATGGTGAACCCAAAGAGCCGCCTCCACCCACAACTCCGGATCTGCGACTAAAGGCAAAAATTCTAAAAAAGGGTGCCCTCAATTAGTCGTGTCTAAGGAAACAATGGCACTAGTCACCTCGCTAGTTGAGCAGGGTCTCCCTCCCCCAACGGACGCTCCGCGGAGGAGCGGATGGCTTACAGGTGGAAACTACGCGGCATAGAAAGAAGCTAAGCAGGATGTACAAAGAGCTAGATGACACGGGTCTCCCAGAGATGCACTCAACTGAAGGTTCGGGTAGCGGGTTGCGGAAACCACCCACTCCCAAGCGACGGTCGCGATTAACCAATATGCCAATAGACTACATGAAGGGGACCCAAAAGGTACTAGATCTTGACCAGGATCTGAAAGAACCGAATCCAACGGAGAAACTGACATCCAGAACTCCTCAGGAAAGGCTTCTGCAAGTCGAGACGTACTTGATGTCCATCAAACCAATGTCGGGTGATCCCCACGGAGAAGTATACGAGGAGATGCTACGGGGCCTCAGCATGGCAAGCACGGAGCTAGGGCGGAAAATCGCCCCACGAGTGGCGCCACCCGCAAAACCACTGAAGGAAAAAAGCCAAACCAACTCGGGTAACACGTCTGGAGGAGGACTCAGAGGATCCGTGAAGCCGGCTCACGCAGAACAAGGTGGACAGGTTGCGAGGGGAAAGGGCAGCAGATTTACCACCGCCAAGGACCGCTAGAACTCGAGAAGAGAACCTGAGATACAATTCAACCGACTCGGATGACGAGGAGCTCTGTGGGACTCCTGTTTCACTCGAGAAATTCGCCAGGCCAGGAAGCCAAAATGATTCAAGCTGACAGCCGAAATGCCCAAGTATGATGGCGATCAGCAACCGGAGGCATGGCTAGACGACTATCTGACAGTCGTGAGGTTCCAAAAGGGGAGCAAGGTGACATCGATGTAGTACATGCAGATGCAATTGGTGGGGGCGGCAAGAAACTGGCTTAAGAGCCTGCCCAAGAACAAATACAACAGCTGGGAAGAATTCGAGTACGATTTTGTCCAGAACTTCAGATCCACATGACAATGACCAGAAACAGTCGGGCAGCTGAAGGCATGCAGACAAAGATCCTACAAGAATATTTGCGGGTACATACAGAGGTGGACCGCGTTGAAAAACAGTGCCGAAGATATCTCGGACAAAACGGCAATCGATAGTTTCAGAAACGGACTCCGCCGGATGGACCTAAGGGATTACATCAGCCGGATCCGAGTGAGAACCGTCATCAAACTCATGGAAGTGGCAAACATCTTGGCAGAAGGTGAAGAATCAGCGTGCAACTCCAACCCACCCTCACCCGAAGAAGATCACATGGAGACCTCCTATGCCCATGAAGGAAACAGAAGATATAATAATGACCAGAACAGAAGAAGAAAGCGCAAAAACCAGACATTCCATGAAATGGAGCCCAAGTTAGTCGTAACCGAGTTCAGGTCGTAGTACCGACTACCATAGGCAAGGGCGAGATCATCCACGCAAACAGGAATGCGAACATGGGCGGGAACAGAAGCGTAAGTGGCAGCCACGGAAGATTCGGGCGGACGGGTTACCGCCCTTGTCAATCGAGCAGAAACTCGAAGGGCTGTGCCCAAATCACATGTACAACGACGACAACGGAGTACGCAGATCCAGTCACAAACTGAAGGACTGCCGCAGATTCAACCTACTCATGGATTCGTCTTTTAGGAAACAGAGGGAAGCACAACATGCAGGATTCCTAGTTATCCCAGGAGCACTGGCGATAGGTGCACCACCACCTCCCCCAGTACTGGCAGTCGCCCAGCCTCAGCAAGAACCTCCAACACAAGGAGTACCTAGAGCGCAGCAAGCTACACCAGTACACCACCATTATAGGGTGGGTTACCCAGAGAAGATAGATACCCGGAGTCGAAAAGAAAAGTATACATGACACAGAAGGGCGCTCCCTCCAAAAGAACCCAAAAGCTCATTACCAGGCAGGTGAACATAGCAGAAATATCAAACCTGCAACGCCCGATTTCCTAGACCGGTCCGATGAAAATATCACCTTTTCTAGAGCCGATCACCCGCTTCGAGTCCTCTTCCTAGGAAAGGCAGCGTTATTTTTTGAAGCACAAATCAGAGGCTATGATTTAAATTGAGTATTCATGGATGGAGGAAGCAGAATCACATCATCTACACAGAAACGCTGAAGGAAATGAACATACCAATGAGCAACCTGAAGCAATGAGAGAACTCATTCCACAACACTGTGCCAGGAAAAGCAGTCAAACCCTTGGGTACAGTAGCACTCGAGGTGGTTTTTGGAGAGCGTGATAACAACAGGAAAGAAAAACTCGACTTCGAAGTAGTAGACTGGCCGTCCTAATACAACGCGATACTCGACAAGACAACATTTGTGATTTTCATGGCAGTACCCCACTATGCGTACCTGATGCTCAAAATGCGAGGACCTAGGGGAGTGATCACAATGCGAGGGAACTACAAAAAATCTGATAGTTGCAACATGGCCTTCAACAAAATATCACAATCATTTGGAATACAGTAGGAACTAGTAGACATAGCAGCTACGACTGATCACTCGATCCTTCCCATGACAAAGAAAACAACACCTGGAAGGGAATTCGACGTGAAAAAAGACATAGTGGAATACCAAGTTCACCCGACTTATCCAGCAAAGACATTACTCGTATCCAAAATGCTGGCTATCGCATAGGTAAGCACGCTCGTCGAATTTCTCCGTGAGAACTGGAGAATCTTCGCATGGGCCCAGCGGACATGCCAGGAGTACCCAAGAAATTAGCCGAGCACTCGCTAGATATCTACAAGGACGCAAAGCCGATTCAGCAATCCACTCACCACTTTTCGGAGCCACAGCAGAGAGCAATATGACAGGAAATAAATAGGTTACTCATAGCAAAATTCATCCAAAAGATCAAAATAGAAACATGGCTCGCAAATCCAGTGCTGATAGCAAAGAAAAACACTAAAATTCTTCAGATGTGCATAGAATACACGTCACTGAACAAACACTGCCCTAAGAGAACTCAAACCAAGCACTGAAGGACGCACTCGACCTGGCAGACGAGGCTCGGGATAAACCACTCGCACACACATCCGTATATCAACAAGGCTTGCATAACTATCATGTTCGTCGAGTGCGTAGCAGAATGTTCAACGTGGGTGATCCAGTGTTACGGCTGAAGCAAGGGAGCCACAACAAGCTGACGTCACCATGGGAAGGGCCCTCCGTGATAGGAGAAGTACTCGGAAATGGCGCATAGAAACTCAAGGACAAAAGACCGGGAACTTCTACAAGAATCCATGAAACGTCTCGCAGCTACATCCTTTTTACGCTTAGTTTATAATTTAGTACAATTAAAATAAGGCTACTCTAGACATTTATGTATTTCGATCGAATGAATCAAACAATATTACCCCTCTGCTGCGAGGATTTTTCTTTGTCTGTTTTACACTTATAATCACAAGTCAATTGCAGCCTTACCTGAGCACAAGCTACGAGCATAGCTACACTCGGGGGATGCACAACAAAAAGTTCAAACAGAAATTTTATGGTGACTCCTAGCCAAGTTACACTTGAAATACTCGGGGCTGAGCAGCAAAAAGTTCAAACAGATATTCTAGGGTGACTCCTAGCCGTAGTCGCACTCCCACTACTTGGGGGCTGCGCAGCAAAAAGTTCAAACAGAAATTCTAGTGTAACTCCTAGACGTACTCGCACTAGAAATACTCGGGGGTTGCGCAGTAAAAATTTCAAACAGAAATTCTAGGGTGACTCCTAGCCGCAGTCGCACTCGAACTACTTAGGGGCTGCGCATCAAAAAGTTCAAATACAAATTCTAGGGTGACTCCTAACCGCAGTCATACTCTAAATACTCAGGGGCTACGCAGCAAAAAGTTCAAATAGAAATTCTAGGGTGACTCCTAGCGATAGTTGATACGTCATAAACGTATCCTTAATTTTTTATGTTCCATGTTGTTTTCATGCCATGATACATGTTTTCCTTATACTTTATGTCATTTTTATCGATTTTCCGGGACTAACCTATTGACAAGATCTCACAGAGTCAGTTCCTGTTTTCTGCTGTTTTTAGTTTCAGAAAAGTTGTTCTGGAAATATTTTCGAAATTGGAAAATTTGAAGCCCGGAAGTATTAGAATTCTCGAATCTTCCACGGAGTCGCGAAGAGGCCTGGAGAGGGGCCACAGGGGGGCACACCATAGGGAGGCGCGCCAGTGGTGTGGGCCCCTCGGGCGCCCACCGCCATCGCCCTTTAGCCTATAAAATCCCCTCGGATAGTTAACCCTAAAGATATACCACTTTTCCACGAAAAACAGCCGAGGCCGCAGTCATCGTCACCCGAGATCGGGAGGGTTCTGGAGTTCTCCCCGGCACCCTGCCGGGAGGGAAAATCATCACCGGAGGGATCTACACCACCATGCCCGCCTCCGGAGTGATGCGTGAGTAGTTCATCCTTGGACTACGGGTCCATAGAAGTAGCTAAATGGTTTTCCTCTCCTCTTTATGCCTCATGTTTAGATCTCATGAGCTGCCTCACATGATCGAGATCATCTTATTGTAATGATACATGTTGTGTTTGCTGGGATCCGATGATTATTGAATGCTATGTCTCCTGATTATCAATCTATCATGTTGTCTTCATGTGTATGTTATTTATGATCTTGCATGCTCTCCGTTGTTAGTAGATGCTCTGGCCAAGTAGATGCTAGTGACTCCAAGAGGGAGTATTTATGCTCGATAGTGGGTTCATGCCTCCTTTGCATTTGTGCTCGAGTGACAGAAATGTGACGGACGGAAGATGGGAAAACAACGATGTTTATTTTGTTTACATTACACACTTTGCCTACTGTGATAATCTGTTGCTTGCAACTTAATACCTAACGTTTGTTCGGATTATATTCGGAGGGTGGATTATTAGTCATAGACGTAGTTGGATGACAGTCTATGTATCTTGTTGTAATGCTCGCATGAATCTCATAGTAATCATCATGTCATGCATGTTTCTTTATCTATCAATTGCCCAGCTGTAATTTGTTCGCCATGCATGTTAGCTATCTTTGATGGAGAGACACTGATACGTCTCCAACGTATCTATAATTTCTAATGCTCCATGATAATATTATGCCAATTGCTACATGTTTTCTCCCTTCTTTATGTCATTTTTACACGTTTTCCGGGACTAACCTATTAACAAGATGCCAAGTGCCAGTTCCCTGTTTTCTGCTGTTTTTGGTTTCAGAAAAGTTGTTATGGAAATATTCTCGGAATTGGACCCCACAAAGCCGGAAGTGCCTATTTCCCCGGAAGCATCCAGAAGACCAAAGAGGAGACGAAGAGGGGCATCAGGGGGCCCACACCATGGGGTGGCGCGCCCCCCTTGGCCGCACCAGGGTGTGGTGTGGGGACCCCAGGGCTCCACCCCCTCTGCCATTTCGCCTATTTATTCCCCCCTCCGGATTGAAAACCCTAAACACGTAATCAAATATCCCCGAAAAGTTCCACAACCACCGTAACCATCAACCCTATATCAGGGGGGTTCTGAAGCTGTCTCTGGCACCCTAACGGAGATGAAATCATCACCGGAGGCCTCTCCATCATCATGCCTGCCTCCGGAGTGATGCGTGAGTGGTTCATCCTTGGACTGCGGGTCCATAGCAGTAGCTAGATGGTTGTCTCGTCCTCTTATGCCTCCATTTTTATATCTCGTGGGCTGCCTAACATGATCGAGATCGATCTTATGTAACTCTATGTGTTGTGTTTGCTGGGATCTGATGAATATTGAACTTTTCCAAGTTGATTATAGTCTTTATTGCATATGTTATTTGTGATCTTGCATGCTTTCCGTTGCTAGTGGTTGCTATGGCCAAGTAGTTGCTAGTGATTCCAAAAGAGAGTATTTATGCTCGATAGTGGGTTCATGCCTCCTCTTCGCCTTGCTCGAGTGACAGAAACGTGAAGGGGGAGGATGTGATGTTTCCATTAGCGAGAAAATAGCGGTCAGAGTGCCCGCGTGTACAATCATTGCTTACATTACACACTTTGTTTAATGCAGTTATCTGTTGTTTGCAACTTAATACCTAATGGGGTTCAGATGATAGCCTGAGGGTGCATTATTAGTCATAGATGCAGTTGGATTACGGTCTATGTATATTGTTGTAATGCCCGCACTAAATATCATAGTAGTCATCATGTCATGAATGTGCACTACAGTGCAACCTTTATTTTTTAATTGCCCATCTGCAATTTGTTCACCCAGCATGCTATCTTTTATGGAGAGACACCACTAGTGAACCTATGAACCCTGGTCCATTTTCATACACTGTTAAAACAAACCACCACAATTCCCCGCTTTCTTTACTTACTGCAAGCATACATTATTTTCCACACTATATGTCTATTCTTTGTTTTCAGCAAGAGGGGTGAGATTGACAACCTCAATGTACCATTGGGACAAAGTATTTTGGTTGTGTTGTGTGCAGGTTCCACGTTGTTGCTGACACCGGTGAGCCATCACCACCGTGAGTGGCATCAACCTTCCGAAGGTCCTCTTTCTCCTGCTGGATTGATAACCTTAGTTCTTAACTAAGGGGAATTTTCTACCGCTGTGCTCATCACACCCTCCTCTTGGGCTATCCCAATGAGTGCAAGATCTGCACCATCAAGGATTTTTTCTGGCGCAAACAAACATCTCTAATAGGAGATGTATGCAAAACATGAGCTAAATAAATGCAACCGTCAGACAAAGATTAAGAATACAAAGTATTCCCATGAAAAAGCTGAGCGTTTCACTCTCCAATAAAAGACTGCTGGGGTCCAAACAAGTTTATTGCAAAAGTAAAAACAAACTGAAAGCAAAAACAAAAACAAACTGAAAGCAAAAAATAAAAGACGCTCCAAGTAAAGCACATAAGATGTGGCTGAATAAAAATATAGTTTCACTAGAAGTGACGTGATAATTTGTTGATGAAGAAGGGGATGCCTTGGGAATCCCCAAGCTTAGACGCTTGAGTCTTCTTGGGATTTTCTGGGATGTACCACGGGGGCATCCCCAAGCTTAGGCTTTTCACTCTTCTTGATCACATCACATCATCCTCTTCTCTTGACCCTTGAAAACTTCCTTCACACCGAACTTCTCACAATCTTCATTAGCAATATTAGTGCAATCAAAATAATAAGTTCACATGGTTCAGTTTCAACCCAAGTATAACACTCAAAAAACACATTAGCTACCATCACAACTTCTTTTAAAACTGTTTTTCTCAAATGAACACCAAAAGAAAGCGATTAAGATGCAAATGTAATTATTGGCCGAAATCTGTCAAAACAGGCAAGAAGGTAAAGATGATTTTTTTCGAAAATCTTCTGTTTCTCAAATCAAAAAGTGGTCAACTAATAAACGTTGCCTATACAGTCCAGGATTACGCACAAAAAAACTCAGGCCATTTTAAATTTTCTGTGATTTTATACGGAATAAAAAGTGGACCGTAGAAATCTGTTTCCTGCGCAGAAATCCGAAATATAGCATCAACTTTCTACTAGAGGCTTTACTTGGCTCAACAAAAACTCAAAAGAAAAGGTACAGCGGGGTTGCTAAGGAAATAAAAAACACCCAGGTGCAAAGCACACAAAAGAAAACAAAGAAAAACGGGTTAAAAACAGCGAAATAAAACGGGTTGTCTCCCGGTAGCGTTTTTCTTTAACGCCTTTAAGCTAGGCATAAAAAGGAAACTCAAGTATTTTCAAGTGAAGAAGCATCAACATTAATAACTTCCTCTAAATCATTATTTGCAGCATTAGGCACTCTAGGTGTTTCTGAAGATTCAACATGAAGGTCACTTTTAGTTTCATTAATTGTTTTAGCAATTTTCAGCACATATTGTGATTTAGGTTTAGTTATCTTGGGACCATACATGATTCTTTGCTCCTTTCCCACAAAGGCTTTCTCCTTTTTGAATTTAAGAGATGAAAAAGTTGAGCTTAAAGTTCCCATAGCCTCCTCTAATTTACCAATCCTAAAAGTTTGATCATCATGAGTCTTGCTAGCTTCTAGAGAAGTGATTCTTTTATCAATAGTAATTATTGATTCATTAACTTCGCTAGCATTATCAAGGAAAATTGGTAAGTTCATTTCCAAAGAGTTTAGTTTATTAATAACATCCTCCAAAGTGGTCTCAGTTTTAACAGTTGTAACAGGGGGTGGTCCTACTAAACTTTCAATCAAATTGCAGGCTTCCAAGGCAGGAGTTCCTAGAAAATTTCCACCCTCAAGATTATCTAACACATGCCTATACCAGCCAGAAATACCAACATAAAAATTTCTCAGGAGTATCAAGGTAGAATATTTTTTTGTGCACCTATTATGAGCATCATTTATTCTATGCCAAGCATCTTTTAAACTCTCTCCCCCTTGTTGCCTAAAAGAACGAACCTCAACTTCACGAATACTCAGTTTAGCAAAATAAAAGCTAGCAAATAAATAACAACAATAAATTAAACTAATTTTTTTGTGTTTTCGATAAAGAGAAGCAAAACAAGACAAAAATAAAAACAATACAATAAACAAAATAAAGAGGTTGAGAGTGAGAGACTCCCCTTGCCAGAAGACTTCCTTCTCCCTATCAACGGCGCCAGAAAAAGTCCTTGATGGTGCAGATCTTGCACTCGTTGGGATAGCCCAAGAGGAGGGTGTGATGAGCACAGCGGTAGGAGTTTTCCCCTTAGTTAAGAACCAAGGTTATCAATCCAGTAGGAGAAAGAGGACCTTCGAAAGGTTGATGCCACGAACGGTGGTGATGGCTCACCGGTGTCAGCAACAACGTGGAACCTGCACACAACACAACCAAAATACCCTGTCCCAACGGTACAGTGAGGTTGTCAATCTCACCGGTCTTGCTGAAAACAAAGATTAGACGTATAGTGTGGAAAATAAAGTATGCTTGTAGTAAGTAAAGACAACAGGAAATTGTGGTGGTTCGTTTTAACAGTGTAGGAAATTAACCGGGGTTCATAGGTTCACTAGTGGTCTCTCTCCATAAAAGATAGCATGTTGGGTGAACAAATTACAGCTGAGCAATTGACAAATAAAGGTTGCACCGTAGTGCACATTCATGACAAGATGACTACTATGATATTTAGTGCGGGCATTGCAACAATATACATAGACCGTAATCCAACTGCATCTATGTCTAATAATCCACCCTCGGGTTATCTTCCGAGCCCCCTTAGGTATTAAATTGCAAGCAACAGATAACTGCATTAAACAAAGTGTGTAATGTAAGCAATCATTATACACGCGGGCACTCTCACCGGTGTTTTCTTCCTAGTGGCAACAACACATCCCCCCCTTCACGTTTCTGTCACTCAAGCAAGGCGAAGAGGAGGCATGAACCCACTATCAAGCATAAATACTCCCTCTTGGAGTCACTAGCAACTACTTGGCCAAAGCAACCACTAGCAACGGAAAGCATGCAAGATCACAAATAACCCATGCAATAAATACTATAATCAGCTTGGCATAAGTTCAATATTCATCGGATCCCAGCAAACACAACACATAGAGTTACATAAGATCAATCTCGATCATGTTAGGAAGCTCAGGAGATCTAAACATGGAGGCATAAGAGGAGGGGACAACCATCTAGCTACTGCTATGGACCCGTAGTCCAAGGATGATCTGCTCACGCATCACTCCGGAGGCAGGCATGGTGATGGAGAGGCCTCCGGTGATGATCTCCTCTCCAGCAGGGTGCCCGAGACAGCTTCAGAACCCCCCAGATCTAGGGTTGACGGTGACGGTGTCTGTGGAACTTTTCGGGGATTTTTTATCAGGTATCTAGGGTTTTCCATCCTGGGGGGGGATAAATAGGCGAAAGGGCAGAGGCGGTGGAGCCCTGGGGGCCCCACACCACTCCCTGGCGCGACCAAGGGGGGCGTGCCTCCCCATGGTGTGGGCCCCCTAATGCCCCTCTTCGTCTCCTCTTCGATCTTCTGGATGCTTCCAGGGAAAATAGGCACTTCGGGGTTTGTGGGGTCCAATTCCGAGAATATTTCTAGAACAACTTTTCTGAAACCAAAAACAGCAGAAACAGGGAACTCACACTTGGCATCTTGTTAATAGGTTAGTCCCGGAAAACGTGCAAAAATGACATCAAGAAGGGAGAAAACATGTAGCAATTGGAATAGTATCATCATGGAGCATCAGAAATTATAGATACGTTGGAGACGTATCAGGGCTGTGTAGCAAAAAGGTCAAACAAGAAATCCTAGGGTGACTCCTAGCCACAACTGCGCTCAAAATACTCGGGGCATGTGCTGTAAAAAGTTCAAACAAAAAATAGAACCCGAAAGAACTTGGAGGTTGTGCGACATTGATGGCTCCCAAGTGCAGGAGATCAATTGTAGTACTTTTCGAATTAGAAAGGTTGTCGAACCCACGAGGAGCAGAAGGAACTGGTAAGTAGAATAGCAAAGGACTAATAAAAGCAACAGGTGTTTTTGTGTTTTAATTGTGTAGTGCAAGTAAAGTAAAATGCGGAAAGTAAATTGCAGCAAGTAGTAGGTCTCAATGAGAGACAAAGCCCAATCCTCTAATGCGCAAGAGGACAAGCTCAAGTGTGTGTTTGTGTCTTATATGTGGAAAACGTTCCCGAGGGCTGCACGGATTTAGCTGGCATAGTGATTCATTGCATAACATGTTTGTATATCTTGTCTAGTTTTAATCTTCTTCGGACGGAGCCACAAATAGGAATAGCTAAATAAATAAACTATCACCCCTTATGATGGATCACGTGGCCAATTAAATGACAGCACGAGAATTATTAACACATGATGTCCCACCATAGCCTTATGCTCTAATGTCCCCGATACAAGTACCCTCATAATGCAATTCAACGACTCTGTCTCAAGTTCCTGTCACCTAAAGACATCATCACGTCACTACACTACGGTGTTCTCCTATGAGCCCATGTAGGTGAAGTGTTGTACAGTCGACGTTCGTACAACACCATCATAGAATCACATAAAAGATAAATACTAGACCAAATAACAACTCATCTCATGTAACAAATCATTGTCAATTCATCCTATGCCCTCAGGAACATGCGGGAACTACTCACAACGTGCAAACATGATCATGTATGGTGACATATGTGGTACAACACAATCTGAAACAATGGATCCACCACCAAATAATGACAAGTACTCAATCCCAAACATGCAACGGAGTATAATAACACGTATCTAGGGTGTAGCAATGATCAAACTATGAGGGAAACGGAGTGGATCACGGTGATGGTGATGGTGGAGATGCAGGTGCTGGTGAGGATGGTGATGGAGATGCCTCCTCCCACGCCAAGGAGGAGATGGGGATGATTTCCCCCTTCTTCGGAGCTCCGGAGCAGCAGGATCTGTCTCCCCCGCGGAGAGTTTCGAGAGTTTCACCCCCTGGCGGCTCCGTCTCATCTCGGGAAAATTAGGGTGTTGGTTTTCGGGGAAGACGGAGTCGTCAGCAAAAAGACCTCTGAGAGGAGGTGCTGTGGGCCCATTTGGGGGCCCCACACGCGGCCAGGGAATCTGGCCGCGTGGGCTACGCCCTTTTGGGCCTCCTGGCCCTCCTCCTTTGTGTCTTGTGCCCACGGCCTTCCCCCGAAGAAAAACTGACAGGGTTTCTTTCCTTTCGCAATTTGGATACCTGTAGCTCCTGAAACATCAAAAACATGAAAACATGTGTTTTCTGACACCCAGAAATTAAATACCAAAAATAGGGACTTTGTAGGAAAGTCCCATAAAATCATCTAAAACATGCAAAACAATGACATAACATTGATAAAACATCCCAATAATACCTATATGGAGGGTATAAATGATGATATAAAATGCACGTATCAACTCCCCCAAGCTTAAACCTTTGCTCGTCCTCGAGTAAATAAGGACATAGATCATTACATGCATCAATGGACTTATGGTTGATAAATAAATACGAGCATTGTATCATCATCATGTTCAGTTATAATGCAAGATGAATGAATAGAACTCATACACATAAGGATAACATATTCGAAGCTCTAGCAAACACCCCATACGCTTGAAAGCAAATAACCATTGTATGTTGGACAATCGAATTATACTCTTTAATTTGGAGAAAGATAAATGAATAGAGGTAAAACATGATCAAGTCTCATTTAGTTTCCAAACTATTCAGCTTAAATTACTAATTGTAATGTGGCATCCATTGGGCTAAGACTCTCATTGCCCCTTTATCATTAGCATTTTAATTTATGAATGTTGAAGTAATGTGGTTGACAAGGTGTTGGTTGAATGTCTCATGCCCCGTGATTGTGAAAACCTACTCCATGATTACTCAACTTAAGATTCCTAATAAGCTTTGTACAATCATAATAAGTATTAATGACATCATAGATAATTGCAAAGAGGTACCTCTTGCCCCATGACATAGAAACCAGCCCATGTCACAATAACAAGATGAACAAACGGAGTAGACTCATCATCCTTTTTTTATTTCATTCACTATATGCATAGCTTCTTATTTTATTGTAGGATGTGTTTGTAGAGTCCACTCTAGCTGTAAGTAAATTTCCACCATGATCAAGCATGGCTTGGGTTAGCGGCCCAATGCAATTTCTCTAGTCATATATACTTACTCATCAAAACTTACTGTTCCTCTATTTCATTTCGGCATGGCAGGAGTCCAAAAACAAAAGCACATGACATCAACTAAATATAAAATTTCTTTGTGCAATGTTGAAAGCTTTTCACGTCATGCACGTGTTAGCCAACTCCCAACCAAAATCCTTGTCAAGCACAAAACTTTTAGCTCCCATTAATGGGTCATGTTTGTTAACTGCAATAGAAATAAATGTGTGCATTCAAAAGTTCGTGAGAGTCTTATCCCAAATTCAGCCCATGCCAATTAATAACATAAGCATCTTAATTTAGAGCATAAATGAAACTATAACATGGTGAACATGCTCGGAATAGCCATTAAGCTAATAGATAGATAGTGGATTTATGTCATATTGAGATAATTCTACAATTGTCCAACACACTCAAGTTAATTAATTTCAAGGCAAGATGTGATTGAAACCTCTAAATATGCCATGCTCATTTGCATGAGTGTTACCCATAAATCCCCAAAACAAGGGAATCATGGATGACACCATACTTTATTATTCATTGATAAACCATAAGACGGGGATGCATGATAATGCTCAATGAGCTCACTCAAGCCTAAACGAAAACGATACTAGATAATAAAAGCAAGACACACCAAAACTAGATAGACATGATAAAGCTGATAAAAGACGGGGGATAGGTGAAACTCCCCCAAGCTTAGATGGTTGCGGCAATTTCTTCATTCTCCCTTCTTCTCGTACTCAGCCCACCACTCTTTCTTCTTCTTGTCGTAATCTTCCTTCCACTCTTCCTGCTTCCATGGAAAAGGTGGAAGGACATGGGTGGATCATTGTACCTGAGAGTGGCAGCTTCTGCAATCTTCTTGAAACGTTCTTCATACTCACAGTTCTGGTTCTCCATGTCCCACATCAGAGCTTGGTACCTATCCATCTCTGATATGAAATGCAGATACCTAGTCCCCAGGTCCTTGATACTCTCCTCGTACTCCTCTATCTTCTTCTCCAGCTCCAGATTCATGAAGTGGTGGGCATCAAGGCTGCGTTCAACAGTAGAGTTATACCTGAAAACTGTTTGTTCCAGATCCTCCAGCCTCTCCTCCAGCGTGCCTTCGGTCTTGGGAGCCTTCACCTCCTCCATGAGAAACACACCATCCTTCAAGGTCAGGGTTTTCATGGGGGTCATCACGGAGTTGAGGTAATGGTTCACAATGCCTCCCTTGGGTGGATCTTCCCCCCTAGGTTGGATCCGGAGCTTGACATGGCTAAACCCTGGCAGACAGAAACAACAGAAACAAAGATCGCGCGAGAACTCTCGGTGCAGGATTAGATCGACAAAAGGGGGTATATATTGACGGGTTTTAGGGTAAGACGAAGTGTCGGAGTCGAAAACGAGACGGAACGGGACTCCGAGGTGGAAAAGGGGTACCTCCACACGGCCAAGGAATCTGGCCGCGTGTGGGGTCCTCTTTTCCCCCTCGAGGTCCAATTCCTTCCAATTTTCTTTTCCCACATGTTAATTTCCATAAAAAATGAGTTCCGTAAGTTTTCACGCAATTCCGAGAAACTTCCAAACACAATAATTGTAAATTATTGAATTTAGGTTTCTGAAACTGCAGGATCCCTTACAATTACCTCCTCCGGTGTCATTAACTTTATCTCCTCGATGGTTCCTATGAAGCTCATTCCTGCAATATAATGTTTTAGGCGTTGTCCATTGACCACATGAGGTTTACCTTTCATATCACCGTGAAGACGGATGGCCCCCGAACGGTATACCTCATGTACTACCAATGGACCCTGCCATTTTGAAGCTAATTTCCCTGCAGAAAACTTAAAACGAGAGTTGTACAATAGGACTTGATCACCTACTTTAAATTCCTTTCTTTTAATTTTCTTGTCATGCCAAATTTTAAATTTCTCTTTAAACAATTTTGCACTTTCTATGCTTCATTGCTCCATTCATCTACTAGATTTAGGTCAAGCAATCTCTTCTCCCCCGCTGTTTTTAAATCAAAATTTAATTTCTTAATAGCCCATCTAGCTTTATGTTCTAATTCAACAGGTAAATGACATGCTTTTCCATAAACCATTTTATAAGGAGACATACCCATAGGATTTTTATAAGCAGTTCTATAAGCCCACAATGCATCATTAATTTTAACTGGCCAATCAGATCTAGCTCTGTTTACTGTTTTCTCTAAAATAAGTTTAATTTCCCTATTACTTAATTCAACTTGTCCACTAGTTTGAGGATGATAGGGTGATGCAATTATATGATTAACATTATATTTTGCCAATGTTTTTCTAAGAAGACCATGCATAAAATGAGATCCACCATCAGTAATTAAAAATCTAGGAACACCAAATCTAGGGAAAATAATTTCTTTAAGCATTTGCATGGTTGTGGCATGGTCTGCACTCTTAGTAGGAATTGCTTCTACCCATTTTGTAACATAATCAACAACAACCAAAATGTGAGTATGTTTTGTACTAGATGCAGGAAATGGTCCCATAAAGTCAAAACCCCACACATCAAATGGTTCAAGTGGTAATGTATAGTTCATAGGCATTTCATTCCTTCTACCAATGTTTCCTACTCTTTGACATTTATCACAAGTTTTAACATATTCAGCACAATGCTTGAATAGAGTAGGCCAATAAAAACCACATTGTAATACCTTTGCTGCAGTACGATCTCCTGCATGATGTCCTCCATAGGGACTGCCATGACAATCTCTTATAATAGCCTGCTGTTCATGCTCAGGTACACACCGTCTAATAATGCCATCAACACTTTTCTTATACAAGAATGGATCATCCCAAAAATAATTTCTAAGGTCACAAAAGAATTTCTTTCTTTGTTGGTAAGTAAATTGTGGTGGCATAACTTTCCCAACAATAAAATTTGCATAATTAGCAAACCAAGGAGATGCAACTTTAGCACTAGAAACACTAACAAGGGCAAGTTGTTCATTAGCAAAACTATCATTAATAGGAATAGGATCATCAGGTATATTTTCCATTCTAGAAAGATGATCAGCTACGTGATTATCTTCTCCTTTCCTATCTACTATGTGTAAATCAAATTCTTGCAACAAAAGTACCCATCTTATTAGCCTAGGCTTAGCATGTTTCTTATTCATCAAATATTTAATAGCAGAATGATCAGAGTGCACAGTGACTTTTGAATCAATTATGTAAGATCTAAATTTATCACATGCAAATATTACTGCTAAAAATTCCTTTTCAGTTGTAGCATAATTTCTTTGAGCACCATCTAGTGTTTTACTAGCATAGTAAATAACATTCAATTTCTTATCAACCCTTTGGCCTAAAACAGCTCCAACTGCATAATCACTAGCATCACACATAATATCAAAGGGCAAGTTCCAATCAGGAGGTTGAATAATAGGTGCAGTTATTAAGGCTTTCTTTAAAACATTAAAGGATTCTATGCAATCATCATTAAAAGAAAACGGAACATCCTTTTGCAAAAGATTGGTTAGATTCTTTGATATTTTAGATAAATCTTTAATGAACCTACGATAAAAACCTACATGACTGAGAAAACTTCTTATACCTTTGATGCCTCTTGGATATGGTAATTTCTCAATAGCTTCAATGTTTGCTGGGTCAACTTCTATTCCTCTTCCAGAAATACGATGCTCAAGAACAATTCCCTCTGTTACCATAAAGTGACACTTCTCCCAATTAAGAACAAGGTATTGGTCTTCACAACGCTGCAAAACTTTGTTAAGAAGCAATTATCGAAAGAAGTACCATACGCCAAAAAATCATCCATAAATACTTCCACTATCTTTTCAATATAATCAGCAAATATAGCATTCATGCATCTATGAAAAGTAGCAGGCGCATTACATAAACCAAAAGGCATTCTCCTATAAGCAAATGTACCATATGGGCAAGTAAAAGTGGTCTTTTCCTGATCATCACTATGAACTGGAATTTGAGAGAAGCCTAAATACCCATCTAAATAACAAAAGTGAGAATGTCTAGATAATCTCTCTAGCATTTGATCAATAAAGGGCAATGGATAATGGTCCTTACGAGTTGCTTTATTTAATTTTCTATAATCAATGCACATTCTATAACCAACAACAGTACGTTGAGCAACAAGTTCATCATCTTTATTGGGAACCACAGTAATTCCACCTTTCTTAGGAACACAATGAACAGGACTAACCCATTTACTATCAGCTATAGGATAAATAATACCAGCCTTTATGAGTCGAATTACCTCCTTTCTTACCACTTCCTTCATTTTTGGATGTAGACGGCGTTGGAAATCAACAACAGGTTTAGCATCTTCTTCCAAATTAATTTTATGCATACATAGAGCTGGACTTATGCCCTTAAGATCATCAAGAGAATAACGATTAGCCTTACGGTGGGCTTTAAGCACATCAAGTAATTTCTCTTCTTCCTCAGCTGAAAGGTTAGCACTAATAATAACAGGATATATATTTTTCTTATCCAAGTATGCATATTTCAGATTTTCAGGCAAAGGCTTTAATTCAAAACTAGGATCTCCTTTAGGAGGTGGGAGTACTCCTAGATTATCAGGTGGGATATGCAATTGTAATTGTGGAGGTTGCTGCCATAATATTTTTTCTAAAGCTTCTTTTTCTGCATCATTAAATGGCTCTTCCTGATTAAGCATATAACGTTCCACCACGTCTGATGAAGCTACAGCTATATGAGCAAGAGTTTCAATTATATCTTTAGATTTTGGTTCTTTCTTAGCAGGTTTATCAGCAAATTTAGAAAAATTAAATTCAAGTTTCTCTCCAGCACATTCAATAAACACCCTTTCTCTAGGCAAATCAATTTCAGCACCAACAGTATGTAAGAAAGGTCTACCAAATATAATAGGACAGAAAGAATCTTGTGGACAACCAAGCACAATAAAATCAGTAGGATATTTTATTTTCCCTACCAATACTTCAACATCTCTAACAATTCCAAAGGGACTAATATAATCTTTATTAGCAAGCTGAATGGTCATACCTGTTTCTTCCATGGTGATAGGATCAATATCAGGCTTAATTTATTGATAGAGAGAATATGGAATGACACTAATGCTTGCTCCAATATCACATAAACCATGATAACAAGAAGTCCCAATAGAGCATGATATAATTGGCTTACCAACTTTGGATGAATTCCCTTTAATAACTTTGGTAGCATCTTCACATAAATAAACATCAACAGGATCTTCTTCATTTAATTGCTTAATAATAGAGACTTGGTTCTTGACTTCCACCTGTTCTTTAGGTTGAGAACATCTCTTTCTACTTTTGTCAGCAACAGCAATAAGCAAATTCTCTTTAACTTTTTCAGGATAGGGAGGTGGTTCAATATATTCTTCTATTACTACAGATGACACTGGTGTTTCTTTAATAAATTTAGGGACAACAATAGAATATTTAACATCTTCAACATAATAATCAAAGCCACTTTTAGGAATTCGAATGTGCTCAGCAAATTTCTTAGCTATTTCAATTGAAACATATGGATCAAGACCAAAATCTTTAATAACATTCTTGAACAAAATAGAACTAGAGAAACTTTCTACACATGAATATCCATAATCAAAATAAGCTTCATTACCTTTGTCTAGGTCCCAATATTCAGAGTTCTTCGAAATAATTTCCAATAAATTCCAAGCTTCTTCTGCAGTATTATTTGTAAAGCTTCCACCAGATGAACCATCCAAATATTGCTTTAGCCTATCAGGTAGTCTCACATAAAAGTTTATAAATATAAGTTTATTCGTGAGATCATGACAAGGATTCTTACGAAGGAGGTCCTTAAGCCTCCCCCAAGATTGAGTAATACTCTCTCCAAGGTGTGGCCAAAAATTAAATATAAAGAAACGGTTCTCATAAGCCTCTTTAGGAGTAAAATATTTAAGAAAGAAAACCTTCATAAAAGTATCCCAATTATGTGTAATTTCTTCATCCAGGGACATATACCATTTTCGAGCATCACCAGTTAAGGACTGGTACAATAACTTGCATTTTACCTCCTCCTCAGAAATAGCCTTGAGCCTAATTAGCCCACATATATCCTCAATAGCCCGTATGTGATCACTTGCAGCCTTTGTTCCATCCCCTGCAAAATACTCATTCCTAACAGCTTTAACAAATTCAAGGGGAATAATATAACCATCATCATGAGGTGCTTTTTAAACAACTTTAGGTTTAATAGCATAAGCACTCTCATATAAAGCAAGTTTCAGTGAAGCATCTCTCATAAAAGCCATAATAATAACAGGATGCAACAGCAAGTAAAATTCAGCTTTCAAGTTTCCTTACCAAACTTCTTACCAATAGCGCTACGCTCCCCGGCAACGGCGCCAGAAAAGTGTCTTGATGGCTCCCAAGTGCAGGAGATCAATTGTAGTACTTTTCGAATTAGAAAGGTTGTCGAACCCACGAGGAGCAGAAGGAACTGGTAAGTAGAATAGCAAAGGAATAATAAAAGCAACAGGTATTTTTGTGTTTTAATTGTGTAGTGCAAGTAAAGTAAAATGTTGTAAATTGCAGTAAGTAGTAGGTCTCAATGAGAGACAAAGCCCAATCCTCTAATGCGCAAGAGGACAAGCTCAAGTGTGTGTTTGTGTCTTATATGTGGAAAACGTTCCCGAGGGCTGCACGGATTTAGCTGGCATAGTGATTCATTGCATAACATGTTTGTATATCTTGTCTAGTTTTAATCTTCTTCGGACGGAGCCACAAATAGGAATAGCTAAATAAATAAACTATCACCCCTTATGATGGATCACGTGGTCAATTAAATGACAGCACGAGAATTATTAAGACATGATGTCCCACCATAGCCTTATGCTCTAAGGTCCCCGATACAAGTACCCTCATAATGCAATTCAACGACTCTGTCTCAAGTTCCTGTCACCTAAAGACATCATCACGTCACTACACTACGGTGTTCTCCTATGAGCCCATGTAGGTGAAGTGTTGTACAGTCGACGTTCGTACAACACCATCATAGAATCACATAAAATATAAATACTAGACCAAATAACAACTCATCCATGTAACAAATCATTTCCAATTCATCCTATGCCCTCAGGAACATGCGGGAACTACTCACAACGTGCAAACATGATCATGTATGGTGACATATATGGTACAACACAATCTGAAACAATGGATCCACCACCAAATAATGACAAGTACTCAATCCCAAACATGCAACAGAGTACAATAACACGTATCTAGGGTGTAGCAATGATCAAACTATGAGGGGAACGGAGTGGATAACGGTGATGGTGATGGTGGAGATGCAGGTGCTGGTGAGGATGGTGATGGAGATGCCTCCTCCCACGCCAAGGAGGAGATGGGGATGAAGATGGGGATGATTTTCCCCCTTCTCCGGAGCTCCGGAGCAGCAGGATCTGTCACCCCCGCGGAGAGTTTTGAGAGTTTCGCCCCCTGGCGGCTCCGTCTCGTCTCGGGGGGCCATTTGGGGGCCCCACACACGGCCAGGGAATCTGGCCGCGTGGGCTACCCCCTTTTGGGCCTCCTGGCCCTCCTCCTTTGTGTCTTGTGCCCACGGCCTTTCTCCCGAAGAAAAACTGACAGGGTTTCTTTCCTTTCGCAATTTGGATACCTGTAGCTCCTGAAACATCAAAAACATGAAAATAGGTGTTTTCTGACACCCAGAAATTAAATACCAAAAATAGGGACTTTGTAGGAAAGTCCCATAAAATCATCTAAAACATGCAAAACAATGACATAACATTGATAAAACATCCCAATAATGCCTATATGGAGGGTATAAATGATGATATAAAATGCACGTATCAGACATTCAGCTCAAATCAAACGCACTAAAGACAACAGTGGTACTCAAAGATATACGCAGATTTATAGTTCAAAGAAACCTCATGCAGGAAAAAAAATACTCAAGACCAGCAAAATCTATGTACTCAATCAGAAAATTTGAGATTTCATATACAACACAGATGGTTACAGAATTATTTACAGATACAACAAAGGTAACTAATATCTAAAATTGTGGAGTCCATCCACCCTTCGGTTGGATATCAGTCTACTATTCAGCCAAACGCATGAATGAAACTGTCGCGGGAGTAGCCGCCTCATAACGAGCAGTCATATTAACACGTTGGCGTTCACGAGAAGCATGAGGACCCCTGCCAATCTTCAGCAAATTCATCTGTGGATATTGAGTCTTTGCAACGGCTAGGGAAACTTTGGCTCACCAACTAGATGATGACAAACGAGTGCTTAGGCATGATCAAAACTGCTAAACTTCCGCATCAAATTGAACAGACCTTCGGGTAGACTGTTGAGTGGAAAGAGGGCTCCATAAATATTGTAGAAGGTTGCATGACAAGAACCGATTACTCCACCAACTTGCTGACCCTGAGTCCTCAGGGTCAAGAGAACTTGCTACTTCTCAGGATCAGCCCAGAAAAAAGATGAGTTGTAAGAAGAAAGTTTCATGCGCACCTCTTCAATATATCGAGTTTCCTTGGCAGCATTTTCTTGAACACCTATAGAATATTTGCTCACTCGGGTCAGATGATGAAAAAAGATCTCTCAGAACAAGCTTAATTGAAGATACTTGAAAAACTTACAAGCCAAGTCAGTCGTTATTGCAGCCAGTTCTGCAAAGAGAAAATCTTCACAATCTGCAGCAACTTGCTCCTTCTCCTTCGAAGCATCAAGTTCAACCCTCAAGGTTTTGAGTTCCTCTCCCTTGTTTAAAATCTTAGCGCTTAGTATTTGCACTAAACTTGTTGCAGAAGTCGACGGAATTGAGGCAGATGGATTAGCAGAACTAGAAGACTCAGGTGCCTAAAGAAAAGAGTAAGATGTTGTTAAGACTCGGTTATTATATCGCTCGAGTGTTGAGCAGCATTTATACTGCTTCACACTCGGGGGCTACTCTCATCGGGAGAAAAGAGAAAACAGGAAGATAAGTCATGCAAATCTACAAGGAAAAATAATTTCAACTCGAAGAGGGATAGTCGGGCACATTTTCATTCATCAACAAAGGAACAAAGTTCATTACAAGCAAAAGAGAGGATTTGCTGCACTCAGGCACCGCTATTACTAAAGCTACTCGACGAAAAGGAAACTAGTTCTCTACGGCTTCCTCTTGAGCATCTCAAGTAGCCTCAGCAGCCTGAGTTTGAGCTTCAAGTATTTTTAGAAGACCCTCAGCTAACCTAACGGATTCTTCAGTGAAGGGGTTGAGGTATACCTCTTTCCCGTCCGAGTTCACTGGAGGCCCGCTCAGTGAAGCTTCAAAGTGGCCTTCAATGTTGTGCGCTCGAGCGAGTGTTAGCACCGTCTCCGCTCCAGAAAGAGTTTGTTCTCGACTAAAGTCAGCCAGGACGTTCGTGTCGTGAAACACGCCCATCAAAGCATCCACGCTCAAGGGAACATCTTCCTTGGGGAACAAGCACTCGTGGAAAGACACGAGTACCCCCTAGAGCTTCTCCAATGAACCTCTGGCCTTGGTCACCGGCTCCTCTGAGGAAGTAACGACATCCAGAAGTGTACCCTCACGCAGTTGAGCAGACAACGAAGGAGGACTACCGAGAATAGTTGCACTAGCATAAAGAAACCGTTAGATAAGGTAAGGAAAATACAAAAAGAAATAATCAAGGAAACTACAAGTACTAGTCAAGCTATCCGTCAGGAATGATGTCGAGGGACAACGTTTTCGTCCAGATCGGAGAACTGTTTGAGAGCCTCCGTCTCCCTCTCCTTGGTTTCTTCTGCTTTCCGGAAAGCAGCCTCAATCCTTTTCTTGTTAGTCGTGGCTTCCAGCCAATGAGCCGCATTCTCCAACTCGAGTTCTTTCACTCGAGTGAGCCACGGAATCCTTCTCAGCAGCAGTCGAGACCAGAAGTTCTAAGACAAGGAAACCAATTAGAAACACAGATTCGAAACAAAAGAAACAACAATAATTCACTAGAGTAGGGGTTACCCAGAGCGGTGTCCCTCTTCCTACCGATACCACGGAAACGAGTGCCTAGATCCTTCATGCTTTCCAAGAAGGGCTGAAAAAATACTAGAATCAGAAACTAAGACTACATGCTTTGAGTTGCGCTCGCCTGCAAGCAGCCAAACGCAGACTCGGTGGCTACTCCCATCGAGAGCGTTGTTCACGCACCTGACAGAGTGAGTAAAGTTTTACATAAGAATAGAGTAAAAAAGAAATAAACTCACGTGGTTTCTAACATCAAACTCGGGAGCCAAAGTATCTACATCCGCCAGGTTAACAGTCCAAGCTCCTAGATCCGAAGGAGCTGGGTCAACCTCAGGGATAGACATGTGCTCCTGGACATCTTCTTGCATGACTCCCTTGTCTCGATTGCCCCATGATGGAATCGAAGAAGTCGGAGCCTGCACGTCAATAGTAGCACCTTAATCATTCCCTGCCTGAGTAGGAGGAGCCGGCACGGCACTCGAATTAGCTCCGCCCTGAGGAGAAGGAGCGGCAACAGGGGTGGAGTTGGATCCCTAGGAGGAGTTGGATCCTTGGGAGGATTGCTGAAATGAAGACATAAAAGGAAAGATACATCAATTAGATTAAAATAGTCAAGATTCAAGTAATAGAGTAAAAGGAGAAGGGAAAAACACTTACCCGCTAAGAGAGCTCAGGCTAAATATGCGGCAAACCTTCTTGGCAGAAGGAGGCTGTGGAACGAGCGGCGACATAGATGCGAGGGGAACTGTGGGAATCGGGTTCCTCATCTCGTCCCGTCGAGTTGCGCTCGAAGAGCTCGAGTCCTTGCTTTCCACTCAAGTATGCTTAGAAGGCACTCGAGACTCTTCGGTGATTTCCTCTTGAACCTCCTCCAAGTCATCTGCTTCCCGAGAAGAATTGGCCATAGAAACTGAAGGGATCGAGCCCAGATCCATAGCAGCAGCCATAGTCAAACCCTCTATAAAGGGGATGATACCCGCCTTAGGTGGTTCACTCGCAAGGATGTTCACATTCTAGAAGGAGAAAGAGAGTCGAAAAAAGGAATTGAGCGGCAGAAGCAGGAAAAGTCACTCAGAATGGAAAAGAAAAGAGCAAAAGAAGAAATATACCAGCGAGTAAGAAAAATAGAAAACAAAACATAAAGGAAAGAAGACTCGCCTCAGTACGCTCAATCGTGGAGCAGAGCGGGGGTGGTGTTTGTGTGTTGACACTCGTTGGTAAACCCCAATAGAAAGGTTTTGAAGAGTGCAGCGACAAGTTTTCCTCAGAAAAAAACCAAGGTTGAATCGACCAGTAGGAGAAAGAAATCACTTCTGAAGGTTGATGCAGCTGATGTTGGCATGGCGCACTACCAGTTCAGCAGCAACGTGGAATCTACACGACACAATCAAATTTCTTTGCCCCAACAAAGCAGCGAGGTTGTCAATCTCACAGGTTTTGCTGAAACAAAGGATTATACATATAGTGTGGAAAATAGTATTCGTTTGCAGTAGATGAAAGAGAACAATAATTGCAGTAGGAAAACAGTGGTTGCAGCGGTTGTATAATAGTGTAAAAAATGGACCGGGGTCCACAGTTCACTATAGGTGTCTCTCCAAAACAGATAGATAACATGCTTGGTAAACAAATTATAGCTAGGCAATTGATAGATATAAAGGCGGCACCATAGTGCATATGCATGACATGATGATTACTATTAGATTCATGCGGGCATTACAACAAGATACATAGACCGTTATCCAACTGCATCTATGACTAATAATCCACCATCGGAGTGTCATCCGAGCAAACTTTGGATATTAAGTTGCAAGCAACAGATAATTGGATTAAGCAAAGTGTGTAATCTAAACAATAAAATCATCCTTAGGCAAAACATTGTTGTTTTCTCCCTAATGGCAACAACACATCCTCCACCCTTACGTTTCTGTCACTCGAGCGTGAGTGAAAGGGAGGCATGAACCCATTATCGAGCATAAATACTCCCTCTTGGAGTTACAAGCATCAACTTGGCCAGATCATCTACTAGTAACGGAGAGCATGCAAGATCATAAATAACATACACATGAAAAAAACTGATAGAATTGAGAATCATTGGACATAGCATTCAATATTCATCAGATCCCAGCAAACACAACATGTAGCATTACAATAAGATGATCTTCGTCGTGTTAGACAGCTCACAAGATCTAAACATGAGGCATAAAGAGGAGAGAACACCCATCTAGCTACTGCTATGGACCCGTAGTCCAGGGATGAACTACTCACGCATCACTGCGGAGGCAGGCATGGTGATGAAGAGCCCTCCGGTGATGATTCCCCCTCCCGACAGGGTGCTAGGGAGAGCTCTAGAACCCTCCCAAACTAGGGTTAACGATGACGGCGGCTAGGGGTGTTTTTGGTGGAAAAGGCTCGTATATTTGGGGTTAACCCTCCCAGAGGTATAATTAGGCGAGAGGGCAGCGTCGGTGGGAAGCCAGTGGGCCCACATCACCCCTAGGCGCGGCCAGAGGAGGGCGACCCCTCATGTTGTGGGGCCTCTGAGGCCCCCCTCCGGGTCTCCTCCGGACTCCATGTACGTGGCGACTTTCTAAGACTTCTATGTTTTGTTTCGTCCAATTCCGAGAATATTTCCAGAGCAACTTTTCTGAAACTAAAAACAGCAGATAACAGGAACTGGCTCTGTGGCATCTTGTCAATAGGTTAGTCCCGGAAAATCGATAAAAATGACATAAAGTGTATAAGAAACATGTAGCATATGGCAAGAAAACAACATGGAACATCAGAAATTATGGATACGTTTGAGACGTATCAAGCATCCCCAAGCTTAGTTCATACTGGTCCTCGAGTAGGTAAACGATAAAAACAAATAATTTCTGAGGTGACATGCTACCAACATAAACTTGATCATCATAATGTAAAGCGTGTAAACTAAGATCAAATCAGAAAGGTTGTGGTTTATAGTTGATATAGAGTAATGTATAAACCATTAAGAAGAAAAAGTAAAACTTTTTAACAATCAATACTAAAAGAATCCACTGTGCAAAGTATATTAAATATGATTTAAGCTTCAAGAACAACAATATAATCATCCTAAGCATCCAAATCTCACAACAACTCCTGTTAGAATCAAGTCAAGCGACAACAATAGGCACATGGAAAAATAATCAAGCTACTTGGTCACTCAAAACAAGCAAGCGTTCTGTATTGGTTCCCAACACCAGGAAGTTATGGCTAAAAGAACAATATGGGGGGTTTGGAAGGTAAATGGAAGAAAGTATCACACAGCTGAAAATGATCATTAGACAAGAGGAAGTCTTATAATCGAAGCTATGCAAGGAGTAGCGATTGCCACACAACGGATGCACATAGAGCTATAAGTGTATGAAAGCTCTCCAATGGAACTAGTGGGGGTGCATCCAACTTTCTTGCTCACGAAGACCTAGAGAACTTTTGAGGAGGCTCATCATTGGAATATACAAGCCAAGTTCTATAATGTAAGTTCCCCACATAGTTATGCAAGTCATAAAATGAAAATTCTCTCCAAACTGAAGTATTGGTTCTAACTAAGCACAAGTGTGGAATAAATGATAGTAGTGTTGCCCCCACTCTCGTTATTATCTCTCTTTTGCCCTCTCTTTTTTTCTTTTTGGGCTTTTTATTTTTTTTATTTTTTTTATATAACCACACTGGTAGGGGCAACACTCTATTTTACAATGAATCATCACACTTTTAGTACTCATAACTTAAACTGAAATATCTCTGATGTATAACACTAAATGCTCCTGCCAGTGTAGCACTATGCAAAATAACAATGGAACATGTAACAAGTAACATAATGATGATGATGTTGTATGACAATATATCTCAGAATGGCTATGGAAATGTCATGATAGGTAGGTATGGTGGCTGTTTTGAGGAAGTTATTTTAGGCTTATGTGTAGAAGAACAAAGTCCTCCCACGGGGTTTGGATGTACTGTCGAAGTTTGCACCAACTCTCAAATGTCAGAATGGGCAATGCACAGTACCGAAGAGGCTAGCAAATATGGATGGTGGAAGTGCCAGAAAACCGCAACTTAGAACTCCAAGGAATAATGAAGATCACTCCAAGAGGGTCCATGGCAGTGACTGATACGTCCAAAACGTATCTATAATTTTTTATGGTTTCATGCTATTTTAATGCTTTTTATAATTATGTTTGTATTAAGTTTATGACTTATTTGGACTAACCTACTAATAGTTGCAAAAGTGCACAATGTTCTTGTTTTACACTTTGATGTGTAGGAATTTCCAAAAATAGAAGAAGAAACCTTGTTGGAGTCGAATTGGGACTTTCCTGAAATATGTGTGAAAACACTTTTTAAAGATTGCCATGTTACGGTTCGAAGACAACGTCAAACGGAAATCTAACAGAAGACAAAATTGTGGGAAATTTTGCGGCGTACGATCTGAGTTAAAAATCTCCTGATTCCGAGTCAGGACGGCCGAGATACGCCTGATTTAACGCAGCCCTAGATGGGATGACGAAAATCCGTGAGACTATATAAAGGGAGGAAACCTAGGTCGTGGGAGACACCCCATACCACGAATTTCCAGCCACCAAAGCCACATTTTAATCTCCCCCATGGATCCTATATCCATGGGGGAGGGCTCCCAAGTCCATGAAGGAAAAGGGCTAAGGGGGCGGTCCTCCCCTATGATGCCGGTAGCGTAGGGAAGGAGTCCCCGCGCCACCGTCGCCCTGCGCCCCGCGCTGTCCTCTCCACCGTCTTCACCGCCATCTCCATCGCCAATTTATCCTTGTCTATAGTGGTTCATCCTCCCACACACCTCTGTACCGCCCTATGTAAACATGGTGTTTGATGTTGTAAATTATTTGCAGATGATCTATTACATCTATGTCATGTTCGTGTAGATCCCTTTTGTCATATGATTGATTGTTGAATCTCTATGGATGGTTTGAGCTATATATTGAATTTGTTACATTCTTATGGTTTCATCATATGTTTATGCACGCATGGATTACATCATAGGGGTTTGTAGTATGTGTAGAAAGCTAGAGGGAGGGCTGCTTGAATGACAGAAACATGAGCCCCAATCTAGTGATTGAATCATATGGGATAAAGAAGACCTTTTGATCTTAATGCTATGGTTGGGTATTTTTACCTTAATGTATCTTCTAGTAGTTACGGATGTTTTCTAGAGTTCTAATCATAAGTACTTGCAATCATTGGATAGTGAGAGCTTGTTAGCTTTTCCTCTCCCACATAAAAGAGGAATATCAACCATGTATTTGACTATTTGATCATGGACAAATCCACCACAATTACCACCATTTTTACACACTCATGGTACTGTTAGTTTATGGTTACTTAGTATACTTTATTGCTGCAACACTAACATTTACTTTCTTGTATTTATTATCTTGCAAAGCTATATCTTATACATGTATTATTGCTCTAGTATTATTTCCTAGATAAAGTAAACGTCTAGTGTGCGTAGAGTTGTATCAGTGGTTGATAGAACTTTAGAGAACATTTATTATACCTTTAGCTTCTCGTTGGGTTCGCCACACTTACTTATCGAAAAGGCTACACACGATCCTGTAATGACCCAGCACACCACTCCATGTGTAGTGCGCAAGTCGGTGACATAATACTCATAGAAGGACTTATCAGTGAATATTACATCTCTCAGAGTGGTACAACAGAAACACAGCGGGTCCAAGCAAAGCTATACGATACAAACTTCATTACAGAATCTTGAGAATCTCTTTGAAGTATCAAAGAAGATCTCATACAAATGAAACATCAGAAAAAGCAATTCGAAGATCTAAGCTGGAGAATTACTCTAGCTCAGAACTAACCTACTACGGCTGATGCCAGCCCTAACCTATGGCTTATAACATCTAACTCCAAGAATGGTCTCCACCTACACCTTGATATCTTCTCCTCCATCAGCGTTGTTGATGACGATGCTTCACGATGACGACTTCCATCAGGCTTCAACTCTAAGTAGGGGGTCAAACGGGAACAAATGAGTAACGAGTATTACTCAGCAATTTCATGATATATAGGGGATAGTTTGATGCACTAACTACAACTTTAGACTCAAAAGAGTCATAAGCTAATGCAAGGTTTTTGTAAATCTTTCTTCAAGAGGTTGCTTTTAATTCTGAAAACTATGCCCGCCAGATCTTCACAGGACTAGAACTTCATGGAGTTGCCTTTCCTGCAGCGTACGCAGCTCCTTCCCGGAACAAGGGGTAACATGTCACATCCTTTTACACTCTGCATAGGTGCGTTACTTTACCCATGGACGACCAAGACCATGTTGCACAACCAGGTGTACATTCCTGTCCACTCCCACTCAGGTGTGGGCCCCGGTTGTTGGTCCAAGCTAAACCGTGCTTCTCCGCACAACGCATGCCCACCCATTTCTGCCAGCAGGTTGAACGCCTGATTCAACCCCTCACGATGGATATCTACGCGCCCCTGGCAGACCATCATAGACCCGCAGAGTCCGTGGGAATTAAGGGATCCCACCCATGTGCATGTAGTCTCGCAAGACCTACAACGTACATCTCTGGCAGCCCGTTGACAAGCGAACGAGAAAAGATCACATCTGACTTACTCCCCCATAGAAGACCCATGGTTAACGCGAATTTACGACGCAAGAATCCTGACGGCAGTTGTGATTAATCCTAGGTAATACTTTCCCATGCAGATGGAACCTTCCTTTGACCTATTCATCTTACCATGGTTCCATCCGCCCACCAAACAGAACACTACCACTCGGGTATCCATTCAATTAGTCATATTATTATAAAAAATAGGATCATGCATTCTTTTGAGACTAGGTGGTAATACGATAGAGTTTTTAAAATTAGTTTGTTATGAAGTACTGCAAAGGATATGAGCAAGTGATGAACTTGTGTGAGATTGGAACAATAATAATAATCCAGGTCTTCGGTTCAAGGGTCTCGTAGAAAATCCCGACATCTGAAAGATAGCAAAGTAGTCTCGATAAAGACTACATAAAACACTGGCAAGATGATACATGCATAGTAATGAGATGCATCGTGAATTACCCTGGAAAACACCCTAGCTTACAAGTGTAAGCCACGTTTGATACGATATCTCAATCACACTTGTTTTAGGTGAATTGTTTCATTACTTGAGGTAATGTGGTTATTACTTCTTTTTAGACTTACATGTGTTTCACTTTTACTTAGCAAAAAATTGTTATCATGTTTAGTTAGAAGTGGTTATTACTTGGTTAGATAACCACACAACAACACATGGAAAATAACTATAAAAAGGATAATAGACACACTTTACTCTATGTTCAAAAGTGTAGGGCTAATGACATCAAGTTTATTTGAAAACGAGGAACTAATACAACTAACTCTATCATTACATAACTTGCTAATGACTTGTGATGGTAGGTTTATTAGGTGTTAAAACATGAGGGTTTTATTGATAAGGAAAATAATGTTGTGACAACTATTTCTTGTCATAATAAAATATAATAGAGTTTCAGTAGATATTTAGAAACAAGTTTATAAGTTCCCCAAAATGTTTTATGTTTGATATATTTGAGTTGAGAATGTTTTTCTCTTTAATTTGATATATCATTTGAAGGTTTCTGAAAAGATTTGAATAAATTATTAATTTATTAATTTTAAATGAATTAAATGATTAGGAAAAATATTGCACACATGAAAACATGGTCAAGTGACCTTGAAAACATCATAAATGAGTTGTATTTGTCATTTGGAGCATTTTGGTATATAACTTGTATTTTTCTGATTTTATGAATTATTTCTTATTTTTCTCAATTTTTAATGATTTAATTTAATTAAAGGAAATATTGAATTTTAAACTTTGTCAAATATTTTTGAAAAGTTGATAA
This sequence comes from Alopecurus myosuroides, assembly GCA_028641055.1. NCBI lineage: Eukaryota > Viridiplantae > Streptophyta > Magnoliopsida > Poales > Poaceae > Alopecurus > Alopecurus myosuroides. Next base: position 58,307,721 of record CM054060.1, on the reverse strand, counting down.
TCACATAGATTATATTTTTCTAATCAATTTGATATATGAGTTTTATTTTTCTGATTAATAGAATTAAAGTTATTGGGTTATTAATTTTATTTGATTTTGTGCCCATTTTAAATTGACATGTGGGGTCCACCTGTCACGTTTCAATTTAATTTCAATAAAATAATTAAAAGAAAAATAAAAATCCTTATGACATCATGCTGACATCACCACTTCATCATCAATGGGGAAATCTCCTCTGTTGATTTCAAATCCCTCGATTTGGTTCGAATTTAAACAATTAACTGGTTCTATTAGGTAGAGGAGATTGTGGTGAATCGGTTGGTCCTGGTTGTGTGACCAAGAGGTCGTCGGAGCACGGTGATGAATTAGTAGGATATTAAGGCTGCGGGGGGCACGGTGAGGTGCTCCAACTCACCAGAAACCTGATGGACGGGTCGAAGAGGCACGGCGAGCTCCAGAGCGTCGGCGATGTGGAATTTCCGGTGATGGCCGAGGCGATGAAGACAGTGCGATTTGACCTCCTTTGAGCTTCCCAGCAAACGAGACTCACCTAGGTGGTAGAGGACATCAAGGCGGAGATAATGGTGGTCTCAGCTTGCCCTCCCGTGGCCGGACACGACGACGACGAGCGGAGGCCGGAAACCTAGGGTTAGGTTTTGTGTGCGTTCACAGAGAGAGAGAGAGAGAGCAGGCGAGGCAAGAGAGAGAGAGAGAAAGCGAGCGAGTTGGAGGACTTCCCCTCCCTCTTATCCGTGCGGAAAGCGGCAAGCAGGAGGTGGCCTCGACGGTGTCGGAGGCGGTGGCACGCCTCTGGCCTTCTGGCCAGAGGTTGAAGAAGAAAGAAAATAAACATTTCCAAGAGAACCCACTGGAAGTTTCTATAAATTACCACTAGGTCCTTCTGTTATTAAAACTGAGAGTGAATTAATGTTTTCAGGGCCTTTTATTGAATAGAAAAATTATATGCGAATTCCTTATAAAATTTCACATATCACCATGTTTTGTTTTGGTGAATTTGAAGAATATTTGTATTTTTTATTTAGGGTGCTAAATTAAGTGATTTTATTGTTTTTACTCAATTCTATTTATTAAATGTCTTAAAATCTATTTTAGGCATGAATATTATCTTCACACCACACACATAGGGTTCCCAAGTGGTGTGTTATAAGGGGATCAAATTAAATACAATTCCTTCTAGACAGTAATTTGGTATCACTACTAGGTATTGTTTTTATACAATACTATGAAAATCATTTATTATGAAATTTTATTCTATGTCACACCAAATGATTTTTAATGAGTGAAAGAACTTGTTTTTCTTTTATGTAACTTTGTTATTCTCCTGATTGAATCTCTTAGCAAGTTTGGTTGACATTTTACTTAGGTGTGTATAAGAAAGGTTGCTGTTTTTAGTACTTTATCAAGTGGAAAACATGTATGATTTTGGGATCTTATTTTCTTGTTTTCCACATAGGTTCCAACTATGGATATTATCCCATATTTGTTTTAGAACATTAATCATTTACATGTGGGTGTATGGTTGAATTCGTGTTGTTTTCCATTTGTGTTATGGATGAAAAAGATCTGGAAAACAAGGGAATTAATTTGTTTTTCTCCACCTCATCTTATCACCAGACATATGGATGCAAGGGCTTGTGATTATTTTCTCTCTTGCCAATTGTTTCCATTAAAGTGATTTTTATTTGTTCCTCATCAATGATGAGTCTTGACCAGGCATTGGGTTATAGTTTCACTAATATAACTTAATATTTCACTAGAGATTTTTTTATGCTAGGCTTCCTTGCTAAACTAGTGTTTCTCCTTGTTGACTTCTGTTGCTTGATGCTTGTCACTGGTTGTCACTAGTCTTCTGTTATCACCTTTTCCATTGCAGGTAGGTTCATTTCTTGGTTTCCAACCTCAAATGTCTCACCATTGTGGTGCAAACATCCAATTACCCCAAGCAAGGGTTTTACTTAGATGATTATAAAAGTATGTAGGTTTGTTTTATGACATCAAGTTACCATATGCATATAAGAAGAATTTGTTAACAAGTGGGCCAGACTTGCCTCCAAATTAAAACTCATATACAATTGGATGAGATGTACTAGGTTGTTCAGCCTTTTGTCTATTTGTGTATGACACTCAAGTGTTTGAGTATACAAGAGTGATCTGTTAACAAGGTCTAGAAACTTGTTACCAAACTACTTCTATATAACACTAACATTGGAGTATCACACTGTTTCAAGAGTGTTAATAAGATCAGATCAATATATAAGAGTTTCCAAGTACTCTTATAGTAGCTTAGAGTAGCACTTCTAGCACACTCTAAATAATCTTCTTAAAGATCTTCATGTGGTAGTTCCTCCTGTCTTGTGGTTTCTCCTCTTGCAAAATAACTTGGAGGAGATTGGAAACAAGATACATTAGTCTAGCCAAAATAACAAGATCTAGATTAAGGGTTAATTCATGCTTTTATTATCCTCACATACATTTCTTGTTTTGCTTCAATAAGATAGATATTTGTCTCATACATGATTGGTTTTATTTAGCTTTCAATCCAATTCCTCTAATAGAGATTATACTTGTTGTTATCCTTACTTGTATCCAGAGATACTTCAGTTGTAGAATTGTTGGATTTGAGTAAAGGTGTGAAATGCCTATGGAATGATGACTTAATAGTAAGTGGATCAAATGGTGCATTGAGGTGTTGAGATTTCATATGTTCACTTGTATAAGATGATTGAAACAATGAGCATGTGAAAGTTATTGAGGTTTAATGACTTATGTCATAGTTGTTATTTGTTCTCCCAGGTGTCATGATCTACTTTATATTCATCACTTTATTGCCTTTTGTCATTCATAATGCAGATATAGAGATTTGGGAATATTGAAGGGGAACGTAGCATAGAAAACAAAAATTTTCCTACACGCGATAAACCCAAATGGCCAAGATCTAATCTATGAGATGAAAGGCAACGGGGAGAAAGAGAGTCTTGAGATAACATACCCTCGAAGACTCAAAGTGGTACGAGAAAAGATCTCGTGGTTGGCGTAGTCTTCTCACGCCGATCCCGAGCGAGAAGAAGAGCACCGCAATCCGGCGGCACCTCCGTAATCGGTCACACGTTCAGCTCGATGAAGACTTCCGTTCCCTCGTTCCAGCGGGTCGCGGAAGTGGAAGATCCCTCCGGAATTCCAGCAGCACGACGGCGTGGTGGTGGTGAAGAATCCCACGGTCAGGGCTTCGCCAAGCCGGAGACCATGGAATGGAGCAGCGGATGGAAGGGAAAATGTGTGAGCAAGTGTGTGTGGAAGAGAGAGCCCTCACCCTCCTTTTATAGGGGAGGGGGAGGCAGCCCAAAGGGGGGGTGCGGCCAGCCATGGGTGCCCCCACCCCTTCCTCTCTTCATGTGAGTGGAAGCTCCACTCAAACCCACTCAAATTTCCCTTAATTTCCCACTTGGAAAATCCAAAGGTTTTTCTTTAATAAATAAATAAAACATTTTTATTTCTTTATTTATATTTGTTAATTCCATTAACAAACATTTGCATGCAGCACCTCGAACCATTTGTTAATTCTATTAACAACCGTTCGACGAAAAACCCCTTGAACTATTTCAATTTTCCCCGAAACTATTCCGGAGCTGCCCAAAATATTCTTCGGTATTCCGTATCTTCTCTAAACGCTTCATCGAACCTTAAGTGTGTCTCCCTACGGTTCGTGAATATTATAGACATGATCGAGACTCCTCTCCGATCAATAATCAACAGCGGGGTCTGGAAAACCGTGATGACTCCTATATATTCAACGATGACTCTCGTGATCGTGTGAACCTTTCAACGTCGTAACGATTTCCCTTTGTCTCGCGATATATTACTTGTCCGAGATCCGATCATCGGTATCCACTATACTTTGTTCGATCTCGTTATCCGACAAGTACTCTTTTCTCGTTCCCGTGATATAACATCCTAGTGATCAAATCACTTGCTTGCAAGCGGTGTTGATGTGATATCACCGAGAGGGCCCTGAGTATATCTATCCGTCATATTGGATGGACAAATCCCATTCTCGATCCATGAGCTTCAACCAATACTTTCCGAATATCCAATGCCACCTTTATAGTCACCCTTTTACGGTGTGATGTTTGATGTCATCAAAGTATTCTTTCGGTATTAGTGATTAACATGATCTCATGGTCTAAGGAATAATGTTACTCCGAATGTAAGACATAACAACAAAACTAAATGACTTGATCGTATTGTTATACTTAGTTTAGGGTTTAAGTTCATCATGTCATTCTCCTAATGACATGACCCCGTTATCAACAACATCCAATGTTCATGATCAGGAAACCTTGATCATCTGTTTAATCAACGGGCTAGTTAAAAGAGAGGCTTCACTAGGAACGTTGGTTTGTTTATTAATCACACATGTATCAACGTTTCCGGTTAATACAATTCTAGCATGAGAAATAAACATCTATCACAAACAAGGAATAACATAATAAACACTTTATTATTGCCTCTCGGGCATATTCCCTTCAGTCTCCCACTTGCACTAGGGGCAATAATCTATATTACATAGTGATGAATCTAACACCCATGGAGTTCTGGTGTTGATCATGTTTTGTCCTTGAGAGAGTTTTAGTCAACGGATCTGCCACATTCAGATCCGTATGTACTTTGCAAATCTTCACATCACCATCTGCGACATGCTCACGGATGGAGTGAAAACGACGCTTGATATGCTTGGAATTCTTGTGAGACCTTGGTTCCTTAGCATTGGCTATGGCACCATTGTTGTCACAATAGACAACCATTGGATCCAACGCACTTGGAACCACGCCTAGTTCGGATATGAACTCCTTCATCCAAACTGCTTCCTGTGTTGCCTCCGAGGCAGCAACATATTCCGCTTCTGTTGATGATCCCGCCACCACGGATTGCTTGGAACTCCTCCAGCTTACAGCTCCTCCATTCATAATAAATACGTACCCGGACTGAGACTTAGAGTCATCCGGATCAGTGTCGAAGCTAGCATCGACGTAACATCTTGCGACGAGCTCTTCTTCACCGCCATATACGAGAAACATGTCCTTAGTTCTTCTTAAGTACTTTAGGATATTCTTAACCGCAGTCCAGTGTTCCAAACCTGGATTGGATTGGTACCTACTAGTCAAACTAATAGCATGTGCCACATCCGGTCTTGTACATAGCATAGCATACATGATAGAACCTATGGCTGAAGCATAGGGAGTCTTATCCATCTTTTCTCTATCTTCTGCTGTAGCTGGACATTGAGTCTTACTCAACGTCTTGCCTTGCAACATAGGTAGGAACCCTTTCCTACTATCTTCCATTCTGAACTTCTTCAAAATCTTGTCAAGGTATGTACTTTGCGAAAGTCCAATTAAGCGTCTTGATCTATCCCTGTAGATTTTGATGCCCAATATATAAGCTGCCTCACCGAGGTCTTTCATCGAAAAACTATTGTTCAAATAACCTTTTACGCTTTCTAAAAGTTTTATATCATTTCCAATCAACAATATGTCATCCACATATAGTACCAGAAATGCTACAGAGCTCCCACTCACTTTCTTGTAAATACAAGCTTCTCCGTATGTTTGGACAAATCCAAAACCTTTGATCACCTTATCAAAACGGAGGTTCCAACTTCGGGATGCTTGCTTCAGTCCATAAATGGAACGTTGAAGCTTACACACCTTGTCAGCATCCTTAGGATCAACAAAACCTTTGGGTTGCATCATATACAACTCTTCCTCAATGTCACCATTAAGGAACGCCGTTTTGACATCCATCTGCCATATTTCATAATCGAAAAATGCAGCAACTGCTAACATAATCCTAACTGACTTAAGCATCGCTACTGGTGAGAAAGTCTCATCATAGTCAACTCCTTGAATTTGTCGGAAACCTTTTGCGACAAGTCGAGCTTTATAGACGGTCACATTACCATCAGCATCAGTTTTCTTTTTAAAGATCCATTTGTTCTCAACGGCCTTGCGGTCATTGGGTAAATCCACCAAAGTCCAAACTTGGTTTTCGTACATGGATCCTATTTCGGATTTCATGGCTTCAAGCCATTTGTTGGAATCTGGGCTCATCATCGCTTCCTCATATGTCGCAGGGTCATCACCTCCATCTACCATGAAGTTTAATACGGGATCTCCGTATAGTTCAGGAGCTGCACGCTCCCTAGTTGACCTGCGAGGTGCGGTAGTTTCCTCTATTGGAGTTTCATGATCTTGATCATTAACTCTCTCTTCATCTGACGGGGTCGGCCCCGGAACAACTTCCGGTGCTGCGCTACTCGCCATTCCAAGAAGAGAAGGTTCAATAACCTCGTCGAGTTCTACCTTCCTACTATTCACACCTTTCGAGAGAAACTCCTTCTCCAAAAAGGATCTATTCTTGGCAACAAAAATCTTGCCTTCGGATCTGTGATAGAAGGTGTACCCTATTGTTTCTTTAGGGTATCCTATGAAGACGCATTTTTCCGCTTTGGGTTCGAGTTTATCAGGTTGAAGCTTCTTCACATAAACATCGCATCCCCAAACTTTTAGAAATGACAGCTTAGGTTTGTTTCCAAACCATAATTCATACGGTGTCGTTTCAACGGATTTAGATGGTGCCCTATTTAAAGTGAATGCAGCGGTCTCTAGTGCATAACCCCAAAACGACAGTGGCAAATCTGTAAGAGACATCATAGACCGAACCATATCTAATAAAGTACGATTACGACGTTCGGAAACACCATTTCGCTGTGGTGTTCCGGCAGGTGTGAGTTGTGAAACTATTCCACATTGTTTCATATGCATGCCAAACTCGTAACTTAGATATTCACCTCCACGATCAGATCGTAGAAATTTAATCTTTCTGTTACGATGATTTTCAACTTCACACTGAAATTCTTTGAACTTTTCAAACGTTTCAGATTTGTGTTTCATTAAGTAAATATACCCATATCTACTCAAATCATCTGTGAAAGTGACAAAATAACGATATCCACCGCGCGCCGATACACTCATTGGTCCACATACATCAGTATGTATGATTTCCAGTAAGTCTGTCGCCCGTTCCATAGATCCAGAAAACGGGGTTCTAGTCATCTTGCCCATAAGGCATGGTTCACATGTTTCAAATGATTCATAATCAAGTGATTCTAAGAGTCCATCAGAATGGAGCTTCTTCATGCGTTTAACACCAATATGACCTAAGTGGCAATGCCACAAATAAGTAGCAATATCATCATTTAACTTAATTCTTTTGGCATTCACATTATGAATATGTGTATCAACATTATCAAGATTCAAAAGAAATAAACCATTCTTCTCAGGTGCATGACCATAAAAGATATTATTCATATAAATCGAACAACCATTGTTCTCGGACTTAAAGGAATAACCGTCCCGCATTAAGCAAGATCCAGAAACGATATTCATGCTTAATGCGGGCACCAAATAACATTTATTGAGGTTTATAACTAATCCCGATGGTAGACATAGAGGTAGCGTCCCGACGGCGATCACATCAACTCTTGATCCATTGCCGACGCGCATCGTCACCTCATCCTTTGCTAGTGGTCGCTTGTTCTGCAGCTCCTGTTTCGAGTTACATATGTGAGCAACCGAACCAGTATCAAATACCCAGGTGCTACTGCGAGTACTAGTAAGGTACACATCAATAACAAGTATATCATATATACCTTTGTTCACTTTGCCGGCCTTCTTATCTGCCAGATACTTGGGGCAATTGCGCTTCCAGTGGCCAGTACCCTTGCAATAGAAACACTCAGTCTCAGACTTAGGGCCATGCCTGTTTCTCTTCTCAGCAGTAGCAACAGATTTGCCACCCTTCTTGAAGTTTACCCTTGGCTTGCCTTTCTTGCCTTTCTTGAAACTAGTGGTCTTATTGATCATCAACACTTGATGTTCTTTCTTGATCTCCACTTCAGCAGTTTTAAGCATCGAGAGAAGCTCAGGAAGAGACTTCTTCATGCTCTGCATATTATAGTTCATCACGAAGTTCTTGTAACTAGGTGGCAGAAATTGGAGAACACGATGTATCCCTAGCTCAATGGGAATCGATATTCCCAAGGCTATGAGCTTATCAGCGTACGCAGACATTTTGAGTACGTGCTCACTAACGGAGCTGTTCTCTTCCATCATGCAGCTAAAGAACTTTTCTGAAGCGTCATAACTCTCAACTGCGGCATGGGTATCGAAAATCATTTTCAATTCTCCCATTGTGGCATAAGCAGTGCTGTTCTCGAAACGTTTTCGCAGCTCTGGCTCTAATCCATAGAGGATGCCGCAGTGAACTATACTGTGGTCTTCTTGTTGAGTCAGATAAACATTTTTATCCTCATCAGAAGCATCATCAGCGGGTTGGTCACCTAGAGGTGCATCAAGCACATAGAGCTTCTTGCAAGCGGTGAGGAGAATCCTCAGGTTAAGTGCCCAGTTGGTAAAGTTGCTACCATTGTTCGCTAATTTCTCTTTCTCCATGAACATATTGAAATTGAAGGTAGGTGGTGCCATGATCTACAACATATTTGCAAAGACTATTTAGACTATGTTTATGATAAATTAAGTTCAAGTTAATTCTAAAATTATCCCATGAACTCCCACTCAAAAACAACATCCCTCTTAGTTGTCTTTAGTGATTACACGAACCAAATTCACTACACCGAAACCGATCATCACGTGAGACGGTGTAGTTGCAAAGGCGAACATCAACATGTTCATCATATCATTCATATGACTCATGCTTTACCTTTCGGTTACGTGTTCCGAGGCCATGTCTGTACATGCTAGGCTCACCAAGTAGAACCATTGTATTGCATGTGTTTCAAGGCCATGTCTGTACATGCTAGGCTTGAAAACACCCGTTGTATGCGAACGTTGAGTCTATCACACCCGATCATCACGTGGTGTCTCGAAACGACGAACTTTCTTAACGGTGCATACTTAAGGAAGAACACATTATTATCTTGATATTAAGTGAGAGGGATCATCTTATAATGCTACCGTCGCGATCTAAGCAAAATAAGATGCATAAAAGGATAAACATCACATGCATGGATAATGTGATATGATATGGTCCTTCTTGCACTTGATCTCCATCTTGTGCATCATGGTATGATCTCCATCATCCTACCGGCGTGGCACCAAGGTCCGTGGCACCTCCATCTTGATTGTCCATTACAACATATCACATGGATATGACATACAGCACGCAGGCCATAAAATAAGACAACCATATGGCTCCAGCCGGTATGTCAATAATTTACAAAAGATATCATCTCATACATAACGTTTGTAACATTGACCATATCACATCACATGCCCTGCAAAAACAAGTTAGACGCCTCTAATTTATTTTTGCATATTTTACGTGGCTTTGGGCTTACGAGGATAGAACCGTTCATATCTACGTACAAAAAACCACAACGTTGATAAAATATATTTTTGAACAACCCTTTGTAGATTAGATCTTAACTATAGTAGGAGAAACCGACACCCGCAAGCCACTTATGCAATTCAAGTTGCATGTCAGTTGTGGAACAAGTCTCATGTACGTGGACATGTAAAGTTAGTCCGGGCCGCTTCATCCTACTATGCCACTAAGATCATAAAATACTCAAAGAGACAAAAACATGATCATCAACGCCCACATACTCCTATGTGTTCTACCCGTACAATTCATCTACGCATAGATCCGGCTCTGATACCACTGAAGGGGAACGTAGCATAGAAAACAAAAATTTTCCTACACGCGATAAACCCAAATGGCCAAGATCTAATCTATGAGATGAAAGGCAACGGGGAGAAAGAGAGTCTTGAGATAACATACCCTCGAAGACTCAAAGTGGTACGAGAAAAGATCTCGTGGTTGGCGTAGTCGTTCTCACGCCGATCCCGAGCGAGAAGAAGAGCACCGCAATCCGGCGGCACCTCCGTAATCGGTCACACGTTCAGCTCGATGAAGACTTCCGTTCCCTCGTTCCAGCGGGTCGCGGAAGTGGAAGATCCCTCCGGAATTCCAGCAGCACGACGGCGTGGTGGTGGTGAAGAATCCCACGGTCAGGGCTTCGCCAAGCCGGAGACCATGGAATGGAGCAGCGGATGGAAGGGAAAATGTGTGAGCAAGTGTGTGTGGAAGAGAGAGCCCTCACCCTCCTTTTATAGGGGAGGGGGAGGCAGCCCAAAGGGGGGTGCGGCCAGCCATGGGTGCCCCCACCCCTTCCTCTCTTCATGTGAGTGGAAGCTCCACTCAAACCCACTCAAATTTCCCTTAATTTCCCACTTGGAAAATCCAAAGGTTTTTCTTTAATAAATAAATAAAACATTTTTATTTCTTTATTTATATTTGTTAATTCCATTAACAAACATTTGCATGCAGCACCTCGAACCATTTGTTAATTCTATTAACAACCGTTCGACGAAAAACCCCTTGAACTATTTCAATTTTCCCCGAAACTATTCCGGAGCTGCCCAAAATATTCTTCGGTATTCCGTATCTTCTCTAAACGCTTCATCGAACCTTAAGTGTGTCTCCCTACGGTTCGTGAATATTATAGACATGATCGAGACTCCTCTCCGATCAATAATCAACAGCGGGGTCTGGAAAACCGTGATGACTCCTATATATTCAACGATGACTCTCGTGATCGTGTGAACCTTTCAACGTCGTAACGATTTCCCTTTGTCTCGCGATATATTACTTGTCCGAGATCCGATCATCGGTATCCACTATACTTTGTTCGATCTCGTTATCCGACAAGTACTCTTTTCTCGTTCCCGTGATATAACATCCTAGTGATCAAATCACTTGCTTGCAAGCGGTGTTGATGTGATATCACCGAGAGGGCCCTGAGTATATCTATCCGTCATATTGGATGGACAAATCCCATTCTCGATCCATGAGCTTCAACCAATACTTTCCGAATATCCAATGCCACCTTTATAGTCACCCTTTTACGGTGTGATGTTTGATGTCATCAAAGTATTCTTTCGGTATTAGTGATTAACATGATCTCATGGTCTAAGGAATAATGTTACTCCGAATGTAAGACATAACAACAAAACTAAATGACTTGATCGTATTGTTATACTTAGTTTAGGGTTTAAGTTCATCATGTCATTCTCCTAATGACATGACCCCGTTATCAACAACATCCAATGTTCATGATCAGGAAACCTTGATCATCTGTTTAATCAACGGGCTAGTTAAAAGAGAGGCTTCACTAGGAACGTTGGTTTGTTTATTAATCACACATGTATCAACGTTTCCGGTTAATACAATTCTAGCATGAGAAATAAACATCTATCACAAACAAGGAATAACATAATAAACACTTTATTATTGCCTCTCGGGCATATTCCCTTCAAATATCATATGTAATGATCAGGGTTTATCAGTGGTTGAAGAAGATTTATTTCTTCTTGTAGATACTTCTTTTATGATTAATGAGATATGTGCATATTCGATAAATATGTTAATACAATTATTATATCATTTTTCACTTGTGGGTTTTGAGTTAACACTTGTTTGTATCAGTAGTGTTCTATTGATTCTTTGTTATGTACTTGTGATGGTTCACCTGATAGTTATGAGATGATTTTTAGAGATGTTGTGGAAATGAATTGATAACTTAGGGAGTTGTTGTTTTATAGGAGATCACATCTCTGTTGATGATATGGTTCAATTATGCATTACTCATTGGTGGAAGTATGATCATCAGATATGTGATTTGGATACTCACCCCTCTTTGAGTTGTAGATACCCAATGAATTATCCCAAGTCACTTAAAGACTTGTGATTAGGGTTGCTGAGAGTTTGTGTTGGTCAAAACCAATTATGGTTTGTGTAATCAGATGATTTGGTTTTTAGAGATACTATGTTATAAAGGTCACTCCAAATGTACTCTTGACTAGATGAACTAGACCTATTTCATCATGTCAAGTGAAACATTGGTCACTTTGATTCGTTTAAACTTTCGCGCCAAAATTTCCCGTACTTTTAGATGCATGCTTTGCAAATTCACATATTATATATAGATCCTTATAACCTCCCAAACACTGGGATGTTACAGATCCCCTATACTTGTGGGATATTAAGACCTTTTCTGGCGCCGTTGCCGGGGACCAATAGCGTGGGTGAATATTCTTGTGTGCACTTGTTTGCTTTGTCTTTAAATAGTTTTTACTTTTAGTTGTCAGTTGTTTTCTATCTTATGGATAGGGAATGTGAATTATAAAAAAAATTAGTTGTACTTGTTATCTAAAAATGTTTTCAAAAGAAAAGTGATTGGAAAGATGAGTAATGGTTAAGTGGGGGTCGACTTTGAACACTTGTGTTCATGCCTATGAAACAAAAACAAATCTTTCCATGGAAGCTTTTTAGATAAAAACATTTATATATTGTAAATATTGTGTATATACCTCTGTACATAAAAAATAGCGTGCTAATATTAGTCCCTAGTTACTTGAAAGTGCAAAAGTTTGGTTTACTGCGCAGAAACAGATTTGTTGTGTTTCACCGTATAACTTGTTTAAAATCACCAGAACATTATTTTGATCTGAAATTTTCTGTGCATCATTAGTTTTATGTTTTTTGATTTGAGCTACGTAACTATATCATTGAGTGACATCTTTCAAGGTTGTTCAATTTTCGCAGATTTCTTTGTTTATTCAATATTGTACTTAGTGTTCTTAGTTTCCTTAGTTTTTTTACGGACAACGAAAATTTTATAAGAAACCTCGGTATATATAGTGGCTAATGTTTAATAAATATCATGAAACTTGTCAATACTTGAACATGAGTGGATTTTATTTAATGAGTACTAACCTTACTAATGAGTTTTGTGAAGTTTTATGTGGATATAGCTTATAATATCTAATCAATATGGTGATATGAGATGAACAAAAAGACGCATGAGCTCAAGATTGGGGATGTTTAGGTGCATCCCAATAGCATATTCAAGAAGATACAATCATCTAAGCTTGGGGATGCCCGAGTAATTCCCCTATCCATAAACAAAAATGAGGTTGTCTCGTTCATGATCTATATTACCTTTTTCACATGATATGTATGGTCTTAACATGTATTCTAATTATCTTTTATTTATTTTTGGGTTTATTTGATGTTACTATGAAGTTTAGTTTTTGTTTAGCCTCTGTTATTTTAGTTTCTAAAAAAATTAAAGTACCAAGTTTTGTCCATTTAGTTTTAGTTGATGCATATTTAGGGGCTTTTTCTGTTTTCAGCATTTGCTGCTCACTGTACAATTTTTCATATTTTACTTAAAACTCAAAAATTAACTAACATTTATATGGTTATGTATCATCTAACCCTATTCATGCACAAAAATTGGCAAAAATTTATGACATGTTTAAGTGCACCTAATAAATACGTTTTCCAGCCGTTGTTTTTCTGGACAGATTCTGACTTTTGTTGTAAGAGTGGCCTCTTTGCATTTTCCTTTGATTCTTTTTGGTTCTTACCTTTCATTTATAAGTTGGCAACTTAAGCAACCTTTCTGTAATTCAAAAACAAAATTTGATTTGGTTTAATAGCAGCAGTTTGGGAATATTATCGGGCCTAGCTGAAAGGCGTTAAAGAAAAGCACTTCTTGGGAGATAACCCATGTTTTTATTTTTGCAATGTTTTCTTCTGTTTCTTTGATTCAAGGGGCTGTATAATTATGTAGAAACTACTTTGTATATTTATTTTCATGTATTAGTTGATCCAAGTAAAGCCTCCCGTGGAAAGTTGAGACTATATTTCGGATTTCTGCGCAGGAAACAGATTTCTGCTGTCCACTGTTAAATTCGTATGAACTCACAGAAAATTCAAAATGACCTGAGTTTTTTGTGCGTAATCCTGGGCTATATACGCAACTTTTCTTAGTTGACCACTTTTTGATTTGAGTAACAGAGAATTTTCGAAAAAATCATCTTTACCGGCTGTCCTGTTTTGACAGATTTCTGCCAATAATTGGATTTGCATCTTAGTCTCTTTCTTTTGGTGTTCTTTTGAGAAAAAGAGTTTTAAAACAGTTGTGACAGTAGCTAATGTGTTTATGAGTGTTAGGCTTGTGTTGAAACTGAACCATGTGAATTTATTATTTCGATTGCACTAACGTTGCTAATGAAGATTGTGAGAAGTTTGGTGTGAAGGAAGTTTTCAAGGGTCAGGAGAAGAGGATGATATGACGTGATCAAGAAGAGTGAAGAGCCTAAGCTTGGGGATGCCCCGGTGGTACATTCCAATAAATTCCAAGAAGACTCAAGCGTCTAAGCTTGGGGATGCCCAAGGCATCCCCTTCTTCATCAACAAATTATCAGGTCACTTCTAGTGAAACTATATTTTTATTCGATCACATCTTATGTGTTTTACTTGGAGCGTCTTTTATTTTTTGCTTTCAGTTTGTTTAGTTTTCTTTGATGTAGTTTATGGTTGGATATTATCATACTTGTGTGGGAGAGAGAAACGCTCCGTTTTTATTGCTTAGAACACTCTAGTTTTCATTCTTATTGTTCTATGAGTGTTCACTTTTTTCTAGTACTGCGTTTAGCCTTTGTTTTCATGCATCTCTTATTTAGAATTGTTAGTACTCTCTAGTTTTCATTGCTATATGCTTAGAGGTAATTTTTGTTGTCATATATATGTGCTTGGTTGAGAATAGAAATGCCTATGTGGTAGTTGGTATAGTGGAAAAATTCGCATGGTCCTGTAGATCACTAATCTGCTTCACTTGAATCACTGCTGTTGTTTTGAGATATTAATTTGCTTAATGGATAAACGGGAAGGACTAGCAAGTATAAACTTTTAATGGTTGGTCTAAGAAACTTGAAACTGCGCCACACTTAAAATTACCAGCTGATAGAAACAATGGTATATGATTGCTATGAGTGATACATTTCTGATCGGCCTTTTGTTACGCGCTACGGTCGGGGTAGCTAACAGTGACTTTTCACTGCCACAGACCCTCTTGGAGTGATTTGCACTTTGCCTTGTAAGATGATTTTCTTGCTGCAATCTTTTAACTCGTGAGTCTATGTTGTGGTTTCTGGCACTTCCACCATCCATATTTGCTAGCCTCTTCGGTATTATGCATTGCCTTTTCTCACATTGAGAGTTGGTGCAAACTTCGCCAGTGCATCCAAATCGCGTGGGAGGACTTTGTTCTCCTACACATAAGCCCATATATTCTTCCTCAAAACAGCCACCATACCTACCTATCATGGCATCTCTATAGCCATTCCGAGATATATTGTTGCACAACATCCACCTCCATTATGTTACTTGATGATGAGCTTCATGGTTATTTATGCATACTGCTACACTGGCAGGAGCATGCAGTTAGAGACACCAGAGATATTTCTTTATGAGTTATGAGTAATAAAAATGTGATGATTCATTGTAATATAGGATGTTGCCCCTACCGGTGAGGATATATAAAAAAATAAAAATTAATGAAAAAGCCCAAAAAGAAAAAAAAAAGGGCCAAAGAGAGAATAAAGAGAGAGGGGACGCATCACTATCCTTTATATACCACACTTATGTTTCATGTTTAGCACCAATACTTCATTTTGGGGAAAGTTTTCATATTATCATTCATTCATAACAATGTGGGGAACTTTACAATTATTGATGGTTTCATGTTATTTTAATGCTTTTTATAATTATTTTTATATTAATTTATGGATTATTTGGACTAACCTACTAATAGTTGCAAAAGTGCACAATGTTCTTGTTTTACATTTTGATGTGTAGGAATTGCCAAAAATAGAAGAAGAAACCTTGTTGGAGTCGAATTGGGACTTTCATGAAATCTATCTGAAAACACTTTTTAACGATTTCCACGTTACGGGTCGAAGACAGCGTCAAACGGAAATCTAACAGAAGACACAATTGTGGGAAATTTTGCGGCGTACGATCTAGAGTTAAAATTTGCCTGATTCCGAGTCCGGACGGCCGAGATACGCCCGATTTACCGCAGCCCTAGACGGGATGACGGAAATCCCTGAGACTATATAAAGGGAGGAAACCTAGGTCGTGGGAGACACCCCATACCAAGAATTTCCAGCCAACAAAGTCACATTTTATCCTTCCCCATGGATCCCATCTTCATGGGGGAGGGCTCCCAAGTCCATGAAGGAAGAGGGCTAAGGGGCGGTGCTCCCCTATGATGCCGGCGGCGCAGGGAAGGAGTCCCTGCGCAACCGCCGGTGCCGCCGCCGCCCTGCGCCCCGTGTTGTCGTCTCCACCGTCTTCACTGCCATCTCCATCGCCAATTCCTCCTTGTCTACAGTGGTTCATCCTCCCACACACCTCTGTACCGCCCTATGACCGTAAAAGATACCTCATCAGGCCTTGTGATGGGAGTTTGGGACACATAAGGACGGCTAGGAGGCGCGCCATGCGCCCCAGCCTCTAGTACTTATGAGCTAATCGTATTAAGGCTTGCAACCCATAGGACGACGGTTTAAACGTAGTAAAAGCTACACTCTACTGCATTAACTCTTTTTCAGATAATTGATATGTGTGTCACGGAATCTGGGTACCTTTAGTATTTTCTTGGAGTATGTTGACTATCCTAAAGAAGGTTCCTGTTTTCTCTTTTGCATTTTTTTCATTTGCATATAAACTGTTGTTGTTTGAACTTTGTAGGGAGTTGTGAAGGAACTTTGAAATATGTTCACGTGTTAAGCTTTGATGGTTAACTTTTTCCTGTGTGGTGCCCCCAATCGAACAAGAATCATACCTTATAATATTGCCTCCAGATTTTCTAATTGATCATGTATAATGTTAGCCAATACTATTTTACTTCTAAAGATGGATCATGCAGTGCTTGAAAAACCATGTGTTCTTAATCTTCCCCAAAATGGATCGAATTTTGACGAGTTTGGTTTTAAACTGGAAATTGCCAAGCCTATACTCTAACCTATAGAGCCAGTAAAAACATGGAAACATCTGATCTGACTATACCTTGAATTTGAATTTTCCCTACAATTCATCAATCGGGCACCATTTGTCTAGTACCATACAAAGCATGTGCTTTCTTGCCCAAATGTTTTTCTTGTCTTGTAGCAGTGGGGCGGTGCCGCTGGTGTCTCTAATGTTGCATGGCAAAGATTTGTTGTCATAATTTACTTTACCTTTACACTGTGGGAAAGACACCAGTAAATTTTGAAAGACTCGAATCTGTCCAAAATATGAACATCGTCTGTACACCTCATATACTTACTCCCCATTCCCGTCCTTTGCAGTCACGGAATGGATTAGAGTCCTTGAAAAGAACCCACTCCATCTCATCTGCTTCATATTGGATTCTTATATTGGTATTCTTCATCTCACGTGATCTTTGTTTGGTCTATCTATAGGTTTTGAGAAGCCTTCCACCATCCAGCAAAGTGGGTATTGCTCCTTCGTGGCAGTCGACACGACGTTATTCAGCAAGCACAAACCGGAGCAGATAAGACTGATATCTTGTGTTATGTTATTTTGCAGCAGCTTCAGTGCTTGATTATGGTGTTACCTGAATATGTTGAACGTTAACTTGCTTTTATTGAAGAGTTTGCTAGTTTGATGAAAATGATGTGATTCCAAGATGATTTCAGTGTGAAGAATAGTGCCTCAGTTGATAGTAATTTTAGGCATTTTTGATAGTGCCAACACATACAATTTGAGCCACTTTGAAAAGTGCCTCCAATTGCAAAGTGCCTCAAATTGGAGGCATTTTTTAAAGCGCCAACATATGCTCGTTTTGAGGCATTAGCGAAAGTACCTTCAAAAACAATTAGAGCCGGTATTGAAAGTGCCTCAAAAAACTGTTGGAGACGGTATTAAAAGTGCCAACAAATATATTTTGAAGCACTTTTTTATTAGTGTCTCTAAATACATTTGCCATCACGATTATATGCAGCAGTTTTTTTTTTCTGTGTCTAAAAATTTTTGGAGGCACTTTGGGATGAATTGGAGGCACTAATCAGTGCCTCCCGTCAAAGGGTATAGTGTCGGTCGCTTTGCGTTTGAGCAACTGAGAATATTTACAATTAACCCGCACTCCATTGTCCTCGTCCTCATGTGTGGCAACCACTGCAACATGCGGTTCCCAGCAACGCGCCCTCGCACCACCTCCGCCCAAGTGCGGCGCCCGTGGATTGTTGGAGGAGATGCAGAAGCTGCGCACTTGGACACTCAGCTCCGCTTGGCCTATCCGGTCTCGTGCACCTTCGGGTAGTAGACGGGGCGCCGATCTGAACGCGTGGTGCAGGAGCTGGACACACGAGCTGGGAGCATCTCCTGCCTCACTGGCGGAGCAGCCAGCCTGCACACCCGCGCACGCTACACACAGATCCAGCCGACCAGGTCGTGTCTTCAATATCCATATGCTGGCACCAACAGCACAACACGCTGCCGCTTTCTTTCAGTAGTAGTTCAGTAGCTGCATCTCCGTTTGCCAACAGGTACCGCTGCTGCTTTCTTTCACATGGATGTCGCTGCTGCTTGGTACTGCTTGTGTGCCGCTGTTGTTTATGTCATTATTATGTGTGTGAATTTGCAAAGAAATTGTGTGCTTGTAAAATATAATTTTTATTTCTATTTGCAATGTCTGTCAGATTTGCATTGTCGGTTTAAATCTTAATTTGTCAACAATGACAGAAATAGAGAATAATAATTTAAAAGGCCAAAAAATGCTTGTATCCAGTTAGTTTGATATAGCACTTAACGTTTTCTGACTGTCGGATTTGTTTGTGTGTCCGTTGCACTTCAATCAAGATATTGCAGTAATGCAACTTTATTCTTTTATATCCCGTTGCAACGTATGGGTATTATGCTAGTATTCCTAGCATGCCGTACTTTAAGCCAAAAATTAAGGACCATTTGGAAGAATCGTGATATATTATTTCTTCTTAAAAAAATCTTCAACTTGTTACATCATATCCTAAGAAAGTTGCAGCATATTTTTTTTTTCTTCAACACTCTTTCTTGCAGGCACAAAGTATCAAAACAGTGAGAGTGTAGCCGAAAAAATCACACTCCCATCGGTAAAGCCCTCCTTGTGGCAAGCCTCAACACATTCATGTCTTACTGAATGTTGTGCAAGTCTTGGCTTCTGAATCTACAAAATAACAATCAACATACAATGTATGACAAAATTAGATCCTAAAATGTTCTCAAGTGAAACAAAAAAGGAAGGTAAGTAATGGAGTAGTAACTTTACATATGGCTAGCATGTGTATATAAGGCATGCATTGAGAAAGTGCAATGTCTTTTGGGTTGGGTTTTTTGAAAAATATTTACCAAAAAACCAAATAGAGTGGCAGCAGAAGTAGAAAACATAGCAGGCTAGACACGTTGAGGGCTGCCATGTCTCGAGTGATATACAAGAAGACAACTAAGCGAGCAGATGTACATCCAAATGGGCTAGGGCCATCTCTTATAGCCATGGATGATGGAAAGGGGGGGGGGGGGGTAGATAACTATCAAAGATATGACTGTGGTCCTATCTAGAAGATATGTGACATGTAATGCTGGGAAAAAATAACTATCAAAGATATGGTTGTGATCCTATCTAGAAGATATGTGTCATGTAATGCTGATATACCATCCTAAATATTATGCTTTATATGCATGATATATTTTTCTTTGTTGTACAATTAAGGCCATTAAGATCATATAACCATTTCATTAAATCAAAATTATCATGTAGATATTTAAGTAATACCCATCAATGCTACTACACATGTTATGGATTTTATAACACACTGGAATTTTGGACCATTCATTTTTCGATCCATTCCATAATGCAGCATATTAAATTTTTACGTGATGTGCCACAAATGGTTATATATTGGATAGTAAATATTTATAAAATATTACGAGAATATATATTACAGTTAAAATTAATCTTAAACATATATAATATATATTGTAGTATAAATTTGAGCAAAAAAAATTCATGTCATTAAATATATGTCTTACTAGAGACACTAAAATATTTCAATTCAGGTCGGACACGTTTATGTCGCTACTATATCGATTTAATTCTATGTTGGTAGAAATAAAGAGATAGTGCATTTTATATAGGAATTTATACAACTATTGGTAAAATAAATTAACATTATTACATAATATCGTGTCACTGACCCACAATGCTAGTGTTCTATAAGGCACTAGTCGAAGATGACCCCAACATACATCATTTTTAGAAATAAAGAGATGTATACACGATGAGTATTGAAAAGTGAAAACACATCTAATTGGCAACGAGCACTTTACTAGGATGACAAATTAGGCTCCATCATCTCAGGGATCTAATATTCCAAGTAGGTAACTTAGCATTGTGACAAGATCTAAATATCCATGTCATAATTTAAGACACAACATTAGTACTTTGCTCGTGTTTAATTATTCTTACTACAAAATATTATTACTTGTTACGTCACATACTACGAAAGTTCCAATACATTTTTTACAACACACTTTCTGTAGGAACAAAGTATCATAATGGGTCTCAAGCCCATAATGTTACACTACCTTTCTACAAGGCCCTCCTTCTGGCAGGTCCTTACACAATCTACCCGCACACATGTGAAAGAAATTAAAATAATGTTGTATGAGAAAGTAGATTCTATTAATTGTTCGCAAGGGAAGAATGAAAGGAGCTAAGTCATGCAATATAAATTTCAGACTAGGACGTGTATAGAGCATGCATTAAGTGCATTGTTCTTCGGGTGGGTTTTTTATAAGATATTTATGATGAATCAAATGGTGTGTCCTGAGTAGTAGCAAGCATAGCAGGCTTGGAAAGTCGAGAGCTCCCATGTCTCAGTAATTTATGTCAACTAGAGGAATACCCCGCGCGTTGCAGAGGGTATCCTTTTATGAACTCTATTGTGAGAATGAAAACTAATAAGATGCATGAAATCTGAAGTTGTCTACATGAACATGCAGGATTGTATGCTATGCTATGCATGTTGCAATTTGTTTTTTGGAAATTGCTTAAAAGCTTGCATATAGAATAACACTTAACAATTACATGTGTTTTGATCATTAAAAACAATTGGTAGAACATTTTCTTTGTTTGTTGAATCGAGCAAGCGCTGATATAATTAACGATGAGATAGATTGCATGGAGAGTTAGTCAAACAATGATATGGACAATTAGATGGATACAATAATGGATGGTAGTACATATTAATGGGATGGGGTAAAAAATTGGTTGGTTGGAAGGATGGATGAGGTAGACAATTGATTGGTGGGAAGGATAGATGATGTGGATAGGTTACATGTTGATGCATGTAAAATGCATACATGAACTTTGCATGTTATTACTTGTTTTTCCTACATATTAGCAACTTATATTCATGTTTTATAATGATTTGGGGGATTTTCTAAACAATCCCCCTTCTTTTGGTTCTAACCCTGTTTTTCCAGAAAACGTACTTTTTAGTGTTTCAGACTTTCCGGGAGCTTCGGGACTCCAAAAAGGGCAAGGCCAAAGAGCACGGTTCAGAATTTTCGAGACGAAGACCATGGGTCAAAGTAGAGGGCCAAAAGGCCAACCAGGTGGAAAAGAGGACCCTCCACGCGGCCAGATTCCTTGGCCGCGTGTGGGGCCCCCTTTTTGCCCCCGTGGCTCCGATGCCGTCGATCTTTCTTCTCCCGAGTGTCTCGTGACCTAAAAACGACTATATAAAGGGTCGCCTGGCCTTTTCGAGGAGGAGGCGGCACCGAGAGACGAAACCACGAAACAGAGAGACAGAAGGCTGCCGCCGGAGAAGATCGGAGGGGGGAAACGCCGCCGGGATCACCCCCGGAGGGCTCCACCTCCCTCCGGCGTGTTCATCATCAACATCTACAACAAGATCAGGTCCATCTCTCCACTGTAATCTCTTGGCGAACACGATGTATGATGCAATACTATATTCCCTTGATGTATTGTGTCTCCCCGTCTATGTTTGAGTAGTGAATTGTTCTTGGCAATGGTGAAATAGTTCGTTGATTGGTTGCATACAAGTTTGTTATCTTCTATGATTGTCTTTATGTAAAATATATGAGTGCACGCATATGTTGGGGAATGCATGTAAGGTGATCACCGGTAGCATAATGGAGTGGTGGTGACTTGGGAGTGACAGTAACCTGAGACCGAGCCACAAAGTTAAGTTATTGGGGGATATATATAGGGGACCTTAGAACGTAAGGCTATGGTGGGACTTTATGTCTTCATCAATCTTGTGCAGTCATTTACTTGGCCACATGATCCATCATAAGGGGTTGTAGATCATTTACTTGACTATACCTATTCATGGCTCCTTCCTAGAAGAAACAACTAAGACTAAAACATGTGCTTCACTAATTGTGACAACCACACGAACGAAACACCTATTGCTAGAACACTTGCTCCCTTGAGATACTTGAGATATTTGCTACTTGCTACTTGTGAAACTTGCTTAGAAACTTGCTTTAGGATTACTTGCATTTTAAACTTGCTTCACTAGTTACTAGACAAACCACACTCCACGTCACTTGCTTTTAATTAGTTAGTTCCTTTTAGTCAAACTTATTGCTTTGCATAAACATCCATATAAGAGGGTTATAGGGCTTTAGAGAATAGATAGCTTACCTTCAGCTCCTCGTGGGTTCGACACTCAAATACTTATCGAAAGGTACTACAATTGATCTCCTGCACTTGGGAGTCATCACATGTTAAGATAGAAAAATCATAAATGCAAGTTAGTCGGGTTTTGCTTTATAAGAAGTATAGATAAGGTAAGTAAACAAGCATACAATAGATGCATAACCACATAGGCTATGCCATCTCTTGTAGCAATGGATGATGAAATCTAAAGAAAAAAATGTCGATGATATGACTATGATCCTACATAGAATATATGTGGGATGTGCTGATATTCAATCTCAAAGATGTGGCTCTAGTTGTACGATGCATTTATGTGTTCTTGATTTTTTTTCTATGTTGTACATTTCTGAACAATTTCATTTATAAAAGATAATATTCTAGATATTTAATCGCTATCCAATAATGTTTCTACACTTAAGTAAGTATAATAGAACCCGGTCAACGGGATGCAAGGAAAATACAAGAAAAAAAACCAAACAGACGCTCCCAGTAAAGTGCATATGATGTGACCGAATAAAAATATAGTTTCACTAGAAGTGACCTGATAAATTGTTCATGAAGAAGGGAATGCCTTGGGCATCCCCAAGCTTAGACGATTGAGTCTTCTTAGAATTTGCTGGGATGAACCACGGGGGCATCCCCAAGATTTGGCCTTGCACTCTTCTTGATCACATTATATCACCCTCTTCTCTTGACCCTTGAAAACTTCCTTCACGCCACACTCAATGTAATTCACATTAGAGGGTCATTGCATAATTAAAACTTCACACGTTCTGCAAGGGCACAAGAATTATTGATACTTTTAAACATTAGCTACAGCCACTGATTTTTTGTGAAGCAAAGAAATCCACTCGACATAGTAAAAGAGAGAATGCAAGTAAAAAGGCAGAATCTGTCAAAACCAGAACAGTCTGTAAATACGAAAAAAATTTGGGGCACTTACGTTGCTCAGATCGAAAAACATAAAGAATAAAAAAGTTTCAGAATTAGCTGAGGAATAATCACAAAAAGTTTCAGGTAATTTTGATCTTTCTGTGTTTTATACGATTTTTTACGGTGGACAGCAGAAATCTGTTTTCTGCGAACAAATCCAAAACCAACACCAACTTTCGCTAGAAACTTTACTTGGCACAACTAATACATGAAAATAAATATACAAAGGATTTGCTACAGAAGTAAACAACGACTTTACTAAAAAAACAGAGAAAAGAATGCAAAAATAAAACCATGGGTTATCTCCCAAGATGTGCTTTTCTTTAAAGACTTTTAGCTAGGCATGATAATTTGAGAAGATGCTCACATGAGAAATATGAATTGAAGCAAAAGAAAGCATCAATAAGAAAATGTAAAACAAATTTAATCCTAACCCACTTCCGATGAAAAAATAATCTTTTATAAGAACAAGTCAATAAAGCACAAAGTGGCTAGCATATGAAGACAAAATAAGTGCAACTTCAAAAATTTCAACATAAAGAGGGGAAACTTAATATTATTGAGATACATAAAACCATGTTTCCCTATTTCATAATAACTTTCAGTAGCATCATGAATGAAATTAACTATATAACTATCACATAAAACATTCTTATCATGATCCACATGCATAAAGTTAATACTCTCCACATAAGCATAGTCATTCTCATTAATAATAGTGGGAGCAAATTCAACAAAATAGCTATCATTATTATTCTCATCACCATAATAATCAAATATAGGAGGCATATTATAATCATAATTAATTTTCTCCTCAATAGTAGGTGGACTGAAAATATCATATTCATCATTGTAAACATCATATATAGAAGGCATATCATGATCACAATAAAATTTATCATCAATAGTAGCTGGAACTAGAATACCACAATCATTATAATCATCATATATTGGAGGCAAAGTATCATCAAAGAAAATTTCCTCCTCAAAACTCTAGGGACCTGAGGATGTGAGTCCATTTTACCTTACCTCCCAGGCAACGGAACCAGAAAAGAGATTGATGTCTACGCACGCTTCTATTCTTGTAGACGGTGTTGGGCCTCCAAGTGCAGAGGTTTGTCGAGCAGCAGCAATTTTCCCTTAAGTGGATCGCCCAAGGTTTATCGAACTCAGGGAGGAAGAGGTCAAAGATATCCCTCTCAAGCAACCCTGCAATTATGATACAAGAAGTCTCTTGTGTCCCCAATACACCTAATACAATTGTCAGTTATATAGGTGCACTAGTTCGGCGAAGAGATAGTGAAATACAAGTAATATGGATGATTATAAGTGACAATAGCAATCTGAAATAAAAATGGCAGCAAGCAAACATGTAGCAGAACTGATTGTAAACGATGTTTCAATGCTTAGAAACAAGGCCTAGGGATCCTACTTTCACTAGTGAACACTCTCAACAATAATAACATAATTGAATGCATAAATATCATCTCTTCACTACGCTACTCTGAACCACTCTCCGGTCGGATAACAAACACCAATCATCGCGTAGGGCTGTAAAAGCACTCCTCGAGTCTGTATTTCCTGTCTAGGGCACCCCACGCTGTCACTATGAGTGCCCCAAATTAGTAATGAACAAACGACCCAATTTCATAGGGTCATCCAACACGTAATATAAATATCATGCTAAAACACACGGTGCACACACTGTCACATTTACAATGTGATCAAAGTGTTTACAGAGATCTCATAACAAAACCACTCGAGTAGCATAACATATGAAGAGTAACGTCTACTTATTCAACTAGATTACAAAGCTCATGATCACATAAAGATCACATCATGGGACAGAGAGATGAAACACATAGCTACCGGTAGAGCCCTCGGCCTCGGGGGAGAACTACTCCCTCCCCATCATAGGAGACAGCAACGGTAATGAAGATGGCGGTGGAGTCGATGGAGATGGCTCCGGGGGCACTTCCCCGTCCCGGCAGGGTGCCAGAACAGAGATTTCTGTCCCCAAAAACTTGTTGGCGGCGGTGGTGGATCTACGAAACTTTTCGTGTGAGGGATCCAATCTCTTTAGGATTTATGCATCGGGGGGCATATATAGGCGAAAGGGCGATGGCGGCGGGCGCCCGAGAGGCCCACACCACCCCCAGGCGCGGCCAGGGGGCCACCCACGCCCAGGCATGGTGTGGGGGCTCTAGCCCCTCCTTTGGGTCTCCTTTGGACTTCCTTAACCCTCCGGGAATTCTAAGACTTCTTGCTTTTGAATCGTCCAATTCCGAGAATATTTCTAGAACAACTTTTCTAAAACTAAAAACAGGAACTGGCTCGGTGACATCTTGTCAATAGGTTAGTCCCGGGAAATCGATAAAAGTGACATAAAGTGTAAAGAAAACATGTAGCATATGGCATGAAAACAACATGGAACATCAGAAATTAAGGATACGTTTATGACGTATCACCTGCCGGGACGGGGATTCGGAGGAGATCATCTCCATCGTGACCGCCACCACTTCTCCATCAACCATCCATGATTCCGCCATCCATGTGTGAGTAATCCCCACTGTAGGCTCAGAGGGATGGAAGGGATTGGATAAGATCGATCATGCAATAATGCCAGATTGTTAGGGCATAGTGCCTAGTATCCATTATTAGTGTTTTCTACTGTTGTTGCAACTTGTTATGCTTAATGCTTGTCACTAGGGCCCTAATGCCATGATCTCAGATCTAAACATGTTATTGTTTCATGAGTATAATTATGTTTCTTGATCATATATGCAAGTTGTTTACACACATTGTTGTATGGAACCCGAGGCCCCAAAGTGACAGAAATTGGGACAACCGGAGGGGATGGCTGTGATGTGAGGATCACATGTGTTCACAGAGTGTTAAGGCTTTGCTCTGGTGCTTTATTAAAAGGAGCACCTTAATTACCAATAGTTTCCACTTGAGGCCCCGCTGCAAACGGGTTGGTAGGACAAAATATGATGTGCAAGTTTCTCATTGCGAGCACGTATGACTATATTGGAACACATGCCTATGGTTTTCCTAGAACTTGGATGATTTATTATTATTTATCTGCAATGCCACATTATTATTATATGAACTATCTTATCCATGAAAGGCCCATTCATCTATCCCCTATGCCTATGGTACTTTCATCCTGCTGTTTCCCGCAATTGCTACTGTTGTTACTATTTTACTCCTGCTGTTATTTTACTACTACTGCTGCTATAAAAATGTTACCACTGATAAACTGTTGCGAGCAAGCCTACTTTCAGGTGTAGCTGAATTGACAACTCAGTTGTTAAGGCTTATAAATATTCTTTGGCTCCCCTTGTGTCGAATCAATAAATTTGGGTTTTACTTCCCTCGAAGACTGCTGCGATCCCCTATACTTGTGGGTCATCAGCGTCATGCACATGGAAATGATGCGGCTTCTTGTCTATGGCCACTCCCTTAGTCGTGTTAAGCACCCTAATAAAAGGGGTGTCGTACGGGTCCTTTTTCATCGCCGCCGAGGACCCCGCGTCAGACTGAGCAAGCTGTTCGTTTTCTTCTTCTTCAAGATATTTCTTCTGGAGCTCCTTGACCTTCTTGTTCAAGATAAGATCGCCGAGGTTTTGGGGATCTTCCCTATAATTGGCCCTGACAAAGTTTCTTACCTGTGGTCTGTGATCTTGTCATATGGGTTCGTCCCTTTCTTCTGCGCATCCTGCTTAGCCCAAATTTTCTCCTTTTTGGGGTAACCCCGGCTTCTGAGATTGTGCGAACCTATGTTCTTCTCTCGGGAATCTTTTCCCTACTTCCTCAGTGCCATCCTTTCTGGTTTGAGTTCGTCGGCCTTGAATTTGGTCAAGTCTTCCTCCGAAATGGAGGGTCATAAATTATGGACATCATTGAAACTGGCACCCTCATCAATCATCTCCCTCAAATTGGATCTCCAAGTTGTCAACGCCTTAGTGAACTTGCCGAGTGCTAAGGACTTTACTAGATTGCTCTTTAGATTCTGGTTGTCATAAGGATACGGGAATTAGTACCATGTGTGCAGCTTCTCAATGAGCAGGGCGGCCATAGCTGCATTTTCTTTATCTCTGAGCTGGCCCGTATTACTGTTGCCAAAGTCTCGAGCAATGCACCCTATCTCGTTTCTGTACACTCTAGCATACTACTCCGGCTGGGTAGGAAGACCGCTTTTGGGGTTCACTTGTGTGAACGCTTGCCGGACGGTGTCGAGCTGGTTTGGTCGTCTTGCTTTGCGCTTACACGTCGCCTCGCTACCGGATGTGCCATCCCCGATGCCACTACCAGTTTGACCTTCTCCAGCCGATGTATCGGTGGGCACCTCCTTACGACTGGGTTCGTCCATCTCATCGTCTACATCGCCGTGCGTCTGATCCAGGCGTAGGGTTTCTCCTCCGGTGGCAAGCATCGATAGCCACGCATCGTCCCCGCCTCCGGTCCCAGAACAACCCGCCTCGTCGTTGTGAGCCATATCTAACGAGAAAAGCCGAAGTTAGTTCAACAAATCCTTAAATTTAACTAAGATATATACCCCATGAGTCCAAATTTTTGGGCACTCTAATATATGATACTTTTAGCAAATGTAATGCCAAAATTCACGAAAAAATTTGGTATGACCTTTGCTAAAAATATCACAAATGGAGTACCCAAATTTTTCGGAACGGAAATTAATCAACATTCCGGCAATCAAGGGCCTCACTTGTGGTACCTGCACATAAAATCCCACCCCGTATCCCCATATCATCCCATCGATCCATATTCAATAGACATCCACACGAAGGTGATCCACCACCACACCGTCATCGTCACCGTCGACAATGCATACACAACCACCCTGCCATCACCACCATCGGCGACTCTGCCGCATCCACAACCACACAGCCACCAGCACCATCGGCGACTCTACCGCATCCAGCACCACACGACCACAACCATCATTGCATCATCCACCACAAAATTCAACACAATTGCATCCACCACCACTAGCTACCATCATCCATCATCCACCAGCATCATATCCACACACACAAAATTACCTCTTTGAGGAATTTTCTCGAACACCTTGCAGGCACAGTGAGCAGGGAGAAGCAAGGAGCAGCCAAGCTCCTCGGCGCAGCACTGGCAATCGTGCAGGAGGGGAGGGGTCGGGTGAGCTCGCTAGAGGGCGCTGATATCCCACAAGTATAGAGGATCATGTGTAGCCTTTTCGATAAGTAAGAGTGTCAAACCCAACGAGGAGCTAAAGGTAGGATAAATGTTCTCTCAAGTTCTATCAACCACTGATACAACTCTACGCACACTAAACGTTTACTTTATCTAGGAAATAATACTAGAGCAATAATACGGGTATAAGAGATAGTTTTGCAAGATAATAAATACATGAAAGTAAATTTAGTTTGCTGCAGTAATAAAGTACACTAAATTACTATAAATTAACAGTAACATGAGTGTGGAAAAGTGGTGGAAAGTCTGATGGATTTGTCCATGATCAAATAGTCAAATACAAGGTTGATATTCCTCTTTTATGTGGGAGAGACAAAGCTAACAAGCTCTCACTATCCAATGATTGCAAGTACTTATGATTGGAACTCTAGCAAACATCCGTGACTATTAGAAGATACATTAAGGTAAAAATAACCAACCATAGCATTAAGATCAAAAGGTCCTCTTTATCCCATATGCTTTAATCACTAGATTGGGGCTCATGTTTCTGTCACTCAAGCAGCCCTCCCTCTAGTTTTCTCCACATACTACAAACCCTATGATGTGATCCATGCGCGCTTAAACATATGATGGAACCATAGGACTGTAAGAAATTCAATATATAGCTCAAACCATCCATAGAGATTCAACAATCAATCATATGACAAAAGGAATCTACACAAACATGACATAGATGCAATAGATCATCTGCAAATAATTCATAATGTCAAACACCATGTTTACATAGGACGGGATAGATATGTTTGAGATGATGAACCACTGTATATAAGGAGGAATTGGTGATGGAGATGGCAGTGAAGATGGTAGAGAGGACAGCGCGGGGCGCAGGGCTGCGCCGGCGGTGGCGAAGGGACTCCTTCCCTGCGCCGCCTGCATCATGGGGGAGCGCCGCCCCTTAGCCCTCTTCCTTCATGGTTTTGGGAGCCCTCCCCCATGGAGATGGGATCCATGGGGAGGCTAAAACGTGGCTTTGGTGGCTGGAAATTCATGGCATGGAGTGTCTCCCACGACCTATGTTTCCTTCCCTTTATATAGTCTCACGGATTTCCGTCATCCCATCTAGGGCTGCCGTAAACCGGGCGTATCTCGGCCGTCCGGACTCGGAATCAGGCAAATTTTAAGTGTAGAACGTTTGTCGTGAAATTCTTCTGCGAGATTTCCGTTTGATGTTGTCTTCGACTTGTAACGTGGTAATCTTTAAAAAGAGTTTTCAGACAGATTTCAGGAAAGTCCCAATTTGACTCCAACAAGGTTTCCTCTTCTATTTTTGATAATTCCTACACATCAAAGTGTAGAACAAGAACATTGTGCAATTTTGCAACTATTAGTAGGTTGGTCTAAATAAATCATAAACTTAATATAAAAACAATTATCAAAAGCATAAAAGTAGCATGAAACCATCAAAAATTATAGATACGTTTTGAACGTATCAACATCCCCAAGCTTAGTTCCTACTCGTCCTCGAGTAGGTAAAATGATAAAAACAAAATAATTTTTTAGGTAACATGCTACCAACATAATCTTGATCATCATATTGTAAAAGAATATGTGAGATGAGATCATAGTACTTTAAACACGGGCAAGATAGATATAATTCTAACAAGAAAACTTAGCAATCACTTTACATCATAAAAAGTAACACACATAAAAGATCATGAATAATAATGCACTTGAAATTTATATGTTTGCTTCGAGCATATAGAAAACGTATCAAAGTGATATTTTTCTTGTCCTTAAGAGTGGGGAAAAACATAAATGACAGTACACCTTCAAATTCAAGTGGATGACTAGAAACAAATCATTTGAGAGCAAGTAATAACACATCATGAATCAATCAATAATAATATTTGGGACTGATGCACATTAAACTCAGAATGGTAACTACGCTCTCTTAATTGTGCATAAAGTTAGAAGATGGAGACTCAACATAAAAGTAAAAGAAAGGCCCTTCGCAGAGGGAAGCAGGGATTAACTCATGTGCTAGAACCCATGGATTTTTTATTGTTGCACTAACCCTCGATTGCGAATTACTTTGATTCTGGTGTGAAGGAAGTTTTCAAGGGTCAAGAGAATAGGGTGATATAATGTGATCAAGAAGAGTGCATGGTCAAAGCTTGGGGATGCCCCCGTGGTTCATCCCAGTAAATTCTAAGAAGACTCAAGCATCTAAGCTTGGGGATTCCCAAGGCATCCCCTTCTTCATCAACAATTTATCGGGTCACTTCTATTGAAACTATATTTTTATTCGGTCACATCATATGAAATTTACTTTGAGCATATTTTTGTTTTTCTTTTGTTTTCCTTACTGCAATAATATAGTTGGAACCTAGCATTCTTAGTTTCAATACTCGTTATGCTCGTATTCTTAGTTTTTCTTCTAGTTGCTGCAAAAATATTCCTTTTTAGCTCCTTTTTTCTTGCATCTCTTATTCAGAGCTATTAGTTTTAGTAGAGTTGTGTTAGTACTCTCTTGTTTCATTGATGTATCTCTTGGAGAGTTTTTGTTTAGTATGAAATTCTTGGTGTTGTGTGGTGACCCAGCACACCACTGCATGTGTAGTGTGCAAGTTGTTGACATAATACTCACAGAAGGACTTATCCGTGAATATTACATCCCTCAGAGTGGTACAACAAAAACATAGCAGGTCCAAGCAAAGCTATAGGATACAAACTTGTTCATTACAAACTCTCAAGAATCTCTTTGATGAATCAAAGAAGATCTCATGCAAATGAAACATCAGAACAAGCAATTCGAAGCTCCAAACTAGAGACTAACTCTAGCTCAGAACCTAATCCACTACGGTTGATGTCAGCCCTAATCTATGGCTTGTGAGAATCTAATTCAAAGAATGGACTCCACCTACACCTTGATAGCTTCTCCTCCACCAGTGTTGTTGATGATGATGCTTCACTAGTTAAGTAAGAGATGGCTCCACCTAGCTTCATGAGGTAGCGATGGCTTCACGGTGATGACTTCCATAAGGCTTCAACTCTAAGCAGGGGGTCAAACGGGAACGAATGAGTAGAGCGTTACTCAACAAGTTCATGGTATACAGTGGGTAGTGTGATTCACTAACTACAGCTTTAGACTCGAGAGAGTCATAAGCTAATGCAAGGTTTTGTAAATCTTTCTTCAAGAGGTTGCTTTTAATTCTGAAAACTATGCATGCCAGACCATCACAGGAGCTAGAACTTCATGGATTTGCCTTTCCTGTAGCGTTCACAATCCTTCCCGGAACAGGGGTAACATGCCACACCCTTTTACACTCTATAGAGGTGCGTTACTTTACCCATAGGCGATCAAGACCATGTTGCACAACCAGGCTGGAGATCATGTCCACACCTACTTAGGTGTGGGGCCCGGTTGTCAATCCAAGCCAAACCATGCTTCTCTGCATGACGCATGCCCACCCATTTCTGCCAGCAGGTTGAACCCATGATTCTACCCCTCGCGATAGAGATCTAGGCGCCCCTGGCAGACACTCATAGGCCCCAGAGTCTGTGGGACGTAAGGGCTCCCACCCATGTTCATCTAGTCCCACAATACCTACAGCGTACGTCTCTGGAAGTCCGTTGACATGCGAACAGGAAAAGATCATAGCTGACTTACTCGCCCCATACTAGACCCATGGTTAACACGGTATTTACGGCGCACCGAGTTCTGACGTAATTTGTGGTTAATTCCTAGGTAACACTTTCCCATGCAGATGGAACCATCCTTTGACCTATTCATCTTACCATGGTCCCATCCGCCCACCAAACAGAACACTACCACTCGGGTAGTCATTCAAGTAGTCATATTATTATAAAAAAAATAGGATCATGCATTCTTTTGAGAATAGGTGGTAATACGATAGGGTTTTTGCAAATAGTTTGTTATGAAATACTGCAAAGGATATGAGCAAGTGATGAACTTGTTTGAGATAGAAATAATGACAATAATAATCCATGTCTTCGGGTTCGAGGGTCGCGTAGAGAAATCCCGAGATCTGAAAGATAGCAAAGTAGTATCGATAAGGACTACATAAAACACTGGCAAGATGATAAATGCATAGTAATGAGATGCATCGCAAAATACCCTGAAGATACCCCAGCTTACAAGTGTAAGCTACGTGTGATACGATATCTTGAATACATTGGTTTTAGGTGAAGTTATAATTGTTTTATTACTTGTGATGATGATGTTGTTACTTCTTTTAGACTTGCATGTGTTTCACTTTTACTTAGCAAACAATTGTTATCACGTTCAGGTAGAAGTCTTTATCACTTGGTTACGTAATAACACAATACCACATGGAAAACAACTATTGAAAAGATAATAGACACATTTTATTTTATGTTCGAAAAGTGTAGAGCTGATGACAAAGAGTTTAATTAAAATGATAAACTAATACAACTAACTCTATCATCACAACACTTGCTAATGACTTATGATGATAGGTTTGTATGTGTGAAAACATGAGGTTTTTATTAATAAGGAAAATAGTATTGTGGTAGTTATTTCTGGTTATAATGGAACATGGTAGAATTCCTTATTCTTTTTAAAACAAGTTCATAAGTTAAACAAAATGCTTTGTGTTTGACATATTTGAGTTGAAAATGTTTTTCTCTTTCATTTGGTATCTGATACGTCCATTTTGCATCACCGTTCTATATTATCGACACCTCACTCCATAAAACTGTGGTCATGTTTACTGAGTTCAGTTTCGCTTGGGGATAAGCGAGGTCTAAGCTTGGGGGAGTTGATACGTCCATTTTGCATCACCGTTTTATATTGTTATTTTTTGTTATTCATCGATATATTTCATGTTATGATGCATCCCTTATGTTATTTTATCTTATTTTGCATGTTTCATAATTTTGGGAGAATAAACACCGGGACCAGAAATATGATGGAAAAAGCACCATCGAGATACCTTATTTCAGAAGATGAGAAGAAGAGGGGGGACACCGGAGGTATCTTAGAAGTCCAGAAGAGGGAGCCAGCCACGAGGAGAGCCGGAGGGGGCCACCAGGGGCCCACACCATGGGGTGGCGCCCCCTGGCCGCGCCGCCATGTGGTGTGGCCACCCTCGTCCACCTCTAATAAATATTTTTTGCGTACTTGACCCCCAGGGAACCCTAAGCCCCAAACGATCATGAAGAATTATTTCGCCGCCGCCTCGGGGCGGAAATCACCCGAGAGAGAAAAGTTCTCTCCCAGGAAGAAATCTGTTGGGGAAATTTCTCTCCGGAGAGAGGAAATCATCGCCATCGTAACCGTCATTGCTCCGGGCATCATCAAGATAGTCATCGTCATCATCATCAAAACCAGCACCATCACCCTCATCATCGACCATCATCCCGTTGTACCAATTAGGGGCCTCTATCGTTGTTTTACATTAGATCTCTCTCCCGGTGTGGATTACTTGTTAGTAGTTGATGCTTGTGAGATTTATCGGTGTTAGCACTTTATGACCAGATTGTTATAATCCATTATATCACCTCAGATTATGATCCATATGATGTCTTGTGAGTAGTTCGTTTAGTTCTTGGGGACATGGGAGAAGTCATGATGTTAGTAGTGAAGTTATATTGAAGTAATATCTCGTGGCTCGGTATTTAAGTTGTGGTGCTATTCTTCTAGTGGTGTCATGTGAACATCGACTACATGATACTTCACCATTATGGGCCTAGGAGGATGCATTGTGTATTTGGCTACTAAGTGTGGGGTTGCCGGAGTGACAGAAACCTAAACTCCCATTAGTTAACCATTGCACGAGGGAGCGCAGAATCCCGGAGTTTAAGGCCGTGGTTAGTTTTATCTTAATTACTTTCTTTTATTTGCGGATGCTTACGAGGGGTATAATCACAAGTATGTATTAGTCCTAGTTGAGCGGTGCATTAGCATAGGTTCACCCACACAACACTTCACGAACCAATGGATATTAATCAACTGTAATGAAGTGAAAGCACTTGATGATATTCCCATGTGTCCTCGAGAACGTTTGGTAGTCATGAGTAATACAACCAGCTTTTCATTTTCTCTCAAAAGGATTGGGCCACTCGCTGCAATATTATTTACTGTACTTTATTTACTCGCACTTAATTTATCTGCTATATCCAAAACAACCAAAAACCCATTTGTTAGTGTTTACAGTGAGTCCTCTATCCAACCTGCTTGTCAACACCTTATGATCCTCGTTGGGTTCGACGCTCTTATTTATCGAAAGTACTATGATGCACCCCCTATACTTGTGGGTCAGCAAGAATCTTTTTTGGCGCCGTTGCCGGGGAGTGAAGCGCTATTGGTAAGTGGAATTGGTAAGAGAAACTTTTACTGTGAGTGTTGTTTTTATTTCTGTCTGCTGTTTTATTTCATTATGGAGAATACTTTTGGTTCTCTGTTTAGGAGCACTTCTACATTTCTACTAGGGTAGTTGGTAACCCGTCTTCTGCTGAATTAGATCCTTATAAAATACCTATGAAAATTGTTGGACGTGTTATGGATAACTGCTATAACGGTGATGGAACTGTCCATCCCGGTGATCATTTGCTCTTTATACATGAATTATGCGAGTTATTCAGGTGTGCAGGTATTACAATGGATCAAGTTAAAAGGAAATTATTTTCTTTATCATTGAAAGGAAGAGCCACTGAATGGTTCAATTACTGAAGAATGGTGAATCTATTGGATGGGAGGAAATTGTTCCTCTCTTTTATTCTAAATTTTATCCTCCTAGTGAGATCCATAAAGACCGGAATCAAATCTATAATTTCTGGCCTCATGATGGAGAGAGTATTTCCCAAGCGTGGGGGAGAATGAATTTATTAATGCTTAAATGTCCCGTTCATGAACTCCCGAGAAAAATTGTTATCAATAAATTTTTATGCAAGGCTTTCTCTTCATGATAAGGATTTATTGGATGCTTCTTGTTCTGGATCATTCACACGTATGAAGGAAGAAGCTGAATGGGATCTTCTTGATCGTATTCAAGAAAACACTGAAGGATGGGAGAACGACAAAGGTAGAAAGTCGGGTATAAATTATGATTATGAATGCATTAAATTTTTTATGGGAACCAATGATTTCTATGATGTTAGTGTTGTTTGTGGTCTTGATTCTCACATCTTTGCAAACTGTCTTAAAGATTTTGCCTCCTATCTTGATATTCCTAAAAAGAATTATCACAAGTACCATGCACCTTATAAAGACATTGTTCCTGCTACTAATATAGAAGTGCATGTTGTTAATCCTGTTGTTCCTGAGCCATATGTTGAAAGAATGCCTTTCCCTGCTAAGGTGAAAGAACACTCTATGGTGGCTAGTGTGGTTAATAAGAGTAATAAGAAATCTATTGAACCTGATGAACAAATAACTATTGAACCTACTTTAGCAATAGTGAAAGATCTTGTTTGTGGAAATGTGGAGGATGAACACATTCTATTTTGTGAGGATGCTTCTGATATTGTTTCCCATCCTCATAGACCCAAGAAAACTAGTGTTCATGTGCTTTCTGTTAAGATTGGTGATCATTGCTATTATGGTTTATGTGATATTAGTGCTAGTTCTAGTGCTATACCTTATGAGCTTTGTAGAGAAATTATGCATGAAATTGGTTCTTGTGAGCTTGAAGATATTGATGTGGTTATTCAGCTTGCTAATAAGGAAACTGTCTTTTCGATTGGTATTGTTAGAGATGTGGAAGTTTTATATGGTAAAACTAAATATCCCACTGATTTTCTAGTACTTGGTAAGGCTGCTACTAAGACTTGTCCTATTATTTTTGGTAGACCTTTCTTGAACACTTATGGTGCTATTATAGATTGTAAAAGAGAGAAGATTTTGACTAAATTTTATGGAAAATCTTATGAGTTCAATTTCTCCAAATTTGCTAGAGTGCCTTATTAATCTAAATTGCCTGGTGAGAATTTTAAAGTTGAACAACTTGCTTCTATTGCTCTTGCTCCTAACAATGCTTTGCAGCAATATATGGAGGACCACGAGAGTGATGTCTTTATGGAAGAGAGAAATGAGATTGACGATATTCTTCTTTGTCAACCGGTGATACTGAAACATAATTTACCTGTGGAAGACTTGGGTACAACATTACCACCCAAGGAGGATCATGTCTTTGATTTAAAACCTCTGCCTAATCATCTTAAATATGCTTATCTTGATGATAAGAAAATATATCTTGTTATTATTAGTGCTAAACTTTCAGGTGTAGAAGAGGAAATATTATTGAAAATTCTGAAGAAACACCGTGGAGCTATTGGATAAACTCTTGATGATTTGAAGGGAATTTCTCCTACTATATGTCATCATGCCATTAATATTGAACATGATGCAAAGCCAGTAGTTGAACATCAACACCTTCTAATTCCTAAGATGAAGGAAGTGGCAAGAAATGAAGTACTAAAAATTCTTGATGCTGGTATTAGTTTTCCTATTGCTGATAGTAGATGGGTGAGCCATGTGCATTGTATCCCTAAGAAGGGAGGAATGACTGCTGTGCCTAAGGAAAACAATGAGCTCATTCCACAAAGAGTATTAGTTGGTTATAGAATGTGTATTGATTTTAGAAAAGTTAATAAAGTTACTAAGAAATATCATTATCCTTTGCCCTTTATTGATCAAATACTAGAGAGTTGTCTAAGAAAACTCATTTTTGCTTTCTTGATGGTTATTCTGGGTTTTCTCAAATTTATGTTAGGAAGCAAGTCAAGAGAAAACAACCTTTACTTGTCCTTATGGTACTTATGCTTATAGACGTATGCCTTTTGGTTTGTGTAATGCTCCTGCTGCTTTTCAAAGATGCATGTCTGCTATTTTCATGGTTTTTGTGAAGAAATTGTGGAAGTACTCATGGACGATTTCTCCGTCTATGGAACTTCTTTTGATAATTGTTTGCAAAACCTTGATAAAGTTTTGCAGAGATGTGAAGAAACTAATCTTGTTCTTAATTGGGAGAAATGTCACTTTATGGTGAATGAAGGAATTGTTCTTGGACATAAAATTTCTGAAAGAGGTATTGAAGTTGACAGAGCTAAAGTGGAAGTCATAGATAAAATGCCCTGTCCTATGGATGTTAAAGGTATTCGTAGTGTTCTTGGTCATGCTGGTTTTTATAGGAGGTTTATTAAAGATTTCTCTAAAATATCAAAGCCTCTTACTAATCTTCTTCAAAAAGATGTACCATTTGTTTCTGATGATGATTGTAAGGAAACTTTTGAAACTTTAAAGAAGGCTTTAACTACTGCTCCTATTGTTCAACCGCTTGATTGTAATTTACCTTTTCAAATTATGTGTGATGCTAGTGATTTTGCTGTAGGTGCTATTCTTGGACAGCGCATAGATAAGAAGTTGAATGTTATTCATTATGCTAGTAAGACTCTTGATGCAGCTCAAAAGAATCATGCTACTACCGAAAAAGAGTTCTTAGCTGTAGTTTTTGCATGCGATAAGTTTAGGCCTTATATTGTTGACTTAAAGGTTACTATTCATACTGATCATGCTGCTATTAGATACCTTATGGAAAAGAAAGATGCTAAGCCTAGGCTTATTAGATGGGCGTTGCTTTTACAAGAGTTTGATTTACATATTGTGGATAGAAATGGTGCTCAAAATCTTGTTGCTGATAACTTGTCTAGATTGGAAAACATTACTTTTGACCCTATTCCTGTTAATGATAGTTTTGCAAATCAACAGTTGGCTACAATAAAGGTAAAATACCAAGATAGTCCATTGTATGTTGATTATGCTAACTTTATTGTTTCAAAGTATTTTCCTCCAACATTTACAGCTCAACAAAGAAGAAAATTCTTCTATGATTTGAGGCATTATTTTTGGGATGACCCACATTTATATAAAGAAGGAGTACATGGTATTATGATAAGATGTGTTCCAGATCATGAACAACGTGAAATATTGAAGAAGTGCCATAGTAGTGACTATGGAGGACGTCACGCTAGAGATAGAACCGCACAAAAGGTTCTACAATCAGGTTTCTATTGGCCTACTCTCTTTAAAGATGCACGTAAATTTATTTTATCTTGTGATGAATGTCAAAGAGTAGGCAATATTTCTAGACGAGTTATTCTCTTGTTATTGAACCTTTTGATTGTTGGGGATTTGACTTTATGGGTCCTTTTCCTCCGTCGAATGGTTATACTCATATTCTTATTGTTGTTGATTATGTTACTAAGTGGGTAGAAGCTATACCTACTAAAAGTGCTGATGGTGAGACCTCTATAAAAATGCTTAAAGATGTTATTTTCCCTAGGTTTGGTGTGCCTAGATATCTTATGACTGATGGAGGTTCTCATTTTATTCATGGTGGTTTTAGAAAGACCCTTGCTAAATCTGATGTTAATCATAGAATTGCCTCATCTTATCATCCTCAAACCAGTGGGCAAGTAGAATTATCAAATAGAGAAATTAAATCTATCTTGCAAAAGATTGTTAGTAAATCTAGGAAGAATTGGCCAGATAAGTTGAATGATGCTTTATGTGCTTATAGAACTGCTTATAAAAATCCTATGGGTATGTCTCCCTATAAAATAGTTTATGGAAAAGCTTGTCACTTGCCTTTAGAATTAGAAAACAAAGCTTATTGGGCAGCGAAAGAATTAAATAAAGATTATAAACTTGCTGGTAAGAAAAGAATGCTTGATTTGAATCATCTAGATGAATGGAGATGTGAAGCTTATGAAAATGCCAAGCTCTTTAAAGAGAAATTTAAAAAAATGGCATGATAAAAGAATCCTTAAAAGAGAGTTTCATGTTGGTGAGAAAGTTCTATTGTATCGGTCTCGTCTTAGATTTTTTGCAGGAAAATTACTCTCCCGATGGGAAGGACCTTATGTTATTGAAGAAGTGTATCGTTCGGGTGCAATCAAAATTGCTTACCTCAAATATAACACTACACGAGTGGTAAATGGACAAAGACTCAAACATTATATTTCTGGGGATTCCTACGATGAAGATGTTGATGTTATTCAAGTAATGACTCCGGAGAAGTTCATAAGAGGGAAGATTCCAGAATCTGCAGAGTCTGTTTTGGAATAGGTAACAGTTATGTTAAGAGAAAGTTCACGAAATACCTTTTCAGTTATAAATTATTAGCTTTTGGAAAATATAAAAACTATCGAGCCGAAGAGGAGTTGGAGAAGGTGCCCGGAGGCACCACACCATGAGGGGGCGCGGGCCCACCCTTGGCCGCGCCACCCTATGGTATGGGAGCCCCGGAACCCCTCTCTGACTCGTTTTCGACCTGGACTTTCCTTTCGTTGCGCATATTTTTTCTATATAACTCCCCGGACCCCTCGAGGTCCGTATATCATTTTCTCGTCGTGTTTCTATTTCGAGTTGTTTCTGCCAGGT
The DNA here is from genome assembly GCA_028641055.1 of Alopecurus myosuroides. Classification (NCBI taxonomy): domain Eukaryota; kingdom Viridiplantae; phylum Streptophyta; class Magnoliopsida; order Poales; family Poaceae; genus Alopecurus; species Alopecurus myosuroides. Next base: position 58,267,489 of record CM054060.1, on the reverse strand, counting down.
TACATCTTCAGATCTAGCGCCACAATGTCCTCTCCTAGATCTCCCAAAGACAGTTTCTTTGAGAACGTCATCAACCCGTACATGAACGAGTTGAAGATGCATCCCAAAGAATTGCTGCTCAAGGATGGGGAGGTGCAGATTGAAGATGTTCGGGGCCCTAAAGGAGAAGGCAGTCTGGAAGCTAGGATGAAAGAGCTGGAGCAAGAAGTGTTTAGGTACAAGAAGATGGCGGAGCGTGAAGTTGAGATCATCCACAGGATAAAGACGGAACAGATCGTTGAATACAAGAAGGAGAATTTGAAGCTTTGGGAGGAGATTTTCTCACTCACCAAGACGACCAACGATTTGTAAGCACAACTCTATGATGTGCAGAACCAGAACTATGAGCATGAAAACATGTTTAAACGTATAAGCTCTGCTGCTAGTTTCAGGATGTTGGAGACTAGGACATCATTTGTGGATGGAGAGCCTTTACCTTGGAAGACTGAGGATGAGAAGGATTCACCACCACCACCGAAGAATTGATTCATCATTGGTATTGGCATCACCTTGGCTTCTTCCAAGCTTGGGGGAGTGCCGCGGTATCACTTTTATCTTTCGCCCTTTTACCTTTTAGTGGATTCATATCGTGAGTAGAGGAAATATCATATAGTATGGTTTGCAGTATGGAAGTGTTGCTCCTTAGTTGGTTATCGTTGTATCCCTTGGTTTGAGTTGCCGTAATGAAATATTAATGAGAAGTTTAATTATATACTTGTTTCACTTTATTTTAGTTTGCAATTTTTGTTATGTGATTGACCTTGTTATTAGTATTTTATCAATTTTGGAGCTTCAAGATAATCTAGTTGGTTTTGGAAAAATTAGCATTGGTGAGTAGCAATAATTTCTTGAGACTGAAGTACAAAAGAGGGAGTTGCATGTAGATATATTATTCCATGATCTTTCTTTCTTTTAGCCCATAAGCTTAGTATTATCAAATAAGTTTGTTTGCACCTTCAAGGAAGATTGCATGATTGGCTTTATTATATATGTTTTTGTTTGTTTTACTTCAATTCTTATGCTTGATACCCAACCTTGCTAGCCAAAAACATGTACTGAGAGGGAATGCTTCTCGTGCATCCAAACCTTGAGCCCAAAACCTTGCCATTTGTGTCCACCATACCTACCTATATGTGGTATTTCACCGCCACTCCAGGTAAATTGCTTGTGTGCTACCTTTAAAACCTTCAAAATTTACATATATTTTGTGCTCCTGTTTTAGCTCATGAGGATGCAAATAGAGAATCTTTATCTCACTTGTTGATTGGATTTCACACTCTGTACTAGTGTCTTCATCCGCTTATCCAAATGCTAGAAGAGCTGGCAGCGGGGTTCCCGGCCCCAAATAATAATACAAATTATCTTCACTCTTTTTGCCCCTGATTTACCAGTCAAAGCATAATTGTGTAAATAAAAGATAAAGAGGGATGACCTTCTATACCAGTTGCGTCCTTCTATGGGAGCCGCTCTTGTGAAGTCTAGTTGGCTTGTGACGTACTGTATTTTCTGTTTTCCATTCGTTGACATAAACATACACCTCTCAAAATTTAGACACTCCTCCATGGTTTGTGATTGTTGGCAGGCACCCGAGGATTCGGTTAGCCATGGTTTGTGAAAGAAAGGTTGGGAGGAGTGTCAACAATTTTATACCTCTGTTTTACAAAATAAAAGCTCTAGCCCATGAGTGATCAATGCTTCCTATCTTTTACATTTATGTTGAGTGAGTAAACCCATTTATTTCTATATAAGAAAGAATTTGAGTTGTTGTGATTCATCCAGCTACATGGTGATTTACTCAATCATGTCCTTTATTCTTTCTTGTTTCTGCAAATGCTTTTATCTGCTTGTATATCACTTTGAAAGTTACCAATGTTTGCAAAGAGACCGTTATAATTGAGCATGATAAACTCTGCAATATAGCTCTAGTATAAAAGACTCTGATCGAAAGATAAGTACAGTGTTAATTGTTCTGTGACCAAGAACGATGTTTGCCTTTACCAATTGTGATTTACTTTTTGCACCTTTATTGTTACTTTGCTTGTTTCAAGTTTGATTATATGAGAGGAGTTGCTGTCTAAAATGACTTGTTCTTTGTAGATGTGATACCACTTGTCCGTATTTTATTTTATCGACACCTCACTCCATAAAACTATGGTCATGTTTACTGAGTTCAGTTTCGCTTGGGGATAAGCGAGGTCTAAGCTTGGGGGAGTTGATACGTCCATTTTGCATCACCGTTTTATATTGTTATTTTCTATTATTCATCGATATATTTCATGTTATTATGCATCCCTTATGTTATTTTATCTTATTTTGCAGGTTTCATAATTTTTGGAGAATAAACACCGGGACCGGAAATCTGATGGAAAAAACACCGTTGAGATACCCTATTTCAGAAGATCAGAAGAAGAGGGGGGGACACCGGAGGTATCTTAGAAGTCCAGAAGAGGGAGCCAGCCACGAGGAGAGCCGAAGGGGGCCACCAGGGGCCCACACCATGGGGTGGCGCCCCCCTGGCCACGCCGCCACGTGGTGTGGCCACCCTGGCCCACCTCTGGTCGATATTTTTCGCTTATTTGACCCCAGAGAACCCTAAGCCCCAGACGATAATCGAAGAATTATTCCGCCGCCGCCTCGGGGCGAAAAACACCCGAGAGAGAAAAACTCTCTGGAAGGGAGAAATCTGGCGGGGAAATTCCTCTCCGGAGAGGGGAAATCATCGTCATCGTCACCGTCATCGCCCCGGGCATCATCAAGATCGTCATCGTCATCATCATCACCACCAGCACCATCACCCTCATCATCCATCGTCATCCCGCTGTAACAATTAGGGGCCTCTATCGTTGTTTTACGTTAGATCTCTCTCCCGGTGTGGATTACTTGTTAGTAGTTGATGCTTGTGAGATTTATCGGTGTTAGCACTTTATGACCAGATTGTTATCATCCATTATATCAGCTCTGATTATGATCCATATGATTTCTTGTGAGTAGTTCGTTTAGTTCTTGAGTACATGGGATAAGTCATGATGTTAGTAGTGAAGTTATATTGAAGTAATATCTCGTGGTTCGGTATTTAAGTTGTGGTGTTATTCTTCTAGTGGTGTCATGTGAACGTCGACTACATGATACTTCACCTTTATGGGCCTAGGAGGATGCATTGTGTATTTGGCTACTAAGTGTGGGGTTGCCGGAGTGACACAAACCTAAACCCCCGTTAGGAAACCAATGCATGAGGAAGCGCAGAATCCCGGAGTTTAAGTCTATGGTTAGTTTTATCTTAATTACTTTCTTGTATTTGCGGATTCTTATGAGAGGTATAACCACAACTATGTATTAGTCCTAGTTGGGCGGTGCATTAGCATAGGTTCACCCATAGAATAATTCACGAATCAATGGATATTAATCAACTGTAACGAAGCAAAAGCACTTGACGAAATTCCCATGTGTCCTCGAGAACGTTTGGTAGTCATAAGTAATACAACGGCTTGTCCTTTGCTCTAAAAAAGATTGGGCCACTCGCTGCAATATTATTTACTGTACTTTATTTACTCGCACTTAATTTATCTTTTATATCCAAACCAACCAAAAACACGTTTGTTAGTGTTTAAAGTGAATCCTATATCCAACCTGCTCGTCAACACCTTCTGCTCCTTGTTGGGTTCGACACTCTTATTTATCAAAAGTACTATGATACACCCCCTATACTTGTGGGTCATCAGTATCTCATTTGAAGTTTTCTGAAATGATTTTAATAAGTTATTAATTTATTAATTTTAAATGAATTAAATGATTAGGCAAAATATTACACACATGAAGACTTGTTCAAATGACTTTGAAATTATCATAGATGAGTTGCATTTGTCTTTCTAAGCATTTTGGTATATAATTGTATTTTTCTGATTTTCTTGAATTATTTTTTATTTTTCTCTATTTTTAATGGATTAATTTAGATTAAAAAATATTTAATTTTTAAACTTTATCAAGCATTTTTGAAAATTTCATAAGCATTTAGATTATATTTTCATAAGCAATTCTATAATTTATTTGTATTTTTCTAATAATTAATTTAGGAGATATTGATTTATTAAGTTTATTTAATAATCTGTTATTTTAAATTGACAGGTGGGTCCCACCTATCATATTCGGTTTTATTTCAAAAATTAAAAGAAAAGAAAAAAGGCCCATGACGTCATTCTTACGCCAGCAATGGAGAAATCTCTCCTGTTGAGATTGAATCATGTGATTTGCTGCGAATTAGGGCAATTAAATGATTCCAATAGATGTATGGGTTCACGAGGAACCATTTGGTGGCGGCGCTGCTAATTTAGGGTCGTCGGAGTTGCGCCGGTGAGCACATCTACGGCGCAAGAACGCGGCCGGGGCAACCAGAGGGAGAGGGAGATGGTGGGGAACACTGGAGTGCTCAGCAGCTCATCGTGGACGCGGGGAGACGCTCGGAGATGCGAGAAGAGGTCGATAGCGACGGCGGCTTCGAAAGTTGACCAGCGGCTAGAGTTGAGGGAGGATGTCCGATTCGTGGCACCTGGGTCATTTCCGCCCTTGAGCGAGCTCGAGTCGAGGAAGACGACCACGGAGAACCCATAGGTGGTCTCAGAAAGGCGTAGGGACGACCGGAGCGTTAGCGACGAGCGACGATGGAGGAAGCTAGGGTTAGAGTTTCAGGTTCCGGACTTGCAGAGAGATAGAGAGCGAGAGAGAGAGAGAGAGAGAGAGAGAGAGAGAGATGAAGAGGAGCACGGCCTCTCCTGGCCCTTATCCGCGCCGAGGATGTGGAAGGAGGTGGCAACCACGACGGGGACACGTCGATACAACGAGGAGGTTCTCCTCTCCCTTCTGGTTGAAGAAGAAAAGAAATACAACTTTCAAATAACCCCTGACTAGTTTTATAAATTACAAACAAGTCCTTCTATTAACAAAACTAAGAGTAAAACATTGTTTTCAGGGCCCTTTTATAAACATAAAAATTATTAAAAATTTGGTTTCGAAACCGTATCAAATTTCCAAGCTCACCATGTTTTGGTTTTTCAATTTTGAGAAAGATTTAAATTTTACTTAGGTTGCTCAATTTTAGGTGATCTTTGTTATTTCTCCAATTTACATATCAAATGGATTTAAAATTTCTTCAATACATGCTATAACATGAACACACACACAACAAACATGTTGTTACCAAAGTAGTGTGTCTAAAATGGGATAATTTTGATACAAGTCTTATAGAAAATTATTTGTAAACTTCTTAGTGTTTCCTTATGCATTATGGACAAAATCACCAAATAGGGAATTCTATTCTAGGTCACACCAAATGATTTTGGTCAGAACATGGACCTGTTTTCTTTTATGATATTATGTCATTTTCATAATTGAAACTCTTAGCAATTTTGGTTGACATTTTAATTCAGTGTGTGTAAGCCCTGTTTGATATATCAAGTACTTGATCAAAGTGGAAAGCATGTGTGGCTTGGAATCTATTTGTTTGTTTTCCACCAGGATCCAAGTATGGATATTATTCCATGTTTGTTTTAGAAACATGTACTCATTTGCATGGTTATATATAGATGTATTTTTCTTGTTATCTGTTAGTCTTATGTATGAAAAGGATCTGGAAAACAAGGTAGCAGCTTGTTACCATCTGCCTCAACATAGCACAAGACATTTGAATGTACTGAATTGCTATTATTTCATACTTGATAATTTTTTCCATTAAAGAAATTATTATGAGTTCCTCGTTGAAAGCGCACGGTGCCCCATATGTGGTTTTGGTAATTAATGACAATCCTTAAGTACTAATGTTTGCATTGAGATATTCTTTCAGGACTTGTCCATAAGAATAGTTTGGAGTCCTTGTGTGAATCGAAGATGAGCTTTTGATGTCCAAGAATGGCCGAGAAGCTTTTTCTCTGTCAAGCGGTAGCACCGGGTTGTGCAGCGGTAGTACCGCTCCTCGTGGAGTTGTACTGCTGCGACACACCAGGTACACCCCAGACAGCAGTAGTGTCGCGGTTTGTACCGTCTCCTCCCAGGAGCGGTACTACCGCTGGTGATACTGCTGGAGGTACCGCTAGCAAAGAAAAGGCCACTGATATCCACGGTACCCAGGCGGTACCGGCATAGTACTACCGCTAGTACTTATTCACTTTCGGAGAAACACTCCCCACGGCGGTAGTACCGCTGGCAGTACCGGTCAAAATACCGCCAGGGAAGATTTGCTCACGATAATTATTACGGTACTAGGGCGGTAGTGGCCTAGTACTACCGCCAGCCATCTCGAGTTATATCGAGTTCGGGGATAACGGTAGTACCGCTGCCAGGTTACGGTAGTAACGCTACTGGAGCTTCACGGTACTTCTGTGGTACCGCTGAGCTCCAGTGTGCAGTACACTGGGTACCCTGTGATGTCAGTGGGCGGTAGTACCGCTGTGTGCAGCGGTAGTACCGATGTGTTGTTAAGCTTATTTGCATGATGTCTTGAAGAGCAAGATGGAGTGATCATTCATGTCCACCTTCAAGACATCAACTTTATGGACTAAGAAAGGAGAAAAGATACAAGGTTGATCATGCGTGTGATCAACACACAAAGCTACAAGATGTACCTAGTGGGATTATGTATCTCGTGGTAATGGTAAGCAATTGTCCATGTAGCTTTGTGAAGTAACCCATGATATGTGTGTGTGCTATCTCTATGTGTGGTTAGGTATCTTTCCATGGGCTTGCATCACAAGAAAGATTTCATATAGCCCATGGTCTATGTCGTCAAGCGGTGTTTGTCATCGAGCTTGACGTGGAAACTCAAGTGAAGCATATCGAAGATATCCTATGCTTGATGCTTGCCACCCTTTTGGAGATTGTGGCCTTGTGAAGATTTTCCGAGAAGGGTCTCTCCCATAATGGTGTATGGGGGAGCTAGTCTCTCCCATAATGGTGTATGGGGGAGCAACTTGCAAGTCTTCATCAAGCGGAGCTTGTGCTAGCAAGCGCGATCAAGAAAGAAGATTCAACTTGAGAGAGTCAAGATCGTCATCATCTAGCTCAAGTGAAATGCTCAAGTCAAAGGTATAATCTTGATAGGTTTTCTATTTTACCGGTCTCGTCTCTTTGGGAGACCGGGTTATAGGATAGATAGTCGTACTATCAAGAGGGGCTCTCAAGTCAGTAACTTGATCGAATCGTTGTGGAGAGATCAAACCTTTGCACTATTGCATATCATCTTTCTTGCTTCTTATTTGGATTTTATCTCTATGGGTTTTGGTGCTTGTTGTGATCTTCATGACAAGCCCAAGTTCATCAAAAACGGTTTTCACCTGAAACACCTATTGAGTTTTCGATGTTGAAGGTTTTCCCGGTTGGTCCTTTTCAGAGAGATCTTACCTTTCCCCTTGTGGTTTTAAGTTTCATTGCTGGACAATGATGTTTCTATGGAAAATTTTGTAGAGCTCGTCGTTGCGATTTCAACGAGCCCAAAATCATCGAAAACGGACTCCGGACGGAAAAGTTATGATCGTTTTCGTATCGACGGTTTTTCTGTTTTTGGTCCAACGTTAGTACCGGTCCAGTACCGCCCCAGTACCGCCCGAACCAGTACCGAAACGCCCCGTAGCGGTAGTACCGCTGCTGGGCGAGATTTTCACATAGCGGTCATATTTTGGGTCCCCTATTTAAGGGGGTCTTCTTCCCCCTTGACCCAAAGGCTGCCCAATACGTTTTCCTCCTCTCTCCACACCATTGTTGGCCTTGGAAACCTTTCTCCTCTCTCAATCCCTCCAATGATTCTGTCATATCTTTGAGGGAGAAGTTAGAGGAGATCTAGATCCACATTTCCACCAATCCATCTCTCCTCTTAGTGAGGGGAACTTAGTGAATCTAGATCTTGGAGTTCTTTGTGTTTCTCCTCCATTGTTCTTCCTCTCTTATTCCCCCATAAGCATTTGTTGCTTTGTTGGAATTTGAGAGTGAAGGATTTGAGCACTTGTGCTCTTGCCATTTGCATCGGTTTGCTCTCTCCACGAGGATTTGTGGAAGTGAAAGTTCGTGAGCTTGTTACTCTTGGGTCTTGGACCCCTAGACGACTTGTGGTGTTCTTGGGAGCCTCGAATTGAGTTGTGGATGTGTGCCCCAAGATTGTGGTGACATCGAGAGCCTCCAATTAAGTTGTGGATGTGTGCCTTGATCGAAGGTTGCAAATAGTGGAAGGTCAACTAGGCCTTTGTGGCGTGGTTCATCGGAGAATAGGGTGAGGCCTTTGTGGCATTGAGTAGGCCTTTGTGGCGAGCTCACACCCCTCCAACGAGACGTACTCACCTTGTGGGCGGAACTCGGGAATACATCATCGTCTCTGTGTGCCTCAGTTATTTCTATACCCGAGCTTTCTACTTATGCAATTTACATTGTGATAGCCTTCGTGCTTGAAGTTATATATCTTGATATCATCTTGTTACTTGTCTTGCTTAGCATAACTTGTTGGTGCACCTAGTTGACTCTAGAATATCTAGGTTGTATGCTTGTTAATTTAAACACCTAGTTTATTTCCGCATTTAGCAAGCCTTAACTGGAAAAGTGTTAATCGCCTATTCACCCCCCCTCTAGGCGACATTGTTGTCCGTTCAATTGGTATCAGAGCCTCGTCTCTCTTATTAGGCTTTACATCCTAGAGAGTACGATGTCGTTTAGGGAAATATAGCACGATCCCGCTTTTATATTCTATGGTAGAAATTATGATGTTTGGAAAATTCGCATTCTTAATTTTCTTACGGACATGGGTCCAAAGTATGTAAGGATAATTGTAGATATGGATTTTCCTCATCCAAAGAATTCTCAATATTCGTCTTTAGATGATGAGGAAAACTCTTATCTCGATACTCTTGTATATAATGGTCTTTTGTGTGTTTTGAGCGATCTAGTCATTGAATCAATCATGCCTTTTCGGAACGCTCATGAGTTATGGACAAAACTTCAATATATATATGATGTGTCCAACATTATTGAGGATGATTGTTCTCCATCCACTTCCGGCCGTGATGAGTTCATATCTTTCTCCACTCCACCAACATGTGATTTGTCACAAGGTAATGATATGGTGAGTGGTGATAGAAATTGCATTGTGGATAGTGAATTTTCTATTGACTATACTTCATCTCTATCCCATTGCAATGATCTATCTTTGGACTTAATATCTTCTAGCACTCAAAGTTCCATACATGCTAGTGTTTATAGTCCTTGCATATCATGTAATAGTTGTCTAACTAAATCTCATGATGATATGCTTCCTATGTCTTGTTTCATAAAAACAATGCTTTCATTTCCTCTAGTACTTGTGTGGCTAACTATGTAGAGGAATCCCATATTTTGGTGGAACAATACATGGACCTTATTGGTGCTTCAATTCAATATTCATCATCGTTATCCATTTCTCATATGTGCCTTATGGCTAAGGATTCAAAGGTATCTCCACCTTTGGAACCCACTACATCTTGTGATAACGAGGATGAGGATTTATTTTGTGGAGAGTTTGAGGATGAGGTCTCTTTAATGGAGAAGGGTGAGTTGGTTCTTCTTGATCTCCCTAAAGGTAGTAAAGCTATCACTCCTTTGGGCGAAATATTGGCTTTTGCTATTAATAGCACTAAAATCATTGAAAACAAAGGTGAGATTGAAATAAGTGATGCCGATAAAAAGGCATCCCTCACTATGTCTCTTGAGGAAGAGTATGAGCTCCGAGTTACTCTTGAGGAGAAACTTTAATCTATTGAGGAGATCTATAATGAACAAATAGCCTATCTCACTAAAGCACATGACCATACTAATTCTAAATATAAAGTGCTTAAAAGTGAAAACGTTGAATTTGTTGTTGGAAATGCTAATCTAATTGAGGAAAACTCTAGGTTGAATAATGAGCTTGCCAAGTTGTCTTCTTCTATTTCTAATAATGCTTGTGCTACTAAATCCACATCTTTTGAAGCATCTATTTTGAAGGAGAATGTTGAGCTAAGGGCTCAACTTGAGTTGATGACTAGCAAGTGTGGGAAATTGGAAGAAACTCATGAAAAGCTATCTAGCTCTCATGAGGATCTTCTAGCATCCCATACAAAGCTAAAATTAGATCTTGAGGCTATAACTACAAAGGTAACATCTTGTGATCCTCATGTGGTTACTAGCACAATCTCTTCTAGTAATGCTATATTGCCTTGTGCTAGTATTGGTAATTCATCCTCTAATAATGTTTCTACATCTTGTGATGAATTGTTTTCCTTGCCTTGTTGCTCTAACAATGAAGCATCTAATTCCTCTAGCTCTTGTGTTGATTCTAACCATGTAGAGGAAATTAAAGAGCTCAAGGCCCAAGTCACTTCTTTGAAGAAAGACTTGGAAAAGAGTCATGAAGGGAGTTCCACTCTTGACAAGATGTTGAGAGTGCGAAGACTTCCCAATGACAAGAGTGGACTTGGATTGAACTCCAATATCAAGAACAAGTCCATAGTTGACAAGAAGAAGGGCCAAGAACAAGTAAAAGATCCGGCCAAGATTATTTGCTTCAAGTGCAAGATTGAAGGGCACCATGTTAGACCTTGCCCTTTGAAGAAGAAGCTTCTTAGTGACAAGCAACTAGGGAAGCGGCCTCTTGTTCAATCTCATGCTCAACCACGAGTTGAACAACGGCCACCTCCTAAGAAGACTCAAGCCAATGGTCCTCTTGTTGAGAAGCCTATTGAGAAGAAAGAAAAGAGTCGGTGTTGCTAACTTTGTCGTGATACGGGACACTTTGCTTCTTAATGCACTAATGGTACATTATCCAACCCTATCCGTGTTGATGATGTTTATTCCATTCGGAAGGATAATGTGGGAAATGTGTTTGCCAAGTTTGTTGGTACTCAAAGTGGTGTCAAGAAAAGAACCACTTGGGTTGCCAAACCTATTGTGACTAACCTCTTAGGACCCAACTTGGTTGGGGACCAACAAGCTCAAACTTGATCAATAGGTGTTGTTGGAGGGCATTGGAGACTTGGGTATCTCATGAAGAATTAAGGGATCTTCATCAATTATATTTCCTCAAGCCAAGTCATGTGGATTATATATATATATATATCTTATCCAATGTTCCTCCTTGCGGTAACTTGTATCTAATTCATATATTCATTGAAAGTTACTTTCCCCCTTGCATGTGTTGGTTTTTTTGCTAGCATGTGTTTGTATATGTTGTGCTTACTACTTACCTACCTTGAGTAATCTAGTTATGTTTGGTAGTTTGCACTCCATGTACTTGTGTGTTTTATTTTGAGCCTTCATTGCGATTATTGCTTATTTTAGTTGGATCTTTGGGAGTTTAGTGGGCTATCCCATTTTGGGGGAGTAATATGCTCTTGGAACTTTTCTATCCTAAAATGTTTGTACATGAGGTATACCACTTAGTGTTGATATTTCAATATTATCTTGTCTCTATATGGTATGTATTTCTCATGAGAAATCCAAATTCTAATGTCCATTAAATTTCTCTAGTTGGATTTTTTTCTTTGCCTCTTGTTGAAAAATGGATTATCACATTATGGGGGAGTAATAAGCTATGTTCATATTACAAGCCTATAAATGTGAATATGTGAGGTATTGCCACCTAGAATTGATGTTGTCAATAATACTGTTGCTATGTGGCATGTTGCTCAAACAAGTTCCATATTTGCTTCAATATGTTTTTTTGTCTCTTTTCTTTTGGTATCTTGTTTGCGAGAGTTTCTTAGTTCTTTTCATATTCAATTTTTAGTTGAAGCCTTCAAGAATATCTATGTAAGCATGTTTTTGTATTCCTATCTTTTGTCACATGCTTATGTTTTGTGAATATGATTGTGAACAAATCTACCACCGAGAAATATCTCCATACATCTCTTGTCTTTGACAAGTGATAATTATTCGTGGTAAATTTTATTAATCATATTTACTTTGGCCTTTGCTCTAAAATTGCCTTGTTTGTTGCCAAGGATTTGTTTTGGTTCAAACTCCTTTGTGTCTTCCTTTCGTTCTACTCAAAATTTGTTTTATGCTTTCTTGTGTTAGGAAAAGCAATGATCCCATTATTGTGCACTTTGATTCAAATTCATACTTCTTTGTGTTGCACTATTCTTGGAGAAGCTATCCTACATTGAGTAGAACACTATTCTTTAAATTGGTATTGCATCTTATTGCCTTTCTTGAGCTTGACTAGTGTTTGAACAATATATCTCGAGAGTAATGATTCCATTTTGTGCATTTTGTATTCAAATGCAAGATCATAATTAATGCACTATTCTTGGAAGAGCTACCCTATATGTGTTTGAACACTTGTTGTCTTCAAATTGGTATTTTATCCCAATGACTTGTCTCCTTGGAAGACGAACATTTTTCGTCTTGGTACTTTGTGTGCCATCATGAAAAGTGTAGAGGGTTTGTTTATTCTTTGTTTTTTTGGTATGTTCTCTATTTGGTTTCCTCAATCATGTGTTGATTTGGGTTTTGATATAATTTGTACAACTCTCTTTCTTTTCACTCTTGTGAGTGGCTTCTTGGTTTAATTGGTGCTTTGTCCAATTTGTATCTTATTTTGGTTCTTGAAAGTTTTGTGCATGTATATTTACTGTATATCTTTTGGCATGCTTACTTTCTTTGATCCAATATATAGGATAAACTCCATAAAATCCTAAATGGCTAAGATGTGCATGAAATTCAAATTCATATTAATATGCACATATTTATGAGGAGTTTGTCCTATGTATTGTAGTTGTTCTAACTACTTTGGACCCAATGAGTTTGGGTACCATGTTGTACTTGAATTTTGTTTTTAGGTACAATGGAGATGCATTGGGTGCTTGCCTTATTCATAAGGAAGATGTTTTCACCATTGGATTTTAGGAGTCAAGCTATGATGATTATCAAACTCGCATCCTCTCCATCACCAATGTCTTCTCGGTAACAAGTATCTATCTCATGCATACATTTCTAGCTCTCAACCTTGTGTAGGTTGTATCTTGGCATGAATTCCTTTTGTTGCATTTCATTTGGTTCTTGCAAGTGTTTTATCAAAACATCTTTATTGCAAATATGAGTAAGCCGTGATGATTACATATCTAGGGGATATTTATAATCATTTTTATGATTCACCAATCCCAAGTATATTAATCTAGCAACTTCTACTCCAAGTCTCTCATATGCAATATTATTGAATTCTCAAAAACCATTTGCCTTTTTTGTGTTACGTGTTACCTTTCTCAAATCATTCCAACTATCACTTTTTCCTTGTGATATTTGTGATGCTTTGATGAGTTTGTTGATTGTTCATCTATATCCCTTTAAGATAAAATTGAGCTTTGTGCTTTGCTTTCAAGCAAAAATATTATTGGTGTATTTATGACTCTCTTTTGGATATCATGTTCCTCTCCTTCGTACCTATTTTGTGTGTGCATATTTCTTTGTGAACTTATATCTTGGTGTCCACTTAGAAACTTATACACATGAGAATAGTTACATCTTTAATTGGTATTCTATTTCTTTAGTGACCACCTTTTATTGATTTTTATTCTTTGGTGGTTCCTAGAAGGAACAAGGTTGGCTTTTCATTTGGTACTTCTTTTGCATCTTAATAAGCTTCTGGACCTATTTTTTGTGTTGCAAGTTGCATTACTTCATTTACCATCTATTCTCTTGCACGTCTTGCGGGTTGTAGATGATTATGGAGAGTGATGATTCCATATTTGTGCACTCATCAATAGTGCATAGACATTGGGGAGCATCTCTATTCTTTTCTAGAACTCACTTGTTGGATCTCTTCGGTTGCTTGTCTCCTTGTGGGGAGATGTTTAGAGGAATATTTTTCATTTGCAATCTTAGGATCCTCAATATAGTTTGACCCCCCTCCATCTATTAATTGTTGGATATATGCACTTGATTTCACCCATATCATGAGGAATGCATACATTATGGGGGAGATCTTATTATATTGACCTTCTGAGTTTCCTCCCATTTCGGCAATGGATGCCAATGGGGGAGAAGTTTAGAGGGTTTAAGGGAATTTGGTTTTATGCTTTAGGTTCGTTCTTAAGCATTTGCCTTCCATGCTCTTGCATCCTTGCTCTTTGTGTTTCATGGTTGCTTTATTCATTATATAAACCCTCGTAAAAAGGGATTGTCATCAATTACCAAAATGGGGAAGATAGAAAGCTCATGGTGCCCCGATATGTGGTTTTGGTAATTAATGACAATCCTTAAGTACTAATGTTGGCATTGAGATATTCTTTCAGGACTTGTCCATAAGAATAGTTTGGAGTCCTTGTGTGAATCGAAGATGATCTTTTGATGTCCAAGAATTGCCGAGAAGATTTTTATCTGTCCAGCGGTAGTACCGGGTTGTGCAGCGGTAGTACCGCTCCTCGTGGAGTTGTAGTGCTGCGACACACCAGATACACCCCAGACAACGGTAGTGCCGCGGTTTGTACCGTCTCCTCCCAGGAGCGGTACTACCGCTGGAGGTACCGCTAGAAAAGAAAAGGCCACTGATATCCACGGTACCCAGGCGGTACCGGCATAGTACTACCGCTAGTACTTAGTCACTTTCGGAGCAACACTCCCCACGGCAGTAGTACCGCTACCGTCAGCGGTAGTACCGCTCCTTCCAGGACGCGGTAGTACCGCTGGCAGTACCGGTCAAAATACCGCCAAGGAAATTTTGCTCACGTTAATGATTACGGTACTAGGGCGGTAGTGGCCTAGTACTACCTCCAGCCATCTCGAGTTATATCGAGTTTAGGGCTAACGGTAGCACCGCTGCCAGGTTACGGTAGTACCGCTACTAGAGCTTCACGGTACTTCTGTGGTACCGCTGAGCTCCAGTGTGCAGTACACTGGGTACCCTGTGATGTCAGTGGGCGGTAGTACCGCTGTGTGCAGCGGTAGTACCGCTGTGCTGTTAATCTTATTTGCTTGATGTCTTGAAGAACAAGATGGAGTGATCATTCATGTCTACCTTCAAGACATCAACTTTATGGACGAAGAAAGGAGAAAAGATACAAGGTTGATCATGCGTGTGATCAACACACAAAGCTACAAGATGTACCTAGTGGGATTATGCATTTCGTGGTAATGGTAAGCAATTGTCCATATAGCTTTGTGAACTAACCCATGATATGTGTGTGTGATATCTCAATGTGTGGTTAGGTATCTTTCCATGGGATTTCTTCACAAGAAAGATTTCATATAGCCCGTGGTCTATGTCGTCAAGCGGTGTTTGTCATCGAGCTTGACGTGGAAGCTCAAGTGAAGCATATCGAAGATATCCTATGCTTGATGCTTGCCACCCTTTTGGATATTGTGGCCTTGTGAATATTTGCCGAGACGGGTCTCTCCCATAATGGTGTATGGGGGAGCTAATCTCTCCCATAATGGTGTATGGGGAGCAACTTGCAAGTCTTCATCAAGCGGAGCTTGTGCTAGCAAGCGTGATCAAGAAAGAAGATCCAACTTGAGAGAGTCAAGATCGTCATCATCTAGCTCAAGTGAAATGCTCAAGTCAAAGGTATAATATTGATAGGTTTTCTATTTTACCTGTCTCGTGTCTTTGGTAGACCGGGTTATAGGATAGATAGTCGTACTATCAAGAGGGGCTCTCAAGTGAGTAACTTGATCGAATCATTGTGGAGAGATCAAACCTTTGCACTCTTGCATATCATATTTCTTGGTTCTTATTTGGCTTTTATCTCTATGGGTTTTGGTGCTTGTTGTGATCTTCATTACAAGCCCAAGTTCATCAAAAACGGTTTTCACCTGAAACACCTACTGAGTTTTTGATGTTGAAGGTTTCCCGGTTGGTCCTTTTTAGAGAGATCTTACCTTTCCCCTTGTGGTTTTAAGTTTCATTGTTGGACAATTATGTTTCTATGCATAATTGTGTAGAGCTCGTCGTTGCGATTTCAACGAGCCCAAGATCATCGAAAACGGAGTCCGGACGCAAAAGTTATCATCGTCTTCGTATCGACGGTTTTTCTGTTTTTGGTCCAGCGGTAGTACCGGTCCAGTACCGCCCCAGTACCGCCCGAACCAGTACCGAAACGCCCCGTAGCGGTAGTACCGCTGCTGGGCGAGATTTTCACATAACGGTCATATTTTGGGTCCCCTATTTAAGGGGGTCTTCTTCCCCCTTGACCCCAAGGCTGCCCAATACATTTTCCTCCTCTCTCCACACCATTGTTGACCTTGGAAACCTTCCTCCTCTCTCAATCCCTCCAATGGTTCTTTCATATCTTTGAGGGAGAAGTTAGAGGATATCTAGATCCACATTTCCACCAATCCATCTCTCCTCTTAGTGAGGGGAACTTAGTGGAGTTCTTTGTGTTTCTCCTCCATTGTTCTTCCTCTCTTATTCCCCCATAAGCATTTGTTGCTTTGTTGGAATTTGAGAGTGAAGTATTTGAGCACTTGTGCTCTTGCCATTTGCATTGGTTGCATCGGTTTGCTCTCTCCACGAGGATTCGTGGAAGTGAAAGTTTGTGAGCTTGTTACTCTTGGTTCTTGGACCCTAGACGACTTGTGGTGTTCTTGGGAGCCTCCAATTGAGTTGTGGATGTGTGCCCCAAGATTGTGGTGACATCGAGAGACTCCAATTAAGTTGTGGATGTGTGCCTCGATCGAAGGTTGCCAATAGTGGAAGGTGAACTAGGCCTTTGTGGCGTTGAGTAGGCCTTTGTGGTGAGCTCACACCCCTCCAACAAGACGTACTCCCCTTGTGGGAGGAACTCAGGAATACATCATCGTCTCCGTGTGCCTCGGTTATTTCTATACCCGAGCTTTCTACTTATGCAATTTACATTGTGATAGCCTTCGTGCTTGAAGTTATATATCTTGCTATCATCTTGTTACTTGTCTTGCTTAGCATAAGTTGTTGGTGCACCTAGTTGACTCTAGAATATTTAGGTTGTATGCTTGTTAATTTAAACACCTAGTTTATTTCCGCATTTAGCAAGCCTTAACCGGAAAAGTTTTAATCGCCTATTCACCCCCCCCCCCTCTAGGCGACATAGTTGTTCGTTCACTCGTCTCTGATGAGCTTGACAGAGGTTATTAGTTCTTTAATATTACCTATTGATTCACTGGATAACTTCTTATACTCCATTACTAAGGCAGTGTTGCTTCTTGTGGTCTTCTATTGCCTTCAATTCCTTATCTCTAGTTGTCACTTGTATCATGTTATCACCTTTGTCTCTTACCAGTAGGTTCATCTCTTGGATTCTATCTTCAACTGCCTCACCCTTGTGGTGAAGATAACCAATTACACCAAGCAAGGTTTCTCTTACATGATTATAAAGAAATATAGGTGTATTGTAAGACATCAAGTTACCATATGCATAAAAGAAGAATTTGTTAACAAGTGGGCCAGACTTGCCTCCAAATTACTAATCATATACAACTAGCTGAGATGTACTAGATTGTTAAACCTTCTGTTTGCTTGTGTATGATGATACGTCTCCAACGTATCTATAATTTCTGATGCTCCATGATCATATTATGTCAATTGCTACTTGTTTTCTCCCTTATTTATAGCATTTTTATACGTTTTCCGAAACTAACCTATTAACAAGATGCCAAGTGCCAGTTCCCTGTTTTCTGCTGTTTTTGGTTTCAGAAAAGTTGTTCTGGAAACATTCTCGGAATTGGACCCCACAAAACCCGAAGTGCCTATTTTCCCCAGAAGCATCCAGAACGACGAAGAAGATTCGAAGATGGGCACCAAGGGGGCACACCATAAGGTCGCGTGGCCCCCTGGCCGCGCCAGCTATGGGTGTGGGGGCCCTGGAGCTCCACCGCCTTTGCCCTTTCACCTACTTAATCCCCCCGGATGGAAAACCCTAGGCACCTGACCAAGAAACCCTGAAAAGTTCCGTAGCCGCCGTCACCGTCAATACTAGATCAGGGGGGGTTCTGAAGCTATTTCCGGCACCCTGCCGGAGAGGAGATCATCACCGGAGGCCTCTTCATCACCATGCCTGCCTCCGGGGTGATGCGTGAGTAGTTCATCCTTGGACTACGGGTTCGTAGCTGTAGCTAGATGGTTGTCTTCTCCTCATATGCATCCATGTTTAGATCTCGTGAGCTGCCTATCATGATAGAGATTGATCTTATGTAACTCTATGTGCTGTGTTTGCTGGGATCCGATGAATATTGACCTTATGCCAAGTTGATTATAGTCTTTATTTGCATATGCTATTTGTGATCTTGCATGCTTTCCGTTGCTAGTGGTTGCTCTGGCCAAGTAGTTGCTAGTGACCCCAAGAGGGAGTATTCATGCTCGATAGTGGGTTCGTGCCTCCTCACCATCTTGCTCGAGTGACAGAAACGTGAAGGGGGAGGATGTGTTGTTGCCATTAGGGAGAAAACAGCGGTGAGAGTGCCCGTGTGCATAATAATTGCTTACATTACACACTTTGTTTAATGCAATTATCTGCTGCTTGCAACTTAATACCTAAGGGGGTTCGGATGATAACCTGAGGGTGGATTATTAGTCATAGATGCAGATGGATTTAGGTCTATGTATATTTTTGTAATCCCCGCACTAAATACCATAGTAATCATCATGTTATATTGTGCACTACGGTGCAACCTCTATTTGTCAATTGCCCAGCTGTAATTTGTTCACCTAGCATGCTATCTTTATGGAGAGACACCACTAGTGAACCTATGAACCCCGGTCCATTTTCCTATACTGTCAAACAAACCACAACAATTTCCTGCATTCTGTACTTACTGCAAGCATACATCATGTTCCACACTATATGTGTAATCTTTGTTTTCAGCAAGACCGGTGATATTGACAACCTCACTGTACGGTTGGGGCAAAGTATTTTGGTTGTGTTGTGTGCAGGTTACACGTTGTTGCTGACACCGGTGAAGCGCCATCACCACCGTCAGTGGCATTAACCTTCCGAAGGTCCTCTTTCTCCTACTGGATTGATAACCTTGGTTCTTAACTAAGGGTAAAACTCTTACCGTTGTGCTCATCACACCCTCCTCTCGGGGTATCCCAACGAGTGCAAGTTCTGCACCATCAAGGACTTTTTCTGGCGCCTTTGCCGGGGAGAAGGAAGTCTTCTGGCAAGGGGAGTCTCTCACTCTCAACCTCTTTATTTTGTTTATTGTCTTGTTTTTCTTCTCTATATTAAAAACACAAAAAAATAGTTTACTTCATAGTTTTTATTTATTTTCTTGCTATTATTCTGCTAAAATGAGTTCCTCTGAGAATACTAAGTTGTGTGACTTCACTAGCACAAACAACAATGATTTTATTTGTACACCTATTGCTCCACCTGCTCCTACTGCTGCTTTCTATGAGATTAAACCTGCTTTATTAAATCTTGTTATGAAAGAGCAATTTTCTGGTATCAGTACTGATGATGCTGCTGCCCAGCTTAATAATTTTGTTGAACTATGTGAGATGCAAAAATATAAAGATGTGGATGGAGATATTATTAAGCTGAAATTATTTCCTTTCTCTTTGAGAAAAAGAGCTAAATTTCCCTAGAAATAGCATTGATTCATGGACTAAGTGTAAAGATGCTTTCATTGGAAAATATTATCCTCCTGCTAAGATTATATCCCTGAGAAGTGACATAATGAATTTTAAAAAATTT
Source organism: Alopecurus myosuroides (assembly GCA_028641055.1). Lineage (NCBI taxonomy): Eukaryota > Viridiplantae > Streptophyta > Magnoliopsida > Poales > Poaceae > Alopecurus > Alopecurus myosuroides. The sequence goes on along the minus strand of CM054060.1, from coordinate 58,247,801 downwards.
GATAATGAACATGTTGCTAAAGCTTGGGAAAGAATGAAAACTATGGTGAAGAATTGTCCCACTCATGGACTGACTACTTGGATGATTATACAAACCTTTTATGCAGGACTGGATTTCTCCTCAAGGAACCTATTGGATTCTGCTGCTGGAGGTACCTTTATGTCCATCACTTTGGGCAATGCAACAAAGCTTCTTGATGATATGATGATAAATTATTCAGAGTGGCACACTAAGAGAGCTCCACAAGGTAAGAAGGTAAATTCTGTTGAGGAAACCTCCTCTTTGAGTGAAAGGCTTGATGCTATTATGTCTATGCTTGTTAATGGTAAAGCTCAAGTTGATCCAAATAATGTTCCTTTAGCCTCGTTGGTTGCTCAAGAAGAGCATGTTGATGTGAACTTTATTAGAAATAATAATTTTAACAACAATGCTTATAGAAATAATTTATATGGAAACAATTATAAGACATATCCTTCTAATAATGGTTATGGTAATTCTTATGGCAATTACTACAATAATAATAAAAGCTCTACCTCTGATCTTGAAAACATGTTTAGAGAATTTATTAGCACACAAACTGTTTTTAATAAATCTGTTGAGAAAAACTTGATAAAATAGATGTTATTGCCTCTAAAGTAGATAGCCTAGCTATTGATGTTGATTTTATAAAACTGAAGGTTTTGCCACATGATGTTAAAGAAAGTAAAACTTTCTATGCCATCCAAGTTCGAATTGATAATAATGTTAGGTTGATGGCTGAATTACGTGCTAGGTGGGAAAGAGAAGATGAATTGGCTAGAAAGAATAATATTGCTAGAGTTTGCAATATCACCACCACTAGTAAAACCGAAGCTTCAGGTTCTAGTAAACCTCCTACTATCAATGGCAAAGTAGATGGTTTTAACAAAGTCTCCACCCCTTCGGTGAAACGTGCTAAATTGCCTCAAATTGCTGAAATTGCTTCTGATAAAAGTGCTGAAATTTTTAGAGATGTGGGAGATAATGGTCCCATTACTTTTGATGATAATAATTTTGATTTTGATGATTGCAATATCTCCGAAGTTATTATGTTTCTACAAAAGCTTTCTAGAACTCCCAATGCTAGTGCCATGAATATGGCCTTTACTAAACATATTACCAATGCTCTCATGAAAGTTAGGGAAGAAAAGTTGAAACTTGAAACATCTATCCCTAGGAAATTAGATGATGTTTGGGAGCCTATAATTAATATAAAAGTAAATGATTTTGATTGCAATGCTTTGTGTGATCTTGGTGCTAGTATCTCTGTTATGCCTCAAAAGCTTTATGACATGCTTGATCTACCACCTTTGGAACACTGTTATTTGGATGTTCATCTTGCTAATAATGCTAAGAAGAAATCTCTTGGTAGAATTGATGATGTTCTTATTATGGTTAACAATAACCTTGTCATGTTGATTTTTTTGTTATGAACATTGAATGCAATGCTTCTTGTCCTATTGTTTTGGGAAGACCTTTTCTTAGAACTGTTGGTGCTATTATTGATATGAAAGAGGGGAGTATTAAATATCAATTCCCCCTCAAGAAAGGTTTGGAACACTTTCCTAGAAAGAATATGAAGCTACCTTTTGACTCTATTATTAGAGCAAAATATGATGTTGTCGGGGGGTTACCCCCGAGTAGGGTAAAGGCAAGTGGTAAAGGCAACAGTCAGAACAGAAGTTTGGTCGAGTAGCCGCCTACCCGGTACTTGCTACCCGGTCGACTGCTACTCGGTCTTACGAAAAGATGACCAGAAGGAGATATTAAGCGAGTTATGTCCGTTCGAGTAGAAGAGCTGGTCCGAGTAAGATTGGCGGGAATCTACTCGGGCCAAAAGTCAAAGGAGCCATTCTGACACAGGATCCCGCGTATCCTGGATCCGTACTTGGCACTATTCAAACTACTGTTCATCTGGGACCGGCCTGCCTGACAGCGACAGTGTGGAAGCAGGCGGTCGCAGGATAAGGGGGCCCTACTCTGTGTTTGGCACAGTGATACCAGACTGTCCCCTTGGTTTTGCCCAACGACTTTCCGGATGCAGCCAAGATTAGGAACCAAAGCTGTCAGCGAGAACTCGGAAGAAGGACGATGTGCACATTATGTCGACACTTGTCCGTGTTTGGACGTATCCGGCTGGGCACCGTGTATATAAGGTGCCCCGCCGCCTCCTGCGTGAGGATCGCATGCTGGGACACAGGAAACCCTAGATTCTTGACCTAGTTCATCACAAAGAGAGAAGAGTGGCTACTCGGTAGCGAGAACATTGTACTGTGGCTACTCGGTGAGACACCAGAATACATAGAGAAAGGCAGGAGTAGGGGTTTTACCTCCTCACGAGGGCCCTGAACCTGGGTAGATCGTGTTGTTTGCAGTGTTTAGTTCTTACCTCACGCGGCTACTCGTCGCGTGATCCCTCCCCGAGCACCTCCAGCGTCCTTCGTCCCCACATCTATAGCCATCCTATGGCATCTGCCGTGACACCACCACGACAGTTGGCGCCCACCGTGGGGCAACCAGCGGCGCTGGCTGGAGTTTCTGTTCGGACGGGATCTTCTTCAGCGGAGCGCGTAGTCTGTGGCCTTGTCCACAGATTCGGCTCCTTCGACTTCGTCACCGACAACGCAGGCGACTTCGGTGGCAAGGCCATGCCGGAGCGCGGCACGGTGATATCCTTCGGCGCGCACCTCGTCTACGTTGCCACCGTCACCGACCGTGTCTACCCCGAGCTGGTGCATGACGCGGAGGATCCTCCTGCGGTGATCGCTGCTCGCGGAAGGCCTGCGCGCCGTTCTGCGGACCGCGCTGAGGTGATGGTGACCGGCTTGGCGGCAAACGCCGGCGCAGCTACTACTGGCGCCGCGGCCGTCGTCGAGGATCTTGCTGCCTCGAGCGCTGGTGGCAGGACTCACAGGCCTTACGAGAAGGACTGCAACCTCCCTCCCTCCACCACTCCGACTATTCCCGCGTCGGCTGGGCGGAATGGCATGCCGCCTCCCACCGACCTCGAGCTCCTGAGCATGAAGGAGCAGCTCGAGCGGCAACGCCAGGAGCTGCTCGCCGAGCAGGCGGAGTTGGATAAGGTCAGGCTAGAGCTTAGCTTAGACCAGCTTGAGTACAACAAGGCTCACGGCTTCACGCCAGTCACTAGGAGAGCTAGCAGAGTAGGCGCCACGCGGCGTAATCTTGGTGCCGAGATGGCGACAGTTGTAGAGGTTCCTGCTCAGTCCGCCACCACAAACACTTCCAGTAGGCCCAGATATAGCACACCCGCCAAGACACTTAGAGCTGCAGAGGCTGTACCTGCCGAGTTACCTCGTCTCGACGGCGACGCGCGCGTTAGGCAGCAGGAAAGGCTCAACGAGTTGGTGTTGGAGGCCGCTAGGCAGAATGAGGAGTTCCGGAAGGCCAACCCGGGTGCTGGAGCTTCGCAGGTGGTGCACTCGCACGCGGCTAGATCTAACGATCAGGCCTCGTCTCCGCACCCCAGCCGCGAGAAGAGCCGCAGCGGACGTTCCGCCAGAGATAGGCAAATGCAGGTGTATGACCCGGCTGCTGCCGCGAGACAGCTTGCTGTGCCGCAACAGCCCGGGCAGGAACACAACGCTGCAAGAGCAGGCTCTCAAGCCCATCAAGCTCAAAGCCAGGCCCGAGGTGGAGCACGCCCAGGTCCTTCTCAGCGTCCCGCTGCTCCGCCTACTCGGCAGTGGCAGCAGCCGCGCGCAGTGGCGCCAGTCGCCAACCCGGTGGAGCAGCCTGCAGCTGTGCAGGTGGATAGATATGATGACGGCTACTCGGCCATGGAGATGGCTGGCTATGAAATTCTGGACCGTGTTGGCGAGCGCGTGTTGGCGCCTGGAGACGCAAGGCATCAGCTGGACCGAATCAACTTGTCAGCCCGGCTGGAGAACACGGGTCCTCCTGGCCCCGAGTGCTTTGGCCCGCGCATCATGAACGAGCCGTCCGTGAAGAACTTCCAGCTCGCAAGGGGCACCAAGAGCTACAACGGCAGCACCAAACCGGAAGATTGGCGCAATGACTATGTCACCGCGGTTCATATCGCGAACGGCAACAGAAGATGGGCGGTGCGCTATGTCCCGCAGATGCTAGAGGGTCCAGCTCGCACTTGGCTCAACAACTTGCCCAAGAACAGCATCAATTGCTGGCTGGACTTCTCGGACGCCTTCATCAGCAACTTCACAAGCACTTACAAGAGGCCGAATAGGCCACAGCAGCTGTCCGCTTGCAGGCAGCGAGAAGACGAAACAGACCGCGAGTACCTTACTCGGTGGAGCACGTTGAGGAACACCTGTGAGGGTGTGAATGAAGCCCAGGCCATCACTTGGTTTGCGCAGGGATGCAGGCATGGCAGCATGTTGTGGCAGAGGTTGCAGAGGGAGATGCCAAACACTCTGGCGGAGACCATCAAGATTGCGGATCAGTACGCACTCGGTGATCCTACTCAGCCCCTGATGGAATCCTCTGAGCCGAGAAGAAACTTCAGCAATAGCAAGCGCAACGAGTTCCGCAACAAGCGCAGGGGTGACCGAATAGATACTCGGTACGACCCTGAAGAGGTGAATGCAGTGATTGTTGGAGCTGGGAGTAGCCAAAGGCAGAAACCTGCTGGAGCCTACGGGCAGAACCAGAACCAGGGCCAAGGCAACAAGAAACCATTCCGTACTCCTCAGTCGGGTAGCGGCAACTCCGAGCAGCCGAGGAAGTTCGTCTTTGACGACATGAAGGATGGTCCATGCAGTTTTCACACTCACCACCCCTCAAGGCCTGCTAACCACACTACTAGGCAGTGCGGGTGGTGGGATGTGATCAAGAATGATGGCTTGCCTCCTCCTCCTCCTCTGCCAGCGGCCAATGCCAATGTGCAACCTACTCGCGCACCCGCAGCTCGGCCGCCAGTGTTCCCGAGAAGAGAAAATGTGAACCAAGTGGCTTTAGGATCCAACCGTCACTTCAACAATGAGAGCTACCGCAACAACAACAACAACTACAACCGCAACAACAACAACAGAGGCAACAACAACTACCAGGGCAACAACAACAATGGCAACAATGAGGGCGGAGGCTCCAACCAGTACCAAGAGCACCATGAGAGCTACATGATCTTCACCTCTGAGCCAGTCGACAAGCAATCACAGCACAGGCGTGCCATGGAGGTCAATGCAGTAATTCCTGCTGTCCCTCACTACATGTATTGGTGTGACCAGGAGATCAGGTGGTCCCGAGTAGATCATCCCAAGGTGATGCCCAATCCGGGTAGCTACGCCTTGGTGCTGGATCCTACCTTCCTGGGTCCCGAGAAGAATGTAAGGTTCAGCAAGGTGCTAATCGACAACGGCAGCAGCATCAACATAGTGTACAAAGACACACTTGAGAAGCTTGGCCTGGCCGAGAGCATGATGCTGCCCAGCAAGACCACCTTCCATGGTATTGTGCCCGGGATCTCGTGCAACCCGATTGGCCGAGTGTGGATAGATGTGCTATTCGGCACCAGGGAAAACTGCCGCACAGAGCGCCTGCAGTTCGAAGTGGTTGATCATCAGAGCCCTTACCATGCTCTACTCGGCAGGCCTGCTCTGAGCAAGTTCATGGCCTCTACTCATGTTGCATATCTGAAGATGAAGATCCCTGGTCCCAATGGCATAATTACTATCTCTGGTGATTACAAGAAGTCCATGGAGTGTGCCTCTGCTGGTTCCCAGTTGGCGGAGTCGATGGTGATTGCTGCCGAGAAGAAGAAGATGTATGAGGTGGTGGCTATGGCGCAATCCGCGCAAGCTGGCGCGCAAGGCGTGCCGAGTACCCAACACGGGACCGCATTCCAGACATCTCAGGAGACCAAGAAGGTCCAGGTCGACCCCGAGTTCCCCGACCGCGTAGCCATCATTGGCTCCGGGTTGGCGGAGAAATAGGAAAGCGAGCTCATCCACTTCCTCCGTGAGAATCGGGATGTATTCGCCTGGTCCAATGAAGATCTACCAGGAGTCCCGAGGGAGTTGGTTGAGCACTCATTACATGTGCGCCCTGACGCCAAGCCAGTGAAGCAGTCTATGCGCCGCTTCGGAGATGAGAGAAGGAAGCCATTGGTGACCAGATCACCAAGCTGCTGATAAGAAATTTCATCATGGAGGTGCTGCATCCGGATTGGCTAGCCAACCCGGTCATGGTCGAGAAGAAGAAGGAGGATCCCAAGGCTGCCACTGCATGGCGCATGTGTGTCGACTACACTGACTTGAACAAGGCATGCCCCAAGGATCCCTTTCCGTTACCTCGCATCGATCAGGTGATCGATTCCACTGCTGGTTGTGAACTGTTGTCTTTCATAGATGCCTACTCTGGTTTCCACCAGATTGCACTCAATCCTGCTGATCAAATAAAGACTGCTTTCATTACCCCGTACGGGGCTTATTGCTATCGTGTCATGTGTTTTGGCTTGAGGAATGCGGGTGCAACCTATCAGAGATGCATGCAGAAATGCTTGCACGACCAGCTCGGCAAGAATGTGCAGGTGTACGTAGATGACATTGTCATCAAAACGAATAAAACACATACTCTGCTTGCCGACCTGGAGGAAACCTTTGCTAACCTACGCAAGTACAAAATGAAGCTGACTCCGAGTAAATGCACCTTTGGTGTCCCGGCTGGCAAGCTACTCGGCTTCCTGGTGTCTAGTCGGGGCATTGAAGCCAATCCTTCAAAGATAAAAGCTATTGAGAGCATGTCTTTGCCGAGATCCCTGAAAGACGTGCAGAAATTCACTGGTTGCTTGGCATCTCTGGGCCGTTTTCTGGGCCGAATGGGCGAGAAGGCCATGCCTCTGTACCAATTGATGAAGAAAAGTGACAAGTTTGTCTGGACTCCGCAAGAGGATGTGGCATTCAACGAGTTGAAAGCAATGCTGGCTAGCGCTCCCATCTTGGCTAGTCCGCTACCCAAGGAGCCAATGCTGATGTACATTGCTACGACTAACCGAGTAGTCAGTGTGGTGATTGTGGTGGAACGAGAAGAAGAAGGCAAGAGTGTGCAGCGCCCAGTGTACTATCTTAGTGAAGTGTTGTCTAGCTCCAAGCAAAACTACCCTCATTACCAGAAGATGACCTACGGCGTGTACCTGGGCGCCAAGAAGCTAAAGCATTACTTCCAAGAGCATCCTATCACGGTTGTGAGCTCTGCTCCCATCTCGGATATCATGGGAAACAAGGAGGCGAGTGGCCGAGTAGCCAAGTGGGCAATCGAGCCAAGAGAAGCCATCAAGTCTCAGATTCTGGCAGAATTCCTGGTGGATTGGGCCGACGTGCAGTATGAACGTCCTGCTCCAGTTTCTAATTACTGGAAGATGCACTTTGATGGCTCGAAGGTGAAGGAAGGCCTTGGTGCTGGCGTAGTGCTTACGTCACCCAAGTGAGATCAACTCAAGTATGTGCTGCAGATTCACTTCAAGGCGTCCAACAACGTAGCAGAGTACGAGGCAGTGGTGCATGGTTTGCGGGTAGCCAAGGAGGTTGGCGTGCAGCGCATTATATGCTATGGCGATTCAGATCTGGTGGTGCAGCAAGTCTCTGGTACTTGGGATGCTCTAGATGCCAACATGGCATCCTATCGCTTCCTGGTGCAGTCTATGACTGGATTCTTCGAGGGCTGCGAGTTCCAGCACATCCACCGAGCAGAGAACGAAGCGGCAGACGAGCTGTCCAAGTTGGGATCTTCTCGGCAATCCATCCCGGCGGGGGTTGCCTTGGAGCACTTGAGGAAGCCATCCATCAAGCCCTCTCACAACTCGGAGTCCATATTTGTTCCTTCTCTGCCAAGTGAGGAATCTGATCACATGGAAATTGACTGGGAGAATGCTACAGGAAACCCGGGGACTGCCGTCCTCTACTCGGGGACTGCCACTCCCCACTCGGGGACTGCCACTCCCCACTCGGGGACTGCCACTCCCCACTCGGGGACTGCCACTCCCTACCCGGGGACTGCCACTCCTTACTCGGGGACTGCCACTCTTTACTCGGGGACTGCCACTCCTGACTCGGGGACTGCTGTCCTCAACCCGGGGACTGTCGCATTCATTGAGGAAGTCCTTGCCAATCGATCAGGGCTCCAGAGAAGTTCTCCCAACCCTAAAGAGCAACCAGAGGTGCCTGTCCCAATGGAAGTGGACGAACCAGTGTTTCCCACACGGGAAACACCGAGTTGGGCCATGCCCATATTATCCTTTCTAAGGGACGGCACTCTGCCAGAAGATGAAGTGACTGCAAGGCAGATTCAGAGAAGATCCAAGGGCTACACTATAGTCCGAGATGTGCTGCACAAGAGGAGTGCCACCGGCGTGCTGCAACGTTGTGTGGACCCAGCAGAAGGAGAAGAGATCCTGGTAGAGATACACCAAGGAGAATGCGGGCACCATGCCTCTTCTCGGGCATTGGTCAAGAAAGCTTTTCGGCATGGCTTCTACTGGCTCACAGCCCTGCAGCAAGCCGAAGACATCGTGAGGAAGTGCAATGGCTGCCAGATGTTCGCGAGTAAGATTCACATGCCTGCTTCTGAGCTGAAAACCATTCCTATCACTTGGCCATTTGCTGTTTGGTGTTTGGACATGGTCGGACCTTTCCAGCCGGCTAGAGGCAACATGACTCACATCTTGGTCATGGTGGACAAGTTCACCAAGTGGATCGAGGTGAAGCCTATTCGGAAGTGCGATGGGGCCACAGCTGTGAAATTCGTGAAGGATGTGATCCTGAGATATGGCTACCCGCACAGCATCATCACCGACAACGGCACAAATTTTGCTGAGGGAGCAATGGTGCGGTTCTGCAGAGATAAGCATATCCGACTAGACGTTGCGTCTGTTGCGCATCCAGCCTCCAATGGACAAGTGGAAAGAGCAAATGGCATGGTGCTAGCTGGCATAAAGCCAAGGCTGATGGAACCACTGTTGAAAACACCTGGGTGTTGGCTAGACGAGTTGCCAGCGGTGTTGTGGAGTCTAAGGACTACCCCTAACCGGTCAACCGGCTACACGCCATTCTTCTTGGTATACGGGGCTGAGGCCGTGTTGCCAATAGACCTAGAGCATGACTCCCCCCGAGTAACCCTCTACACTGAGTTGGAGGCGAGAGAAGCTCGAGAAGACGACGTTGACCTGCTTGAAGAAGCAAGAGAGCTGACTCTGTCACGTTCGGCTATCTACCAGCAAAACCTGCGGCGTTATCATAGCCGAAAGGTGAACCCAAGGGTTTTCCGAGAAGGAGACTTGGTCCTTAGGCTCGTGCAGCGCACAGCCGGGATGCACAAGTTGTCTCCTCCATGGGAAGGGCCCTTCATTGTGAGCAAAGCGCTGCACAACGATGCATACTATCTTATAGATGCGCGCCCACCACAGGCGAACAGGGCAGATAAAGCTGGAGAGGAAACCAAGCGCCCTTGGAATGTAGCTCTACTCCGTCGTTTTCATTCGTGAGCAAAGATGTGTATGTACCCTCTTATCCGAGTTGAAATTCTATTCTGCAATCTGAAATTGAACTCGGGGACTGCCCTCGTCCAAAATTGCTCTAAGTGTTTCTACTCGGCTTTACCTTTTGCCTATTCGGTTGCTCTACTTCAAAATTCAAAGGTACATCGAGTACTGTGTTTAAACCCATATGCCAACTCTTCGACTTTGCTGTTGTCCGAAACCCGGCTTCATGGCAAGCAAGAGAACAAGCAAAGGGTCCATGAGCACAAGAAAAATTACTAAAGAAAGGAAGAGTGCAAGAACCGAGTAGGGTGCTTTTATTACCGTTCTTTGTCTTATCTTTTCGGCTAAGTGGTGGGCTGCGTTACTATGATCGTTTCTAAGCGGCTAAGTATTTGCAGCTCTGCTCTTTAACTCTTGTGACTCGAATACCAAAAAAGCAACAAGTTGCGGGTAGAGCTGAGACGAAAAGAGAGAGTGAATAAGAAATGCAACTCGGGGACTCGCATGATAACGCAACCCGACATCGAGCCCAGGCTGGACAAATTGATTAAGTTGAAAAATAACAAGTGGGAATAAAAATGAGTAGCAACGGCATAAATAGTCTGATACATTTGCACCCGGCATCCCGAGGATCTGATAAGTGTTTGAGAAATAAAGCTGCAGGATAAACTCAGGTCGAGGCGGCGTTCTCGGTGCTAGCCTTAGCTGCCTCATCTTCGGTAGTGGCAGTGGTTGTGTCCGCCTCTGCGCTGGCATCAACAAGCTTCGATGCTTCGTCCTCGGCGTTGGGCTCGGTGGCTACCTGGTCTGAAGTGGCCGTGGCCACCGAGACGGGCGTTGTCGCGGAGGTGGAGCCGCTGGCGTGGGCGCGAAGGTTGACGGTGTCGTCGAGGGCAGCTCCCGACGAGGTGCCGAACTCGAGCGCGGAGGTGTCGATCGACATCTCCACGTTCTCGTCCTCCTCGTCGCTACCCGCGATGACCGCGGCCTTCCCCTTCCCGTCCTTGCCAGCAGGAGAGTCGAAGTAGCTCAGCTCCGGCTCATCGGTGTCTGTCTCCTCGTCTTCATCCTCCTCCTCGCCCTCATCCACCTCGGTGTCGGGCTCGGTGAGGCCGTCGATGAAGGTCGCTGTGTCGGCATACTGAGCGACCTCGTGAGCAACCACCTGGCGAATAGCCACGCAGTCGGGGTCCTTCTCCCACCTGGAGTCTCGGCGCATCTCGCGGATAATCTGCATATTGAGGTTCTCGTACCAAGTGGTGACGAAGAGCAAAATCATGTCCGCACCTGCCCGAGCTCCCGAGGCGCGCCATTTCTTCAGTTCGGCTTTCACGCGCTGCAGCTTCAAGGCAAGTCCGGAGATTGTTGTCGGCGCGGAGTCATCAGGCCAGAAGACGTTGTGGATCTGGAAGGCGACGCGCACCAGCTCGGTGCCCACGCCCGCTAGCCGCGGACACTGGCTCTGCATAATCAGGATACTTTCCTCGATTTCTGCTCTGGTGTCCAAAGGCTCGCCCTTCTCGACACGAGCTGCTCGGACCTTGTCCAGGGCGGGCACGCTAGAAGATTCAAGGTCGGGAAAGATTCCTGCGAGAGCTATCGAGAAGATCAGAAACAATAACAGAGTGGAAGCGTGAAACGAGAAGCGGAGAAAAGGGAGCACTTACTGTTCAAATCATGGCGCAGCCCTAACAGCTGGGTCTTCCATGTTTCCTCGTTGGATATATGCTTCTCTTGGATCAAGCGGAGCTCCTCTAGCTGAGTGAAGAGCCCAGCGTTGCTCTTCTTCAGCACCTCACACTCCTGTTTGAGGGCTCTCTCCCTGACCTTGGCTGCTGCTTCGCTCTTTGCCTTCTCGGCGATTACTCTATCCCTTTCGGCACCAAGGTTGATAGCATCCTGGAGCGCAGTCTGCAGCTGGACTTGGAGCTTCTCCATCTCAGTAGTGTGCTCTTTCATCAGCTCGACAGCTTGGCTGGACAACTGTTGCTGCACCTCAGTCGGTTTGAGGCAGTCTTGATGCTCCTCAGCGAATTTCTTATGATCTTCTGCGGAAGGCGAAGCACGGTTAGCAGAGAAGCGAAAGAAAGAAACACAGGAAAAGCCGAGTAGACGGCAACGTACCTTCCAATCTCTTGATGGTGGCCTGGCCACTCTCGACGAAGGCACGGCAGTTCTCGTGCTCGTCAGACAGGGCCTTCAGCTTCCCTGCAGGGTAAAGTTAGTTAGCGCAAAAAGCAAAAGCAGGCGTAAACACCAAACGCAAGAACCGCGCAGCTAGAAGCGTACCTTCAACTTCAGACAGCCTCAGAGTGCTGTTCATCACTTCCTTGTCGGCTTCCTCGGCGATCATCTTCTCTTTTTCCAAGGCGGCAATGCGCCTCTTGGCAATAGCATGGTTCCAGAGTAGCCGACGATGCGAGTCGGTCCGCTTCAGTACGCTATTCTGAGAAGCAAAAGAAACAAGAATCAGGCAAAGTACTTGAGATTCAACCCGAGAAGGCGGCTACTCGGGAGAGTGTTCGCCTACTCGGCCAGAATCTCGGGGACTGGGTGATGGATAAGGAAAAGAAGAAGAGTAGAAGAGAAGTTAAAATGCAACTCGGAGAGGCTGAATAAGAACTTACCGCATAGGATTGCTCGAGGTCTTCGGCGTTCTTGCGGTGGACAAACATCTTGGCAGCAAGGGTAGCAGAGGTGGTTGAGACAGTCATGGGTTTGTAACCCAAGTCCACCTTGTTCCAATCCACACGCATATGGTCGATGTCGCCCAGATCGGTGCCGTTCCAATTGGTGTTGCCGAGAACTTTGCTGTCCCATTTGGCATCGATGAAGCCGATCAAGTCGAGTACTTGCTCGAGGCTCTGGGACGTTATCGCCTGGTCTTGAACTCCACGAGAAGCAATGGAGATGGACTTGTCTTGATTTGGGGCCGGGGGCCTGGAGTCCACTGCCACGGCTTTCCTCCCTTTCTGAAGAGCAAGATTCCGGTCCTTGGGGGAAAAGCCGACCTGGTGCTGCTGGCTAACCTTCACCATGTAGTCAGGGTAGCAGGGCTGATCAGCTGCAGCGGCGGCAGCGGCAACCGTGCTAGGATCGCGAATAACCAGCTGACTGGACTGGCCAGTTGATGTTGGCGGTGGCATGTCGGCAGCCCGCTTCTTCGTCTTCTCCTTCTGGGCAGTTGGCTTCGCGGCGACTGGCTTCTCGGTTTTCTGCTTCTCGGTCGTCTTCTTCTCAGCCTTCTCCTTCTCGGCGGCTTTCTTCTCTGCAGCATCTTGGGCACTCTTCCTTGTAAGCGGCCTGGCCGGAAGGCTGGCTGCAGCCTCGGTTGTCTGCACCAAGGAGGAATCTGGCTGAGCGCTACCTTGATCTGTTGGTGGCGCCAGGGGCGCGCTATCCGGTGCGGCGTCTGGCTGAGCGCTACCCTGCGCGGCATCTGGTTGCGCGTCGCTCAATGGGTACTCCTCCGTCACGGTGACTTCTTCTACCCGCTTCTCGGCAGCGGGATCCGGCTGTGAGACATCCATTTCTTCTACCCGCGGCTGGGCCGCGGGGTCTTCTTGTCCAGCAGCCCCTGTCGCTGGCTGCTCTTCTCCTTCTTCCTGCCGCTCAAGGGCGGCGTCGTGGTGCATCTCGGTCTCTTGATCCTGATTCTCCTCGGCGGTGTTGGCTGGAGGAGAAGGTGGCTTCTCTTGGTGAGCAGCGTCCTGCGCTTCTTGACCTGCGCGGGACTGCTGCTCCAGCTCGGCTTTCTGGGAATCGGTGCCCTCTGATGATGCGTTGGCGACGTTGTTCTCGTCGCCCTCGAGATCGATAACCTTGTCGACGTCGATGGCGGCTTTCTTCTGGGTCTCAGTGGATGCAAGAGCGGCGTCCGCGTCCAAGGGGGCTCTGAAGAGAAAATTGGGTTCAGAAATAAGAAGAGGGCAGAGGAAATCAAGAGAAAACAGCGAGCAAAAGGATTGGGAACCAACCGAGAAGAACGAGGTGAACCAAAGCGTATAACCGGGAAAGAACTTACCCTTGGCGGGAAGGAATCGCTGGCCTCTTTCTCTTCACGACCTTCTTGGTCGTCTTCTCGGTCGTCTTCTTCTTCTTGGCGGGAGGTTCTTGGGCGCCACTGCCTGTCCGTTTGCGGGTGGCAGGAGCGGCAACTGCAAGAGGCTTGACGACCTGGGCTGCCTCGTCCTCATCCTCATCCTCATCTTCGCCATCAGCATCAGCAACATCTGTGAAATAGAAAGGAAGAAAAGCACTTCAGAAGCAGAAAGCGATTGGTTTGCGCTGCTCGCAGTCAGAGGGGATAAGTTCCATTACCTTCAACTTCGTCTTCGGACCAGTCACGAAGAGACGATTCCGCGGGATGATCACCCGCCTGGGCGGCGTCAGAAGGATCGAGCTTGTCCACGGTCTCGAAGGAGGCCTGGTCATCTTCTTCTCGGTCAGATGACCAGTTGCCCTCGAAGCACTCACAGCTCTCAGCAAGCTGGCGGTCAAGGACCTGAAAGAACAGAGAAACATCACAAATTAGCCGAGTAGCGTGGAGGCATTCTACCCGGTTGGGCGTGCAAACACAAAGCACACTAGGCCGAGGGAAAGTTGCTAAGTATCCTACTCGGCAAGGCGTGCAAACAACAAGCACATTAAGCCTAAGTATTTCTCCTAAGTGTGCTACCCGACAAGGCGTGCAAACACAAAGCACACTAAGCCTAAGCAGTTCTGATAAGTGCCCTACTCGGCGCAGAATGCAATTGCTAGTCGCAGCAAGGAGAGAAGGCTGTCTACTCGGATTATATATAAACTGGAAGCAGAGTAAGGAGAACATACCCGTGGAATCGGCTTCGTGCGGCTGAAAGGGATGAACCCATACTGCCAGTTATCTCGGAGGCTTGTGGTCAGGATGGACCTTGCGTGCGCGGCGACTTCCGCGTTGCTGAGCTCGAACGTGGTCGTCCGAGTGCAGTCGCGGGGGCCTCCCAAGTAGCACATTGGGTGGGAGCGCTGCTGCAGAGGCAGCACCCGGTTCCGGATCCAGCAGGCCACGGGATCATCGCTCTTGAGGCCCTCTCCGATTAGTTCAGCGAGCCGCTCCTCCATCTGCACTGCGTTGCGGTCGTTGGAGGGCTTCGTCTTCCAATTCTGCCCGGATGGAGCTCGGTTGCTCCAAGTAGGCAGATTGATGCGGTCCGTTACCTTCCCCCCTTCGTGGCGGGGATATTCTTCACATAGAGGAAGGATTTTTGCCACATACGGACGGAATCCAAGCCCTTGATGCGAGGGTGATTGGTTCCCGTCCGCTGCACCATCATGGCGCTGCCGGTGTCGGTTACCCGGCTGCCAGAGGCCGCGCCGTCCTTCTTCCCTTTGCTCTGCTGGCGGAGGTGGAAGTACTTCAGCCATGTCTGCACCGTGGGGCGGACGCCAAGAAAGGCCTCGCACACCACGGTGTGATAGGCGAGGAAGACGACTGCATTTGGGGGGAGATGATGCATCTGAACACCGAAGTGGTCCAGAAAGGAGCGGAGGAAATCGGAAGCCGGCAGGCCAAATCCTCGCGCGAAGTGCGCGAGGAAGACGACATGCTCGCCCTCCCGCGGGGCCGGAACGATTTCGCCGTCGGACGGCCGGCACTGAACACCAGGAGGAACCCTCCGGGTGTTCACGAGCCAGGAGCAGTCGTCGACGGTGACATCAGAGCCAGCCCAGCCAGCGCGAGCAGCCATGGCAGCGAGTAAGAAAGCGGTGGAAGGTTTGGAAGAATCTGATGGAAAGAATGAATCCGCGGCGGCGCAAAGAGTTGCGCGGCGGCGGAGAGCTCGGCGGCGGAGAAGAAACAGAGAGGCGAAAGAGGAAAGTACGGAGGAAGGAGAAGAGGAAGTTACCGATGGGGGTATTTATATCCTCTCCTCAGATTACCGTTACCATCGGGGTAGTGGGATCGATCGTGGCCATAACTCTCGTGTGGTGGGGTCTGTGGCCGGTTAGAAACGCACGCAAGCGCGGAACGCGCGCGTAACGGCCACAGTTGATCCCACGACCAGATCGTGGGTTATTACTGCGCTTGATGGGACATGACGAGCCGGTGGGCCCACTCCGTGAAAACTGGGCGCGTGGCACGTCGTGTCCTGGGCAGCGAGACGTCGGGGTCGCGGATGCTTGACACGTGTCCAGTTGCAGCACGGAAGGATGGATTGTGCTCTGCGCTGCAGAGACTCTGCTTGAGAAATTCTCTAAGTCCTTTTACTCGAACACAGAGAAGGAGACTAGCCCTATTCGGAAGAAAAGAGACCCAAGGTACTGTCCAGAGTGCTACTCGGAGGTTTCACTCGGCATCTTGAGGCTCAAGGGCGGTGTTGCAAAGATTGGTTTTAAGCTGGCAGAGCCTAGTGAACGAGTTCGCAAGACTCTACCAGCTTCGGGGACTGCTGTCGGGGGGTTACCCCCGAGTAGGGTAAAGGCAAGTGGTAAAGGCAACAGTCAGAAGAGAAGTTTGGTCGAGTAGCCGCCTACCCGGTACTTGCTACCCGGTCGACTGCTACTCGGTCTTACGAAAAGATGACCAGAAGGAGATATTAAGCGAGTTATGTCCGTTCGAGTAGAAGAGCTGGTCCGAGTAAGATTGGCGGGAATCTACTCGGGCCAGAAGTCAAAGGAGCCGTTCTGACACAGGATCCCGCGTATCCTGGGTCCGTACTTGGCACTATTCAAACTACTGTTCATCTGGGACCGGCCTGCCTGACAGCGATAGTGTGGAAGCAGGCGGTCGCAGGATAAGGGGGCCTTACTCTGTGTTTGGCACAGTGATACCAGACTGTCCCCTTGGTTTTGCCCAACGACTTTCCGGATGCAGCCAAGATTAGGAACCAAATCTGTCAGCGAGAACTCGGAAGAAGAACGATGTGCACATTATGTCGACACTTGTCCGTGTTTGGACGTATCCGGCTGGGCACCGTGTATATAAGGTGCCCCGCCGCCTCCTGCGTGAGGATCGCATGCTGGGACACAGGAAACCCTAGATTCTTGACCTAGTTCATCACAAAGAGAGAAGAGTGGCTACTCGGTAGCGAGAACATTGTACTGTGGCTACTCGGTGAGACACCAGAATACATAGAGAAAGGCAGGAGTAGGGGTTTTACCTCCTCACGAGGGCCCTGAACCTGGGTAGATCGTGTTGTTTGCAGTGTTTAGTTCTTACCTCACGCGGCTACTCGTCGCGTGATCCCTCCCCGAGCACCTCCAGCGTCCTTCGTCCCCACATCTTTAGCCATCCTATGGCATCTGCCGTGACACCACCACGACAGATGTTGATGCTTCTTCCCTTCAAAATACTTGAGTTGCCCTTTTATGCTTAGCTGAAAGGCGTTAAAGAAAAGCGCTACCGGGAGACAACCCGTTTTATTTCATTGTTTTCAACCCGTTTTCTTTCATTTTCTTTGCTGTGCTTTACACCTGGGTGTTGTATATTTCCTTAGTAACCATGCTGTATCTTTTCTTTTGTGTTTTTGTTGAGACAAGTAAAGCCTCTAGTGGAAAGTTGAGGCTATATTTCGGATTTCTGTGCAGGAAACAGATTTCTGCTGTCCACTGTTTATTCCGTAAAAAATCACAGAAAATTCAAAATGACCTGAGTGTTTTGTGCTTAATTCCGAGTTATATACACAACTTTTCTTAGTTGACCGCTTTTTTATTTAAGCAACAGAAGATTTTGGAAAAAATTGATCTTTACCTGCTGTTCTGTTTTGACAGATTTCTGCCATTTATCGCATTTGCATCTTAATCTCTTTTTTTGTGTTCTTTTGAGAAAAATAGTTTTAAAAGAAGTTGTGACAGTAGCTAATGTGTTTTCGAGTGTTAGACTTGTGTTGAAACTGAACCATGTGAATTTATTATTTCAATTGCTCTAACGTTGCTAGTGAAGATTGTGAGAAGTTGGGTGTGAAGGAAGTTTTCAAGGGTCAAGAGAAGAGGATGATATGATGTGACCAAGAAGAGTGAAAAGCCTAAGCTTGGGGATGCCCCGTTGGTACATCCCAGAAAATTCCAAGAAGACTCAAGCGTCTAAGCTTGGGGATGCCCAAGGCATCCCCTTCTTCATCAACAAATTATCATGTCACTTCTAGTGAAACTATATTTTTATTCAGTCGCATCTTATGTGCTTTACTTGGAGCATCTTTTATTTTTGTTTTCAGTTTTTTTTACTTTTTCAATCAGCTTGGTTGGACCCCAGCAATCTTTTATTGGAGAGTGACACGCTCCGCTTTTTCATGAGAATACTTTGTATTCTTAATCTCTGTCTAGCTGCTGCATTTATTTAGCTCCTGTTTTGCATGCATCTCTTATTAGAGTTGTTAGTTTAGTAGTGTTATGTGAGTACTCTCATGTTTGCTTTCTGTATCATAAAGAGTATTTTTGTTAAAGCATGTTTTGTATGGTGCTTGTTGGGAGAAAGAAAACTGCTGCTTGAAGTAGAATTTATAACAGTGCTAGTAGAAGCTTGTATAGACTGTGGCTAGAACTTTTTCATGCCATTCTAAATGTTATTTTAGTTTTAAAGCCTTGTGGTTATTGAGTAGCATGATTAGCCTCAAATAGCTGAGAGTGTTTAATGTGTCTTGAAAGATTCATGAGTTGTTCTTGTCATAGTAAAGCATCAATATATGGTATTCTCTTTCGAATGTTTTATTTGGTTGACTTGGCGCATGCTCACACCATGTTTATGACTACAAACCAGTCATGAATAGCCTCCATGGCCACTTAGTTTTTGAACTTGTGATACTTCTTATGTTTTAATTAATGATGTTTATGTCGCTATGGCTCTTATGCTCTCTTGATTTGTCGCTCTCAGTCTTTTGCTAGCCTCCACCTGTACTGAGTATGAGCTCTACTCGTGCATCCAAACTCCCTTAAACTAAATTTTTTCCCATTGTGTGCACCATACCTACCTACATGTGATATTTAACTGCCACTCCAACTAAATTGCTCATGTGTTACCTTTAAAATCTTCAAAATTACTCCTGCTTTATGTTCCTGTTTTTGCTCATGAGGACGTCAATAGAGAATCTTTATCTTACTTGTTGATTGGATTTTACACCCTGGACTAGTGGCTTCATCCGCTTATCCAAATGATAGAAGAGCTGGCAGCAGGGTGCCCAGCCCCAAATTAATGCAAACAAATTCTCTTCACTATTTTTGACCCTGATTTATCAGTCAAAGCATAATTGTGTAAACAAAAGAGAAAGATGGGATGCCCTTCTACACCAGTTGCGTCCTTCACCATGGGAGCCGCTCTTGTGAATCTAGTTGGCTTGTGATGTTTTGTATTTTCTGTTTACCATTCGTTGACATTAGCATACATCTCCCAAAATATAGACACTCACTATCAAAATTTTAATACCTCTGTTTAATAAAATAAAAGCTCTAGCACATGAGTGATCCCTGCTTCCCTTCGCGAAGGGCCTTTCTTTTACTTTTATGTTGAGTCTCCATCTTCTAACTTTATGCACAGTTGAGAGAGCATTTTTGCCATTCTGAGTTCTATGTGCATTTGTCCCATGAACATCAATAATTTCTTCATAATGTGATATTATTTGTTCTTAAATTATTTGTTCTAGTCTTCCTCATCAACTTTGAAGGTGTCCTGGCATTTATGTTTTGCCACACTCTTAAGGACTAGCGAAATATCACTTTGCCATGCTTTCTCTATACCTGAAACAAACATCTACCTTTCTTTGAATTATTATTCATGATCCTTTATTTGAGTTACTTTTTGTGATGCAAAGTAATTGCTATGCTTTATTATTAAAGTTCTATTTATCATGTTTGTGTTTGAAGTTCTATGATCTCAGCGTGCATATGCTTTTATATTAGATTGATCAAGTTTATGTTAGTAGCATGTCACCTCAGAAATTATTGTTTTATCGTTTACCTACTCGAGGACGAGTAGGAACTAAGCTTGGGGATGCTTGATACGTCTCCAACGTAACTATAATTTCTGATGCTCCATGATCATATTATGTCAATTGCTACTTGTTTTCTCCCTTATTTATAGCATTTGTATACGTTTTCCGGGACTAACCTATTAACAAGATATCAAGTGCTAGTTCCCTGTTTTCTGTTGTTTTTATTTTCAGAAAAGTTGTTCTGGAAACATTCTCGGAATTGGACCCCACAAAGCCCGAAGTTCCTATTTTCCCCGGAAGCATCCAGAACACCGAAGAAGAGTCGAAGACGGGCACCAGGGGGGCCACACCATAGGGTGGCGCCCCCTGGCCGCGCCAGCTATGGGTGTGGGGCCCATGGAGCTCCACCGCCTTTGCCCTTTCGCCTACTTAATCCCCCGGATGGAAAACCCTAGGCACCTGATAAAAAAAACCCGAAAACTTCCGCAGCCGTTGTCACCGTCAACCCTAGATCAGGGGGTTCTGAAGCCGTTTCCGGCACCCTGCCGGAGAGGAGATCATCACCGGAGGCCTCTTCATCACCATGCCTGCCTCCGGAGTGATGCGTGAGTAGTTCATCCTTGGATTACGGGTTCGTAGTTGTAGCTAGATGGTTGTCTTCTCCTCATATGCCTCCATGTTTAGATCTCGTGAGCTGCCTATAATGATCGAGATTGATCTTATGTAACTCTATGTGTTGTGTTTGCTGGGATCCGATGAATATTGACCTTATGCCAAGTTGATTATAGTCTTTATTTGCATATGCTATTTGTGATCTTGCATGCTTTCCGTTGCTAGTGGTTGCTCTAGCCAAGTAGTTGCTAGTGACCCCAAGAGGGAGTATTTATGATCGATAGTGGGTTCATGCCTCCCCACCACCTTGCTCGAGTGACAGAAACGTGAAGGGGGAGGATGTGTTGTGGCCATTAGGGAGAAAACAGCGGTGAGAGTGCTCGCGTGCATAATCATTGCTTACATTACACACTTTGTTTAATGCAATTATCTGTTGCTTGCAACTTAATACCTAAGGGGGTTCGGATGATAACCTGAGGGTGGATTATTAGTCATAGATGCAGATGGATTTCGGTCTATGTATATTGTTGTAATTCCCGCACTAAATACCATAGTAATCATCATGTTATATTGTGCACTATGGTGCAACCTCTATTTGTCAATTGCCCGGCTGTAATTTGTTCACCCAGCATGCTATCTTTATGGAGAGACACCACTAGTGAACCTATGAACCCCGGTCCATTTTCCTATACTGTCAAACAAACCACAACAATTTCCTGCTTTCTTTACTTACTGCAAGCTTACATCATTTTCCACACTATACGTCTAATCTTTGTTTTAAGCAAGACCGGTGAGATTGACAACCTCATTGTACCGTTGGGGCAAAGTATTTTGGTTGTGTTGTGTGCAGGTTCCATGTTGTTGCTGACACCGGTGAAGCGCCATCACCACCGTTAGTGGCATCAACCTTCCGAAGGTCCTATTTCTCCTACTGGATTGATAACATTGGTACTTAACTAAGGGAAAAACTCCTACCGCTGTGCTCATCACACCCTCCTCTTGGGGTATCCCAACGAGTGCAAGATCTGCACTATCATATGACACTCAATTGTTTGAGTATACAAAAGTGTTTCTTTCAAGCGCTTGTGAACTGTTGGATCAGGGGTGTGTTTATTTTGAGTGCTTATGAGTCGTTGGAGTTTTCAAAACCAAAATTCAGTGTTTAGAGTTTTCTTCTTAGTTTTCAGAAGATAGTAACATAAAAGGTTTAATAAATTATTACACACCACCAACATGTGTGCCAAAAATTGGCTTATTTCATACATATAATCACTTATTTCCTAAAATTCCTTGGAGTTCATGAACTTTCTTCGCATATATGTCCCTTACTTATGATCGCGTCGGCTGTAACCATGGAGCATCTTCATCATTTAACATAATGTTTGGGTCAGTGTTCACATTGAAGGGCCGAATTTCACCAAATTGATTATAATATGCTGACATGTCTATCTTGTCCTCCATCCCCACGATGTTTCTTTCCCCTGAAAGAACTATGTGGCGCTTTGGCTCATCGCATGATGTATTCGTTTTCTTATATTTTCTTTTTCTCGGTTTGGTAGACATGTCCTTCACATAGAAAACTGAGCCACGCCTTTGGCTAGGACGAATGGTTATTCTCTGTACCCAAGATTATTGAGACCCACTGTTTTCATCCTGTACAGCTTGTCTACCTTTACCCCACCTGTTAGCTTGACCCATTGGAACCGAATAAAGGGACTTTAAAAGAAGATTCATAGTCAAGTTCCTATATCTCCTCTATGTAACCATAGTATGTGTCCTTTTGCCCATTATTGTTTGTTGCATCAAAGCGGACACCGCTGGTTTGGTTGGTGCTCTTTTTATTTTGGGTGATCGTGTAAAATGTATTCTAATTTATCTCGTACCCTTGGAAAGTAATTATAGTCGAAGATGGTGACCTGGCCAACAAATACAGCTCATCTCCAATATCCTTGTCATTCATTAGATGCGATTACAACCAATATACGAAAGTCGCCATTTGGAGCCTTGAAACAAGGGAGTTAATCTGCCCCCGAGTTTTTGGAGCGTACAATATTCTTGTGTTCCTCGATGTACGGAGCCATCAAGATGGAATTTTGTAGAACTGTGTAGTGTGGTTGATTGAAAGAATGCCCGTCCATACATATCATTGATTTATTTTCGAGCGTGCCTTTTCCACTTAGTCTCCTCTCATGCCGCGATTGAGGAAGACCAATTGACTTAATATCAGGAACAAAGTCAACACAAAAATCAATGACCTCCTCTGTTCCATAGCCCTTGGCGATGCTTCCTTCTGGCCTAGCACGGTTACGAACATATTTCTTTAAGACTCCCATGAACCTCTCAAAGGGGAACATAATGTGTAGAAATACAGGACCGAGAATGAAAAATCTCTTTGACTAGGTGAACCAGGAGGTGCATCATAATATTGAATAAGGATGGTGGGAACACCAACTCGAAACTGGTAAGACATTGGACCACATCATTATGTAACCTTGGTAGATCTTCTGGATTGATTACCTTCTGAGAGATTGTATTGAGGAATGCACATACCTTCATAATTGGTACTCAAACATTATCCGGTAGAAGCCCCCTCAATGAAACCGGAAGCAATTGTGTCATAATCACTTGGCAGTCATTAGACTTTAGGTTTTGGAAAATTTTCTCTATCATATTTATTATTCCCTTTATATTCGACGAGAAGACAGACGGGGCCTTGATACTGCTCAGGCATTCAAAAAAGATTTTCTTCTCTGTTTTGATAAGAGCATAGCTGGTAGGACCTCGAAACCGTTCTGGATCTTCCGGTGTATCTTTTTTCTTCCCATACACGCCCAAGAAGCCTAACAGGTTCAGGCAAAGATTTTTCATCACATGCATCATCTCAATTGCAGAGCGGACCTCTAGGAATTTTAAATAGGGTAGATCCCAAAATATAGATTTCTTCTTCCACATGGGTGTGTATCCGTCAGCGTCATTTGGGACATATTGTCCGCCAGAAAATTTTCCAAAGATTACTTTTAAATCCTTTACCATATCAAATACATTAGCACCAGTACGTTCCGTAGTCTTCGGCCGGTGATGTGGCTGACCGTTGAAATGCTTGCTTTTCTTTCTTAAGGGATGTCTGGCCAAAAGAAATCGATAATTCCCCAAGTATACATTCTTCTTACGCTGTTCTAAATATATACTTTCAGTCTCATCTAAATAGTGTGTGCATCAAATTCCTTTTGTTCGTGCTCATCCCACATACGTACACCAGGTTTGTCCCACAACTCTAAAAGTTCGTCAACTAATGGCAGCAAGTACACATCAATGTCGTTGTCGGGTTGCTTCGGGCCTTAGATGAGCACTAGCATCATAATGAACCTTCGCTTCATGCACAACCAAGGAGGAAGGTTATAGATGCATAGAGTCACGGGCCAGGTGTGCTATGATTGGAGCTCTGCTCCCCAAAAGGATTCATGTCATATGTACTTAGACCAAACCTTAAATTTCTTGCGTCACCTGCAAAATCTTTGAACTCTCTGTCGATTTTTCTCCATTTCGACCCATCAGCGGGGTGTCTCAACATACCGTCTGACTTATATTTCTCTTTGTGTCATCGCAACAACTTGGCATGTTCTTTGTTTCTGAACAAACGTTTAAACCGTGGTATTATAGGAGCATACCACATCACCTTGGCAGGAACCCTCTTCCGAAGGGGATCGCCCTCAACATCACTAGGGTCATCTCGTCTGATCTTATACCGCAATGCAGTGCATACCGGGCATGCATTCAAGTTCTCGCATTCCTGACTGCGGTAGAGGATGCAGTCATTAGGGCATGCATGTATCTTCTGAACATCTAAACCTAGAGGGCAAACAACATTCTTTGCTTCGTACGTACTAGCGGGCAATACGTTGTCCTTTGGAGCATATTCATCATCATTTTTAGCAACTTTTTAAAACTCTTGTTAGATAGACCACACTCTGCCTTCAATCGCAGGCTACCAAGTTTTTTCAGACCATTTTCGCAATTTGGGTACAATGATTCTTGTGATCCTCTAACATGTGATCCAACTTCTCCCTCTCTTTTTCACTTCCGCGGTCTCTCTGTGCATCAGGAATGGTCCGACCAACACCATCAGCGGGCTCATCATGTGTCTCTTCTTCAGCTTCCCCTTCAGCCTCCTCCATGAAAGTATCACCGTATTCAGTGGGATAGTTGTCATCATCCTCTTCTTCTTTATTGTTCTATTATAACCCTCTCTCTCTCTCCGTACTTGGTCCAACAATTTTAGCTGGGCATGAAACCGGACCAAAACAGGTGGTTGTGAAGGATTTTTTAGCCAGAGTAATACTTCTGATTCTTACAAAAAACTACATGGACAGAATAAAAAAAACATTCCGCTTGTTCGCATCAGCCACACGGAGAAAATCATGCACGCCATTAATGAAATCGCCAGAGCGTCCGTCAGTACCTACGTCCATTGCCGGTGCATCTGCATTATTGTATAAGTATATCAAACGCAACCATGACGCTAAAATTATTAATACGTTAGGTGCTAACCTCTTGGAACCCTTCAATAGAAGGGACGCCGCCAAATCTTGACAAATCGTGGAGAAAATAGGAATAAACTCGAGCTCGGTGATGAAAAAACTGAGAAGGAAGCTGGCTAGCTCGGACATTTCGTCGAGCACCTCTTGTGCATAGGAAGAAACAACAAACTAGTACACACCTCTTACCTTCTAAAATGGAAAAAACTGAGAAGAGGGGAAAGAGCAGGGGCGATGATAAATAGGAAAACCGAGCACCTCTCGTCCGAGTTCGTGATACCACCTGGGACTAGAGGTTCTCGCACCTAGCCCCTGCCGGGCGAGACCCCTCTAGTCCGGTATGTAGTTCTCGTTCGAACCGGGACTAGTGGTGACCGCATGAAAATGCCGTTTCTGCCCGTTAAAATCGGAGCATTAGTGCTCGGTTCATTGGAACCGAGCACTAATGCTCCGGACGGAAGACCTATTCTCCGCGAGTGATTATGGAAAAAAGGTAGTACTAATAGCTGGTGTAGTTCCAACTAATAGCTGGTGTAGCTTTCATCTAATACCAGTTGTAGTAGTAGTGTCGTCGTCGTGTCATGTAGTTCCAACTAATAGCTGGTGTAGCTTTCATCTCAAATGCATCAGTGCACGCCACTAATGGATCGATCCTGCCTGCCGGTCAACGCCATCTCAACAAAAACAGGGGGACGGCCGGACCTGGCTAGCTGATCCTTGCGTCTAACTCCCACGATCGCCGGCCCCGGCCGCAATGCAGTGGCGCCGGCGGCACGCTGCCGCCATCCTCTCAGCCACGACGCTTATCTTCTTCATCTGCATCCCAGCCGCCCTGGTTGCCTTTCCTCCCGGCGCCATGAGCGCGCGCGGTCTGCTCGTGCGGCAGCGCTGGCTGCCACTCGGTCTTCGCGCGGTCCGTGGTGAAAGTGCAGCCGCTGACGACAGTGCCAGCTCCGGCCACCACTTGCCGCTGCCGGGCACGGCGGAGGCCGTGTTGCTTCCGGAGTGGCAGGTTCTCGTGCTGCTCCGACCAGCCAACGCCACTAATAATGCACCAGGCCTCGGGAACGCCACGTGCGTGTTCCGCCGCGGAGCGTCGGCCCCGGCGCGCGCGCTTCGTTCGCTGCCGGCGTCCGGACGCCAGGCTTATTATTACACCTGCATCATGCCCGAGCAAGCGCGGAGTCAACTCCACGACACGCCGCTCGTGGTCTTCGACGCCTCCACGGTAATCACCGCCGGCGATGGCGCGTCAGGCCACCGCTCGCGGGAGATGCTCAGGTGGAGCGACCGCATCGTGTACGAGGCCGTCGCGATCGACGGCGCCGACGTGCTCGTCTTCGCCAAGGGCGTCAACACGAGGAAAAATGTCAACCGCGCGGCTGCAGACATCCGGTGCCTGTACTACCGTGGCGACGCCGGTAACGCCGTGGCCTTGCTGCCGGCCACCACGTCGGCGCAACAAGTCTTCCGGTGCCCGCCTCCACCGGCGGCGACTTCGGTAGACCATCCATCCCAAGAGCTCCACGTCACGCTTGTCGTAGACGACGAGGAGCCTATACCCACACTGGCCACCTATGATCCGCCACGTCGTCCCACCTCGCCGGTGATATCGTCACAGGTGACCGGATCAACACCGCAGACGGGGAAGAGGCTGATTTGCGCCTGCACCATGATCCGCGATGGGGCCAAGTTCCTGCGAGAGTGGGTGGTGTACCACGCAGCCGTCGGCGTGGACCGGTTCTACCTCTACGACAATGGGAGCCAAGATGACCTGGCAGACCAGGTGCGCCAACTCACCTCGGCCGGCTTTGAAATCTTCACCAACATCTGGCCTTGGCCCAAGAGTCAAGAGGCTGCGTTGTCGCATGGTGCCGCGGTGCACCAAGATTCGTGCGAGTGGATGGCGTTCATGGATGTCGACGAGTTCATCTTCTCCCAGCATTGGACTCACTCAGAGAAACCGGCCAGATTCATGCTTCAGTCGGTAGTATCATCCGTCGAACAAGACGTTGGGCAAGTGTATCTATGGTGCACCGATTTCGGACCCTCAGGGCAAACCACGCACCCGAGGGAGGGGGTCACCCAGGGCTACACGTGTCGGAGGAAGACCATGGAGCGACACAAGTCACTGCTCCGGCTCAACGCCGTGGACCGATCGCTCATCAACTCGATCCATCATTTCATGCTTCAACCCGGGTTCCGAAATGAGTGGAACACACGAGTTCGAGTGAACCACTACAAGTACCAAGCTTGGGAAGAGTTCAAGGTGAAATTTCACCGTCGGGCGCCCACGTACACGGTTGACTGGACCGAGAAGGCACAACTCGGCTCCAAGGACCGGACACCAGGTCTAGGGTTTGAGGCGGTCGAACCCACCGATTGGCCGCACAAGTTCTGTGAGGTAAATGACACTTTGCTCCGGGACGCGACTCGGAGATGGTTCGGTGTTGGATTTGGAAATACGCTATCTCGGCGGGGAACAATCAGTACTTCTCCTGGCTCATAAAAATGAAACGTGATCGGGTACTCTCTTTTGTTTTTATTGGAAGAGAACAATGAGCTATATATGTTGTGTACAAAAGCAGCAACTACTCCAACGTTTTGGACAAGGTGCAGTAATTCTCCAATCACTTGATCCGGGTATTCTTATGTACCAAATGATCATTTCAATTATGATACAGCTCCCTAGGGAATCCAAATTCAGGAAATGGAAACTTTGTCATCGGAAGGCCCTATACCTTTCCTGATCCTGTAACTCGGATTGGTTTCTCGGTTTGTTGGCCACGACGTTGCGGAATGATTTCCAGGCCTACAGCAATTTCAGGACAAAGTTGAAACATTCAGCTTAAACAAAATGTTGCAACTTGCAAGGGGGCGTAGATAGGGGATAAATTGGCGTTTTTACACCGCGAAACACACATGCTGTCAGTTTGCTACACAAAGATCATTTTATGGTGTGAAATGTGATTCGATTAGTAGAACTGGCAGTTTCTATATGGCGGTCTGCTCCAGCTCAGTTGTCTAATCATTTTACTTATTTTCTCAAGTTAGGGGCAGCAGAGGATGAAGTTAGAATGGAATTATGAAACAAACGAGGAAAGATGGATACATATCCTATCTTCGTCTTGCTCTCGTAATCAAACTCCCATCTTCTGGAAGCAAAATGGCGAAAGTAAACCTAGACATATTCTACATATACCTCAGACGCTTCCAAGAAACATAACTCGGATTAGCATAATGTCCCAAATAAGAAGTGTGAATTCAGAAATCCTTTTGGTGAAAAGAAGTTCAGCAATAAAGGAATAAAGCAAGAGCCATAGGCCCTACCATTTAGGCAACAAAATTATGATTGCAGTATATCTCCTAATCGAGATAAAGTGGGCATCACATTTAAGTCAAGGTTCAAACGAAATCACCCTAAACCTCATCTATTTCACTTGTTGCTAGTACATCTTTGCATGTACGTCTAAGGTGTGAGGGGGTTGGCCGCACATGTTCTGTGAGGTGAATGACACTCTGCTCCAAGATGCGACTCGGAGATGGTTCGGTGTTGGATTTGGAAATAAGCTATCTCAGCGGGAAATAATCGGTACTACACTCATAATGATGACACATGATCAATAGATACTCTCTTTCTCCTTTTATCAGAAGAAACAATGGGCTTTGTTGTGTACAAAAGCAGTAACTGGTCGAATGATTTTTTAGCAAGGTGCGGTAGTTCTCCAATTACCCGATCCAGGTATTCTTATGTATCAAATGTTACAAAGTGTTTCACTGTGCGTCCTCTACGGCTGTGACCACTACTGTTTCTGTGCATCTTGGCCACTCTTCTCCCCACATCCGGATCTTCACTGCAGCCTGAGAGTGTTCTTCGGGGCACTGATCCACGGTGTACCCGCAATCGCGAACCTCCATTGCGCCGTAACATGCTCGGGCAACGCATACTCAATGCCGATATGGGGGCCAACTAAAACGTTCTCTGGTTCCGGTGCATCCAGAATTTCCAACCCACCTGAGGCAGGAAATAAATTGGTGGATAAATACGTGTCAACGACATTTGACAGTTTCAGAGAATATATAGAAGATCGATCAATTACATACCGGGTGAATATAGGGGGTGGTTTGACCAGTCAGTGGAAAGCCCCAGAGCTTGACCGACCTGAATAATAAGGCAATTGCAGTTATGATACAGCTCTCTAGGAAGAATCAGAATTCATGAAATGGAAACTTTGTTATCAGAGGCATAGACCTTTCCCGGTCCTGTAAGTAGGATTGGTTTCTCGGTTTGTTGGCCACGACGTTGCTGAATGATTTCCAGTCCTACAGTAATTTCAGGACGAAGTAGAAACATTCAGCTTAAACAAAATGTTGCAAAGCGGCGTTGATAGGGGATAAATTGGCGCTTTTACACCGCGAAACACACGTGCTGTCAATTAAACTCCCATCTTTTGGCAGCAAGACGACAAAAGTAAACCCAAACAATATTCCTCAGATGCTTCCAAGAAACATCTTATACATTTCAGATTAGTGTACTTCCTCAAATAGGAAGTGTTATCAGAAATCCTTTGGGTGAAAACAAGTTCAGGAATAAAGAATAAAGCAAGAACCATAGGCCCTACCATTTAGTCAACAAATTATGATTACAGTATATCTCCTAAATCCAGATAAAATAGGCACCAGATTTCAGTCAAATTTTAAACGAAATCACCCTAAAATATTTACCTTTATCACTTGCTTCTAGTACATCTTTGCATGTATGTACTATGCAAAAGTAACTGCAGGCAGATAATATGTGCGATTAGAGAGGAACACATACCGCTAACAGGAGCACATGCTCGGATCAGAACAGCGGCCCCGACGCCCTCTCTGTCGGCAACAACATTGAGCATCATGTGTAGTCCATAGCACAGGTACACATATGCATGCCCTCCTGGTCCAAACTGCACCCCGTAGATGGGGAAACCGTCAGTCAACCTTAATGTTCAAAATACTCTGCAAGTGATATCTGCCAAGCTTGACAAGGCAAGGAAGCACCGGTCGGTCTTACCATGGGAGCAGTTCTCGCTGAGCTGCCGAACCGGCCATGGCACGCGGAATCGTTTGGCCTGTAAGCCTCCACCTGAACACAATATATATATAAAGTAAATCCAAAATCGGCACAACTTGCTACATTGCTAAGTTGGATGAATGGAGTATATGTTAATGCCTAATTCTGTCACACTAGAGTCTAGAATCGCACAAGATGCTACTACTAGTACATTTCAATCAAAATGCCGGCGACAGAAATGATCCCGACGCTATTGCAACGATGCATGATTACGACAAAAAGAAGATGCAAGCACCTCGGTGATGCGGAGGACGACTTGGTCGCGGCGCAGGAGCTTGCCGAGGAGGCGCGGGGCGAGGTCGAGCGCGTCCACCTCGAAGAACTCGCGAGGCAGCGCGCGGCCTAGAGGAGGATAATGCGCGGACACCGCCGGTGATGTGGGGAGCAATGGCGTGGCCCTGGCCGCCACGGACGGCTTCACAGCCTCGACCTCTCCGGCGGCGAAGTCAACGGCGAGGAGGCGGCGGCTGCGCGGCAGCTGTTTCTTCCTGGGGGAGGATCGCTTGAAGCTTGGGGGCGTGGCCGCCCCGGGGGTGTTCGTCGGCGATGGGTCTCCGGCGGCGGGCGGCCGGCAGTGAGTGGCGGCGTGGGGGAGGTTAGGGGCTCGGGGCTGGACGGTTGGGATGGAACGGAGGGGCTTCATCGATGTCAACTGTGAATCAATTCCCAGCGGCACAGGTCACGCCTCTTTGGTCTGAGATGGTCAAGACTAAAAGAAGAAGAAGATTCCAGACTTTCTTCCTTTTAAACAAGTTTGCACTATGTTTTAAATACTTCCTCCCGTCTCAAAATAATTGTCTCAACTTTGTCTAGATATGGATGCATCTATACACTAAAACATGTCTAGATACATCCATATTTGAACAAACTTGAGACAATTATTTTGAGACGGAGGGAGTACGTACTTGATCATTTTCATATTGGTAATCATTGGCTCGCTTGCACTACAAACCAAATTGTCAACTTTACACACTGCAAAATGTCAACAGCCAAACTGAACTTTTGTTTATAGCCTGGATAGCCGTGGCATTGGAGGAAGGTTGGACTTCTATTTTATCTTTTTTCAGTTCATTCGATCTCCTTAATGTGGTTGGCATTATCCTGGCCGCTACAGCGGTGTGTTTGCCACGTCACACACAAAATCGGCCATGTCTCACATTGCCATCATGTGTACACCATCACTCGTCACTAGAGAATTCTGAGAAATGTTTTCATTTCTGAACCGGAAACTTTGAGAATGAACCCTTGTGAAGACAAAGAACGGATAGATGGTTCCATCGTTGTGCCTTCTTTCGATGGTAGTAGGATGGCGACACTGGAGTGCTGAGAAGGGAAAAAGGAAATTAACACAGCCATCAATTCCTTCACAACATGCAGATCGAATGGTACGATTCATTTCGAAAAAGCTTTGTCTGTTAATGCTAGTTGGAGCTCTAGTGCAACAAGGTATACACATTTTTCATGCGAGAAATTTGAAATGATTCTAGACCATGACAGGGGCAACGTGAAGTTACACCCACGGAAAATGATGCCGTGTGCTCCGGGTGCATCGTAGTAAACACCGAGACCATGACCCGTTAGCAGACAAGAACATAGCAAAACAAGTCATAAGTGATCCCAAAAAAAAATAGGACAGCTCAACGAGAAATGTTGTCATAGTGTCCTCCCATGTTGCACAAAAAGTAAATAAATTATCATTTGTTTCAATTTCGCCCACATTAGTTTGGTTTTGTTTTGAGAGAGCCAATATTAGTTGATTAGAGCATCTAACCCGTAAAAAGGCCAAAATATGTAAAACTCCGGCAGGTTTACGGTTTTGGGTCATTTTCTTTTTCTAGAACAGAGATTGTAACAGTTCGCGGACCCATAAAGGTTTTAGAGCCCATGAAAAATACGAGCATCCAACCTCTATGTTCACGGTATGGAATGCAGTATAGGGGTCGCAAACTGGACGGAATTCTCCCTGAGCCGTCGTTCGTGCCCAAAACTTCAGCCGTCGATTTATCACCTCTCCGGCAAAATGTTGAACTTTCGTTCGAAAATTGGCACTCGTCATGCTCGGGCCGTAGACATCCGTGCCAGTGTAACTGCCCGTTCGTCCCTATCGCCGGCGCCTCGGGCCGCCGATTCGTCCGTACATGTGACGCCCCGAGATCGGGCACTATGCAGATTTCAGCATTCCCGCCAACTCCGCATAATAACCGATTCCAGATTGCCACTTGTGATAACATTACAACAGTTCACGAATAATCCACAACAACAACAACAGAAAAAGATATATACAAGATGACTCAAACGAGTCAGGGATACAACTGATACAATACAAAGATCCAAATAACAGCGGAAGAAACAACATAGCGTCCGACTACGGACAAGATACAAATTGGACTAAGAGTCCTGAAGATAACCGAGAGCGTCCAATCCCTGCCCAGGCCAAGCCGGAGGGATTCCCAAGCTAACGTCGTCAGACTTCAAACCTGTTGACTGCAATGTTGAATATGCAGCCACGAAAAAGGATTCGTGGGTCAGTACGGTTAAGTATTGGCAAGTGGATAAACCATACTCACAAGATACCGGCATAACCAGTCATCACAAGATACAAATACTTTGGGTTCAACGGAAAGGAAGGGATTATTGCAAATAAGCGGCAGCGGGCTACACTAACCAACTACAGAGACTCACTACAACATCCGGCTAAAAGAGGGGGATAAGATAGCGTATCGTAACCAACTAGTATTAACCACCCAAACAAACCCATCCAATGTTACCCCCTACTAAGGAATCAACCCAAGGATAACTCACACTGTTGGATTAATGATGGTTCAAGTTATTGTGTCAATAAGACTATTACTAGTCAAGTTATCATTAGTTAGGTGTAAGTTGTTCTGAGTACTTGTTAGCCAGTACTTTCACCAAGTCATCCATAACCGCGGAAAACACGGCTTCTCGAGAAGATTTACCCTGCAGGGGTGCACCAATTTGGTCGTACACGTAAGAATAACCCGCCAGACGGGAATCAAACCCACCAAGCGAGGTACTCAACACAACCCAACTCTTCTTCGCATCAAGCCCAAAGAACCCCGTGCAATTGAGCGCACTGCTAATCAAGCCCCACGAAGAAAAGGGGACCCTCATAGCACTCTAAGAACGTGTCTCCCTAAATGCCGACTACAAAAGTTCCACCCTGGCCTGGGTTCGCAAAATCATGCATGCGGCAAATGGTAAACCCGAACTAAATGAGGCGATTTGGACGAGATGCGAATCGAATCAAATTGAGGGGGGCGCCCATACTCGCTTCCCATATGCGGTTAGTGCGCTCATCATGGATCAGTAGACAAGACCCTTTTCCTAATTAGGGTCGACACTAGCAGGCTTCAAAACCACGCCGGGCCTCCTGCCGGTGCCTTATCGTCAAATTATTGTTACCCAAAACATTAAGAGGTTGTTGATTGAATTGAAACCCCACTATCAAACTACACAGGTGATAAGACGGACAACAAGACTTGAGCGCAAACGACACTAAGCATGCAACTACGACACGAGGGCCAACAAGGTAAACAAACAACAGTTAATAGGAAGTGGAATGAAAGGCTATATCATGGCTGCAAGGTAAACATATAATAGGATCGAGACACAAGCATCGAAACATAAGGCTAGAATAAGAACAACGGAAAGAATCGGTAACAAGTGATGAAAGGCAGCCATTTGGCAGCAAGTAAGTATACTTGCCTGAGATCCAGCAAGTAGAGGTACATCCGAAGAACTTGTCGTTGCTCACATCTTCTCAACGTCCTATCCGGGAAGAGGCAACGAACCTCGAACAAACACCGGATGCAACAATTACTACTACGGCAAAAGATCCAGCATGATCAAGATATGGATGCATGACAAGTTTAAGGATGCATCAAATATAAACTAGTTTACATGGTAAACATATTTAAATGGGCCCATATGCAATTTGGATTGCATATGGAAAAGTCCATGAATTAATGTGGAATTAAATGATCTACAAATAACCATCATGTGAAAGTTGATTAGAATGATGCATGGATGATGAAAACAATGAGAAAACAACAATAGATTCAATTTGAAATGAAGTTTACCAAGTTTGGAATTTCATTTATTAATTTATGAAATTTTGGTTTCTTAAAGGTGTTACACAAGCATTTGTTGTTTTCACCAATTTAAATTGTTCAAAACAGATAACAAAGTTCATATTTGAAAAGAACACAAAATTTTAGGTGGAATACATGTTTCAATTATTGAAAAAGGAATTAAGATGAATTAATTATGAATTAAACAAGATTTAAATGAATTTAATTCAAATATGAATTTATTTGAATTTTTATTTGTTCAAAACATTAATTCAAATTCATATTTGAAAAGTTTATATTTTTCTGGTTTGAAAACATATTTTATAAGTTCAAAAATAATTTAATTTGGCCAAGTTATTAATTTAGCAATTTTAAATGATTTAAACAAGGTTTAAATTATTTAACCAATTTTAATTATTCAAAACATGAAATAAAGTTTATATTTGGAAAGGTGGTTAAATTTGGCATGGAAAACATATTTCATATGTGACATTTGAATTAAATTTGAATTAGTTATGAATTTAATCAAATTTGTAATGAATTGTTTGAATTTGAAATTTGAAACAATTTGAAATGTTCAAAACAGAAAACAATTGATTTAAATAGGTAGAGAATTTAATTTGGTTCAGTAAGCATATTTTATTTATTTTATTTGAAGTTGAAATTCAAAAGTTATTTGAGTTTTGATTCTAGGGACTAATCTGTAAAAGCCAGGGACCTAAAATAAAGAAAACTCGGAAGAAAAACTAACTGCACCGCGCAGTGACCTAGAATAGGCCACTGCCAGTGGGCCAGGCCTCCGTGGCGCTTAGGTGGCGTGGCTGAGGGTCGACGTGGCCTCCAGGGCCACTGCCGCGTGGGCCCAGCGTGTGCGCGTGCAAGGGAAAAAATTGGGAGGCTAATTGCCTCCCGCGGGGATCGAACCCCTGCCCGCGGGCGAGCGAGCGAGGGTGCAATGCCACTGCGGTGGCTGACCGTGGCTTGTCAGTAAGGGGTACGGGGGGGAGGATATTCTTCAGCAGCGGATGTTAACTGAACTTTCTGAACTTCGCTGTCAGCTGCGCGGTGGCCGGCGGCGAACTGCGCTCGCTGCTGCTGTGCGGTGGCCTGTCCGCCGTGGATGAGTGCAGGGATGCGGTGGCCGTGTGCATGGATGCAGAGAGGAGGGAGAGGGGAAGGGAACGGTGGGCTCACCGTGAGGGAAAACGGAGGGAGACGTGGCGCTCGGCTCGGTGATGGCCGGCGACAGCGAGGTGGTCGACGGCGCGGCTCCCTGCCCTCTCGGGCCCTGGCGAGGAAACGAGGGTGAAGAGGCAGCTACGGGGGTTCCGTTCCCGCCGTGGAGGGCCCCCGATACAGACCCCAGCGACCCCTACGCCGTCGTCGAGTCTCGACCATGGCGGCTCGGTGGGTGCAGAGAAATATTTCAGAGAGGGAGGAAGGTGGAGGAGATAGGAAGCTGGCGGCGGCAGAGAGGAGGAATAGGGCTAGGGCTTAGGGCTAGCAGGAGGGGGTGGCGGTTTTATGGGCGTTCGTGCTCGTACGGCTGCACATCGGAGGGGGGGAGAGGATCTCACGGTGGAGCGGTGGTTCGTACGGAGGGGATGACGTCAAGGAGGAAGAAGACCTCCTCGAAAGGGTACCGGGCCAGGAGAGGGGTGGGTTGGGCCACTAGGTGGGCTGGGGAAAAGGGGAGAAGGCTGGTCTGCCTCTCTCTTTGCTGTTTTTTTTTCCTTTTTTTGTTTGCACACACATTTTTTTTGTAGAAAAGAGAGAGAGAGCGAGAGAGATAAGACTAAGGTTTGGGGTTCTTTTATTTGATGAATAAATTTTATTAAGTTGCAAAACAGTAAATCAAAGCAATGTTAACATCATTTCCAAAAATTTGAAATGTTAATTAAATTTTTGTTGGCTATTTGAATTTCAAATAGGGTTCATAAGGATTTGATTTCTTAAACAATTTTTATTCGATAAACTCAAACAATTATGAAAACATTATTGAATTTAATTGTTTGCAAGAATTTAATTTTTAACCCACATTTGAAACAAGCCAAGCATGGATGAATTGATTTGAATTTGAAGTTTCCATTAGGGTTTTCATAAAAAGGGAATTTTTATTGACAAGCAATTTAAATGAATCAACTTCAAACTATTTGAAAACAAGTTGAGTTGTTTAGGTTGCAACTTTTAATTGGAAATTTTAGACATGTTTTGAAAGTTTAACTTGGTTGGGATTTTTGAGTGGTTTTGAGAACAGGATGCAATGCATATGATGCATGTGATGCAAAAAAGAAAAAGGAAAGCAACCAACTTCTACTTAGGGGGAACACCCCAGGTGTTACAGGCGACACCACTAACAAGGGATTGCGCCCTCGCAATCCACCTGCTAACCCGGGAGGGGAAAGAAGTTCGACTATCAATTCTTCATGCTTCCAGTTGATCTCCTCGACACCACTAGCAAGAGATTCTTGCTCGGAGTGACGACGATGTTCTTCCACCAGGAATCTTCCGATGATCGAACCTATTAGGTTAAAGGCTCAGAAAACGTCCACCCACGTAGGATCCTAACACTTTGAAAGATAGACAAGGGGGGAAGACTCCAAAACAAATAAGATGGGAGGGGAAATAGAATAGAGATAAGGAGAAAACAAGAATCCTATTGAGATGTTTTCCAAAATAGTTTAGCAGAAATAGTTTTTGACACTCTAGAAACAACGACCGTTAGCTAGGTTATCCTACAGGCTTTGCGGACCCGTTGCTTCGATAACCATTCGTATCGAAACAATCTCGGGAATCGGAACCAAGGCTCTGATACCATTTGTGACGCCCCGAGATCGGGCACTATGCAGATTTCAGCATTCCCGCCAACTCCGCATAATAACCGATTCCAGGTTGCCACTTGTGATAACATTACAACAGTTCACGAATAATCCACAACAACAACAGAAAAGATATATACAAGATGACTCAAACGAGTCAGGGATACAACTGATACAATACAAAGATCCAAATAACAGCGGAAGAAACAACATAGCATCCGACTACGGACAAGATACAAATTGGACTAAGAGTCCTGAAGATAACCGAGAGCGTCCAATCCCTGCCCAGGCCAAGCCGGAGGGATTCCCAAGCTAACGTCGTCAGACTTCAAACCTGTTGACTGCAATGTTGAATATGCAGCCACGAAAAAGGATTCGTGGGTCAGTACGGTTAAGTACTGGCAAGTGGAGAAACCATACTCACAAGATACCGGCGTAACCAGTCATCACAAGATACAAATACTTTGGGTTCAACGGAAAGGAAGGGATTATTGCAAATAAGCGGCAGCGGGCTACACTAACCAACTACAGAGACTCACTACAACATCCGGCTAAAAGAGGGGGATAAGATAGCGTATCGTAACCAACTAGTATTAACCACCCAAACAAACCCATCCAATGTTACCCCCTACTAAGGAAGCAACCCAAGGATAACTCATACTGTTGGATTAATGATGGTTCAAGTTATTGTGTCAATAAGACTATTACTAGTCAAGTTATCATTAGTTAGGTGTAAGTTGTTCTGAGTACTTGTTAGCCAGTACTTTCACCAAGTCATCCATAACCGCGGAAAACACGGCTTCTCGAGAAGATTTACCCTGCAGGGGTGCACCAATTTGGTCGTACACGTAAGAATAACCCGCCAGACGGGAATCAAACCCACCAAGCGAGGTACTCAACACAACCCAACTCTTCTTCGCATCAAGCCCAAAGAACCCCGTGCAATTGAGCGCACGGCTAATCAAGCCCCACGAAGAAAAGGGGGCCCTCATAGCACTCTAAGAACGTGTCTCCCTAAATGCCGACTACAAAATTTCCACCCTGGCCTGGGTTCGCAAAATCATGCATGCGGCAAATGGAAAACCCGAACTAAATGAGGCGATTTGGACGAGATGCGAATCGAATCAAATTGAGGGGGCGCCCATACTCGCTTCCCACATGCGGTTAGTGCGCTCATCATGGATCAGTAGACAAGACCCTTTTCCTAATTAGGGTCGACACTAGCAGGCTTCAAAACCACGCCGGGCCTCCTGCCGGTGCCTTATCGTCAAATTATTGTTACCCAAAACATTAACAGGTTGTTGATTGAATTGAAACCCCACTATCAAACTACACAGGTGATAAGACGGACAACAAGACTTGAGCGCAAACGACACTAAGCATGCAACTACGACACGAGGGCCAACAAGGTAAACAAACAACAGTTAATAGGAAGTGGAATGAAAGGCTATATCATGGCTGCAAGGTAAACATATAATAGGATCGAGACACAAGCATCGAAACATAAGGCTAGAATAAGAACAACGGAAAGAATCGGTAACAAGTGATGAAAGGCAGCCATTTGGCAGCAAGTGAGTATACTTGCCTGAGATCCAGCAAGTAGAGGTACATCCGAAGAACTTGTCGTTGGTCACATCATCTCAACGTCCTATCCGGGAAGAGGCAACGAACCTCGAACAAACACCGGATGCAACAATTACTACTACGGCAAAAGATCCAACATGATCAAGATATGGATGCATGACAAGTTTAAGGATGCATCAAATATAAACTAGTTGACATGGTAAACATATTTAAATGGGCCCATATGCAATTTGTATTGCATATGGAAAAGTCCATGAATTAATGTGGAATTAAATGATCTACAAATAACCATCATGTGAAAGTTGATTAGAATGATGCATGGATGATGAAAACAATGAGAAAACAACAATAGATTCAATTTGAAATGAAGTTTACCAAGTTTGGAATTTCATTTATAAATTTATGAAATGTTGGTTTCTTAAAGGTGTTACACAAGCATTTGTTGTTTTCACCAATTTAAATTGTTCAAAACAGATAACAAAATTCATATTTGAAAAGAACACAAAATTTTAGGTGGAATACATGTTTCAATTATTGAAAAAGGAATTAAGATGAATTAATTATGAATTAAACAAGTTTAAACAAGATTTAAATGAATTTAATTCAAATATGAATTTATTTGAATTTTTATTTGTTCAAAACATTAATTCAAATTCATATTTGAAAAGTTTATATTTTTCTGGTTTGAAAACATATTTTATAAGTTCAAAAATAATTTAATTTGACCAAGTTATTAATTTAGCAATTTTAAATGATTTAAACAAGGTTTAAATTATTTAACCAATTTTAATTATTCAAAACATGAAATAAAGTTTATATTTGGAAAGGTGGTTCAATTTGGCATGGAAAACATATTTCATATGTGACATTTGAATTAAATTTGAATTAGTTATGAATTTAATCAAATTTGTAATGAATTATTTGAATTTGAAATTTGAAACAATTTGAAATGTTCAAAACAGAAAACAATTGGTTTAAATAGGTAGAGAATTTAATTTGGTTCAGTAATCATATTTTATTTATTTTATTTGAAGTTAAAATTCAAAAGTTATTTGAGTTTTGATTCTAGGGACTAATCTGTAAAAGCCAGGGACCTAAAATAAAGAAAACTGGGCAGAAAAACTAACTGCACCGCGCAGTGACCTTGAATAGGCCACTGCCAGTGGGCCAGGCCTCCGTGGCGCTTAGGTGGCGTGTCGGAGGGTCGACGTGGCCTCCAGGGCCACTGCCGCGTGGGCCAAGCGTGTGCGCGTGCAAGGGAAAAAATTGGGAGGCTAATTGCCTCCCGCGGGGA
Organism: Alopecurus myosuroides; assembly: GCA_028641055.1. NCBI lineage: Eukaryota > Viridiplantae > Streptophyta > Magnoliopsida > Poales > Poaceae > Alopecurus > Alopecurus myosuroides. The sequence continues at coordinate 58,208,361 of CM054060.1, read as the reverse complement.
TCGAACCCCTGCCCGCGGGCGAGCGAGCGAGGGTGCAATGCCACTGCGGTGGCTGACCGTGGCTTGTCAGTAAGGGGTACGGGGGGAGGATATTCTTCAACAGCGGATGTTAACTGAACTTTCTGAACTTCGCTGTCAGCTGCGCGGTGGCCGGCGGCAAACTGCGCTCGCTGCTGCTGTGCGGTGGAATGTCCGCCGTGGATGAGTGCAGGGATACGGTGGCCGTGTGCGTGGATGCAGAGAGGAGGGAGAGGGGAAGGGAACGGTGGGCTCACCGTGAGGGAAAACGGAGGGAGACGTGGCGCTCGGCTCGGTGATGGCCGGCGACAGCGAGGTGGTCGACGGCGCGGCTCCCTGCCCTCTCGGGCCCTGGCGAGGAAACGAGGGTGAAGAGGCAGCTACGGGGGTTCCGTTCCCTCCGTGGAGGGCCCCCGATACAGACCCCAGCGATCCCTACGCCGTCGTCGAGTCTCGACCATGGCGGCTCGGTGGGTGCAGAGAAATATTTCAGAGAGGGAGGGAGGTGGAGAAGATAGGAAGCTGGCGGCGGCAGAGAGGAGGAATAGGGCTAGGGCTTAGGGCTAGCAGGAGGGGGTGGCGGTTTTATGGGCGTTCGTGCTCGTATGGCTGCACATCGGAGGGGGGAGAGGATCTCACGGTGGAGCGGTGGTTCGTACAGAGGGGATGACGTCAAGGAGGAAGAAGACCTCCTCGAAAGGGTACCGGGCCAGGAGAGGGGTGGGTTGGGCCACTAGGTGGGCTGGGGAAAAGGGGAGAAGGCTGGTCTGCCTCTCTCTTTGCTGTTTTTTTTTCCTTTTTTTGTTTGCACACACATTTTTTTGGAGAAAAGAGAGAGAGAGAGAGATAAGACTAGGGTTTGGGGTTCTTTTATTTGATGAATAAATTTTATTAAGTTGCAAAACAGTAAATCAAAGCAATGTTAACATCATTTTCAAAAATTTGAAATGTTAATTTAATTTATGTTGGCTATTTGAATTTCAAATAGGGTTCATAAGCATTTGATTTCTTAAACAATTTTTATTCAATAAACTCAAACAATTATGAAAACATTATTGAATTTAATTGTTTGCAAGAATTTAATTTTTAACCCACATTTGAAACAAGCCAAGCATGGATGAATTGATTTGAATTTGAAGTTGCCATTAGGGTTTTAATAAAAAGGGAATTTTTATTGACAAGCAATTTAAATGAATCAACTTCAAACTATTTGAAAACAAGTTGAGTTGTTTAGGTTGCAACTTTTAATTGGAAATTTTAGACATGTTTTGAAAGTTTAACTTGGTTGGGATTTTTGAGTGGTTTTGAGAACAGGATGCAATGCATATGGTGCAAAAAAGAAAAAGGAAAGCAACCAACTTCTACTTAGGGGGAACACCCCAGGTGTTACAGTACATGGCATGGTCATGGGGGCCTTCGTGCTGACACGGGGCTTCACAGTCGGCCATGCGGGGGCTTCGTCTGGTGTTCGAGTGATCGCGGGGGTTGCCTGCGCATCTTCAGTTGTTCCCATGAGCGAAGCAAGCTGCTCGTCGGGGGGGGGGAGGGGGGCTTCCGTCCGAGTGCGGGGCGGCTTCATCCAAGCTCGGGGTGGCTTCGTGAGTGTTAGGGGGAGGTTGTCCTCGTCCGACCGCACGGATCTTCGTGCCACAAGGCCTCTGTTCCAGCCACGTGCGCGGGGGGCTTTGTCGCCGATCTGCCGGAACACGAACCCTAGAAAGAGGAAACGGGAATATTCGGGAATATGATATTTTATGGTTTACTTTTTTCGTGTCTATTCTGTCCAGACGGATTTTAGCCCCTAAAATCGTTTTATGCTTTGACTTTTGCGCGGTTTTAGGGGTCAACTTTTACAATCGATGCTAGAGATGCTTATGAGGATACCAAACACGAGCTGTCACCATAAGATGTTCTTACTTTTCTCGGATCGCATGTATGCGTATGTTCACTAATTTTAGTCTAAAGATAGTTCATATTATAATGTCTAAAACATTTTATAATTTGGAACGGAGAAAGTACTCCCTCCATTAAAAAACACATGGCTTCTGTTTATTCAAATATGGATGTATATAGACATATTTTAGTTTCTATATACATACGTGTATTTTCGAACGGAGCGAGCACTACTCGAGACGTTTTATGTGAAATTATATAAGCGCACGAAAATGTTCTCCTTATGACGCATGAGTGGAGAGCTGCCCCGTTGTTTTAGACCCGAAACATTTCGTTGCCTCCCTAAACTGAGCACAAAACCAGCGTCAAAAAATCTAAAGCCTGCTGAAAGGGCCAGGGCTCAGGGCTCCCTCTCTCTCGCACACACAGAGCAGCCGGCCGTACCCGACGGAGACAGGCCGTACGGTCCGACGACGATGGACGCCGACGACCGGACCGCCCCGTTGCTGGGCAACGGAAACAGAAACGGCCGGGTGACCCGGGCGCCCTCGCTACGGCGGCGCGACTCTGCGCGGTCGCTGCGCAGCAGCTTCCTGTCGCGGCTGCCGGACAAGATGCGCCCCGAGCTGGACCCGGAGCGCGCCGCCGACGTCGATGTCGCCCGCGTCAAGGACCTCTCCCAAGGTATCCACCGTACCTACGCCGCCCCTCCTCCCCAGTTTACCGCTTAATCCGTGGAGAGGAGCGCTGCAACGACTTCGTCCCCCCTTTAAATTGTTTGCCGCGAGCAGGTGAGAGGGAGTACTACAGGAAGCAGTTGGCCACTCTGAAGACCTTCGAGGAGGTGGAGGCCCTGTGCATGCCCGGCGAGTTCGACTCCGATGACGACGCCGACGCCTGCGCCGCCGCCGAGGACGAGGAGCAGAAGCAGAGCGAGTTCGCCATGAAGATATCCAACTACGCCAATGTCGTCCTCCTCGCTTTCAAGGTGTTTGATCTATTGATTGACTTCTCGCAGGCAGAATATACATGGTACAAATTGCGAAAGCGACTGCTCTGACTCGCTTGGGCTGATGAATTGCAGGTATATGCGACGATCAGGACGGGTTCCATAGCGATTGCGGCGTCCACGCTCGACTCGCTGCTGGATTTGATGGCCGGCGGCATCCTCTGGTTCACGCATATCTCGATGAAGAAGGTGAACATTTACAAGTACCCCATCGGCAAACTGCGTGTGCAGCCGGTCGGGATCATCGTCTTCGCCGCTATCATGGCCACTCTAGGTGTGATGTGAACCCCCATGTCTTTGAATAGATCCATGGCTGTTGCTGTTTGTCACCTGGAATGTGAGGTTCTGAACTGAATTTTAATCCTCTTTTGTCTGTGCCAATTGTCAGGTTTCCAAGTCCTGATCCAAGCTATAGAGCAGCTGGTGGAAAACAACCCCGGCGACAAGATGACGACGGAGCAGCTGATATGGTTGTACTCCATCATGCTCTCAGCAACTGCTGTGAAGCTTGCTCTCTGGTTCTACTGCAGGAGCTCAGGGAATAGCATTGTCCGGGCATATGCAAAGGTATAGATTATATATGTGCCTTGCATGAGCTACTTTTGGAACTATGGCAGCAAAATGATTAGAGATTGCCATTTCAGCATCAGATTGTTGCCTTGTTGAGTAGGTACAAAATTGGTCCCCTGAGAAAGGGATGCTAGATTTTTGCTCTTCTAAAATCGGGTTGTGCTTGTACCATTGACATCCAGGACCACTATTTCGATGTGATAACCAATGTGGTTGGGCTGGTGGCTGCTGTTCTAGGAGACAAGTTCTTCTGGTGGATTGACCCTGCAGGGGCTGTGCTTCTTGCGTTGTATACCATAACAAACTGGTCCGGAACCGTGATTGAAAACGCAGGTTACTTCCCAAATCTTCTGAATTTTTCATCAGTGCTTTGGTTCTTCTCTTCGGAAATTTATTTGAGATTGTAGTGGCTTATAAGAGACCGCAAATGCAATGAGGATGCAATTGGCCTCTGAAGCTTTGAATTCTTGATGCAGTTACACTGGTCGGGCAGTCTGCTCCTCCGGAGATGCTGCAGATGCTGACTTACCTCGCGATGAAGCACGACGCTCGCGTGCAGCGAGTCGACACAGTCCGGGCTTACAGCTTCGGCGCTCTCTACTTTGTCGAGGTCAGTCCACATGCCCCACAGAATATGCATGTGAATTCAGAGTCATTTATATGCCTTTTTTTTTTACTTACTAGTGCTGTGATCCCTTATTTTGTGGCACATTCTGTTCCTGATCTGGCACCAGGTTGACATCGAACTATCCGAGGATATGCGGTTAAGAGAGGCTCACGCCATCGGGGAGTCGCTGCAGGAGAGGATCGAGAAGCTGCCGGAGGTCGAACGGGCATTTGTCCATGTGGATTTCGAGAGCACTCATAAGCCGGAGCACACAGTCCGGAGCAGGCTGCCGGCAACCGAGTCCTGATAATACCGCCAAGAATCCAACTATATATCTCTGTTCTTGTACAGTGAAAATATACCGGTGAAGCTATACAGTGTTGTAACTGTTCTTTTTTTATTTGGTTGACAACGAAAGAGCAGTGTCTCACTGGAATAATGCAGGGTTCACCATTTTTGGGAAGCCTACGCTTATTCCTTGTTTGGTGTTACCTTTTTATCCCTTTGGGAATGGTTGATATATGAGTATGAAATACAGAGGTCCACTGGTTGATAATACAGGATTACTCGCCATTTTGGGGAATGTGGTGCCGGCTCACCCTTTTTCGTCTTCCAAACGAATGATTGTGTTTTCTCGCTCTGCAACATCTAAACAGTTGGTAAAAAAGTTCTGTGTGTTTTGATAATCCAGATAACACGACAGTTCTTGGCTCCCTGATTTGGCCGATTTATGACTTGGGAATGCCTCCGTGCTACAAACAGCGCGTTTTTTTTAGCAGCACAGGCATATGAACTATAGAATGTGGATGTCTCAGAGACTCTCGCTGGAGTTAGACCATCTCTAGCAGCCCCCGCTATATTTTGTGTGTGGTTGGCTCGGCCAAAACGTATCCTGATTTTTTATCACAAACACCGTCGAAAGGCATGACACTACCAAGGTCACGTCGCGACACTTTGGATGACACTACGGTACCTCCTCTTGGCCTCCAACTTGACAACCATCGCAATATATAAGCAAAACCTGCTCGAAGACCAGAACCTCACACGCCATTCAAGGACCTTACCAACTTCGACATGCTTGTTTTATCCACGTGTCAATTTTACTAGTGGGATCCATGACAGACATATTGAAGGAGCAGAGTAACAAAAGAAAAAGGAGCATTCTTAGCTGTGTGCATCGATCAATGCAGAGGCTGGGACAATGCCCCCGTTTCGGGGAAAAAAAGGACAGTTGAGTAAGAAAAAAAACACCTCACCGATCTGAATCAATGACTATGGTCACTCCCATCCACGACTAGCTACCCGTTGTGCCGGTTGAAGTTGGATGAGTCATGTAGTCCACCAAGAATCCTGGATATAGATCGATTGTAATTGCAGGTTGAGATACCTGACTCTAGATCCTTATCCTACCAAGGTTTGCATTAATGGCTATTGAAAAAGGAAAGGAAAACGTTCAAAAAATATCCAAAATGCAACGGTCAGCCAGAAAAGAAAGAAACGGTACCCAGAAAATCTGAGCGTATCCGTGCTAGAATCTGTAGTTAGATTCCTACCATAGATTCCTCGTAGGATATAGCGTTTCATACCAAATACTTATCCAGATAAGCTTTCCCAATAAATATGACATTTATTACGTTCAAATTTTTTGAGAGGGTAGTGCCTACGGAGTTAATACGCACCAAGGCTGACCAAAGTTAATATGCACCAGAGTTACCAGTATATATGTAAGCATCATTTGCGAGTGCTCATCCAAACATTCCAGCCTACCAACATACAATCCCCCACCTTCACATACTCTATTGTTGTATCAATGGAGGAAGTCGTAGTTTTGATTGTAGGCGCAGGACCGGCAGGCCTCGCAACGGCGGCATGCCTTAGCCAACTCTCCATCCCCTATGTCATCGTCGAGCGGGAGGACTGCAGCGCACCGCTATGGCGCAAACGTGCCTATGACCGTCTCAAGCTACATCTTGCTAAGGAGTTCTGTGAGTTGCCACACATGCCTTACTCAGTAGATGCCCCAACATACATACCCAAAGATACTTTCGTCAAGTACTTGGATGACTACATTGAGTGTTTCGGTATTCAACCAAGGTATCTCACCGTTGTCGAGTCATCGACATATGACATCGGTGGGAAATGTTGGTCCGTTGTAGCGCGTGACATGGCCAATTGCACAACGGTCAATTACATGGCCAAGTTTCTTGTTGTGGCAAGTGGTGAGAACAGTGTAGAAAATATTCCAACGGTACCCGGACTGGAAACCTTTCCGGGTGTGGCCATACACTCGGCAAGTTACAGGTCGGGTGTCAGCTACTCTGGGAAGAAGGTGTTGGTCGTCGGATCTGGCAACTCTGGGATGGAGATTGCATACGACCTTGCGTCCCATGGCGCCAGTACTTCTATAGTTATACGAAGTCCGGTATGTGTACTATATGTGACTTTCACTACCATATTTTCTTTTCAATTTCTCATTTTATCTCGCGTGTTGCAAAAAATGTGTGACCCTTTTTGTGGCTCCAGATTCATGTTATGACAAAGGAATTAATGCGATTAGGAATGACATTGCTCCATCATCTTCCACTGAACATGGTAGATGGTCTCGTTATCATGATGTCCAATTTGATATTCGGGGACCTGTCCAGGTATGGAATCACAAGACCAAAACAGGGTCCATTTGCCCTCAAGTCGGAAAATGGCCGATCCGCGGTGATCGATGTTGGCACCATTGATTTAATCAAGAAAGGCAAGATTAAGGTGAGCATATATATTCTCGGGTTTTTTTTTTCTTTTTTCGTTCGGCCCTTTCCTTCGGCCATTTTCATTGTGCTTCTTCTGTTGGATAGTGCCTTCCTAGCTTGTATCAATGACTTCTTATTCCCCTCTTAATTGATTTGGCAGAACAACTGCCGTTTTACCTAAAAAAAATGACATAGATAGCATAACAAAAATGATTTTGTATGCCAAATTATTTCTTTGAATATGTTGTAGGTTCAGGGAGGGATTACTAAGATCAAAGGAAGATCAATTGAATTTCTAGGCGGGAACAAAGGCTCTTTCGATGCAATTGTGTTTGCTACAGGATACAAAAGCACCGCAAATACTTGGCTCAAGGTAATAGCATTAGTGAGATACATGAATTTCCTCAAGCTAGCCTAATTGCTCTAGATGCGGCACTTGTCATGTGTTCTAACACGAGCAAGAAATTTATGGGTGCAGGGTGACGAGGACATGCTGAATAGCCAGGGCCTGCCAAAGAAGAAATACCCTAACCACTGGAAAGGTGGAAACAGGCTCTATTGTGCCGGGTTAGCGAGGAGGGGATTGGCTGTTATTGCCATGGATGCCAAGAACATCGCCGCAGATATTAAACGTAACATAGACTCTATGTCAGGCTAAGTTTAGCTTTTGTACTTCTTCTAGTAGGGAGAAAGAGTGTTAGATGTTGGTAATCCTACAACATCAGATGAGGTTCAGTTTGGTGCTGTAAAATTTTGTTCATGTGAAGGTGTTATGTCCTAGAGTATTACCCCTGGACCCTGGTGGTGGTGTACTGTCACATTCAATATTAGATTGTTTCCGATTTTTGAAAAGATTCTGGACTAAACGAGGGTTTCATGCAGTTTTTTATTTACTTATCCATACTACTCCCTCCATATCAAAATGTAAGATGTTTTAGCCTTTTTTTATCCCATATGTATCTAGACATGTTTTAGTGCAAGGTTTACATGAATCTTACACTAAAACATGTCTAGATACATATAGAACAAAAAAAACACTAAACACCTTACATTTTGGTACAGAGGGAGTAGATAATCTTGTGGAGTAGCATACTATATTTGGGCTGGTGTCTTGTTCTGGGATACAAGTACTTCTGCTGGATTGACCCTGCAAGTGCTGTGGTCACTTATTACAGTGTACTATACCGTAGTGAACTGGTCCGGAACTGTACTTGAATTAGTTCCCGAATCTGTTGAGTTTTCGCCAGTGTTTTAGGTCTTGTCTTCAGAAATCAACTTGAGATTGATGGCTGATGAGAGAATGCAAACTAGCACAGGCGTGTGAAACTCTGGATCATTTGGGGCAGTGCAGTTACGTTGGTGTGCTCCTCCAGATGGAGATGCTGACCTACCTACTTCGTTGAGGTCAGTTCGCATGCCACGCAGAATATGCATCTGAAATTCAGAGGTGACATGCTCCTGTGCCTTTCTGAATCTCAGTGTGGCCATCAGTCCTATGGTACGTTCTATTCCTATGATGCTAAGGTTGGCGTCAAACTCTGAGGATATGCGGTTAACAGAGGCTCACGCCATCAGGGGGAGAGGATCAAGAAGTTGGGCAGGCGTGTGTTCATGTGGATTTCAAGAGAAATAGTAAGCCGGAGCAGGGATGCCGGCAACCGAGCCCTGATGATGATGATATACCTCCAGCTCTACTACATTTGTCTGCTTCATGACAAAGTTATATGGTGCTGTTATTTGTTTTGTTACGAGCCCTTTAGAATATGGATGTATCAGTGGAATAATACAGGATTCACGGTTTAGATGAAACAACAGTTCTAGGTGCTCGGTTTCGTTGAGTTCTGAGTGCCTTCCTGCTGCATAAAATGTCGAATACATCATACATCATCTAAACCTGATAACAACCAGTTACAGTGCAGTTTTGAAACTCTCCTAAGGTCCCAAGCAGCTAACACATCGAGCAGACAGATAGATCTAACATGGAATTTTTTCTACAGAGAAGATAAATAAGCTGCCACATCATTTCCGTCCCAGGTCCAAGTCGGCATCGCTGGGCGCAAGGTGCTCAGATTAGTCGGCAGCAGCAACCATAGCCGTCCGAGCAGTTGTGAAAGTTGAGATCAGTGCCCCGAGCTGCAGTTTATCGTTGCAAGCGAAGGTTAGCCGATACCTGCAGAGGAGAAAAACAGAGAATGATGTAAATCGCATCGCCGACCGTTCAAAGAGGAACTGCTACAACGATTATCCTACTTTCCCAACAGAATCATGGTCATGATACTTGGGGATATTAACACTCAAGAAAAATTGCAACAACAAAAAAATGTCCATCGTACTTCTGCCAGCAGAATCATAGCTCAACTATCCAGGAAATATTTCTGATGGTTGATTTAGCCTTTTAGGTCACTACCCAGTATCCAGTACTACCTCAAATATTCCAGGTAGGCAAAGGTTTTCTATATGTATTGATTCATTAATAACAACATGGTTTTCATTTTCTGAAAGTCCACATGTTCAAAATGTAGACAACTCAACTCACATGCAAAGTTCAGCAAATAAAATAATGCTTTCGAGTGTGGAACATTTCGACATGGTTTGAGTGACTTGATGCTTTTCTTAGTTAACTGGAGTCTAAAAATGGCCAGCATACTATTGCCAGCAGGATCATAGCTCAAAATATCTGGGGAATATTTCTGAGGATTGTTTTTGCCTTTTAGATCACTGTCCAGTGTCCACTACTCTACCTCAAAATATTCCAGATAAGCAAACGGTTTTATATATGTATTGATTCATCATAACAACCAAGGTTTCACTTTCTCAAAGTCCAGTTCGACATGTAGAGAGCTCAATTCACATGCAGAGCAAATAAATAATGCTTTTGAGTGTGGAACAGTTCAACATGATTTGTGTGACTTAATGCTTTTCTTAGCAAATAAATGATGGTTTCAATTTCTGAAAGACCAGTAGACCACATGTTTGATGTACAAGTATTAGAATGCTCGTCAAGCCAGCCTGACCATATTTTAATGATAGACTCAGACCCAATGCAGTTACTAAGCTGCGATAAGTACTTGTGTCAACTAAAATGACTTTACTGAACAACATGATATGTGTAGCTTATCAAAACACATATGAAAATTTGACTTCTGATTAGTGAGAACATTGTTACCATTACAGTTAGATGTCAATCTGAGCAGAATTGTCAGCAAAACATGACTGACCAACGATAACATTCAATAAAATTCAACTTTAAAAGTGTAGACAGGACATACTCGATATCTGCCAAATCATTAATCAGCCTTACTCGTACATCGGATGGCATTTTTATTTTGAACACAAACCTGCAAGAAATTAATTGAAATATTTAAAAGGAGGCTCATAAGGATTTGGAGAATAAGAATTCATAGAAGGAATGAGAGACATGTGGGGGGACTTACATAGTGACCTCCCGTATGATATCAATCAAGGCCAGACCTTTTCTCATCTTCATATCAGATACATCTGAAAAAATAAGGACACAAATCGCATTAGACACACAATTAGACAATAAAATATGAAAGTTAGCAAAATGGTAATTAAGAATACATTTGAAGCTGGTTGAAAATGGTTCATTTAGTAACCAAAATGCTATCTGCTCAATATCTTTCGGCATGGGGTTTCCCGTGCAAAGGTAGACAGCCTCTTCTGTTATTTGCTTGGATGCCATGTGTGTTGACTGCAAATAAAAAGCAATGTACATCAATGTCAAACCGAAGGTACATCAGCTCATGGAACCAAACGATGGATATCAAGACAGCTGCTTTAGATTGCAAAAGAAAATACTTGAGATTACTCAGACATAACCTGCAATATATTCAGAGCCTTCCTCATATCACCATTACTTAACCGTACTAGGGCTGTCAAGCCACCCTCGTCAACATCAAGCCTACAAGAAGCATAGATTAAATGATGTCATACATATATGATACAAAAACTCTGACTTCTCAAGTCCCATTTAAGTAGTAAAGAAAGTCAACAGTTCTAGATTTCTAACATAATCTTGCCAGATATGTAAGTGCTTACCCCTCAGATTTTATTATATGTTGAAGACGCTCGCTAACATGACTACCATCAAGTGGGGCAAATCTAAACCTAGTGCACCTTGATTGCAGTGCTGGGATGATTTTGTTCACATGGTTGCATATAAGTGCAAACCTTGTGCTCCTTGTATACTTCTCAATGACTACAAGGAAAGGAAGAGTAAACAGATTTAATGAAAATTAATATCACAGTTGGTAAAAAAAAAGAGGACTGAACAGCAGAAAAACCTCTTCGCAATGCAAACTGTGCATCCTTGGTCATGGCATCTGCTTCATCCAATAGGACCAACTTAACAGCAGGCTTCGCTCTACAGAAATTAACAGCATTACAAACAAGAGATAATACAGTATTATAATTACTTAATACTGCAATAAATCTTCATTCAGCAATAGTTCATTTAACTATACTAGCACCCCAGATGCAGCTAAGGAATCAATAGTTGGTATCATGAGATACACACAAGTAAAAAACTCTAGGTAGTATTTAGTTTAGATGGTCATTGCATACTAAAAGATTACTCAAAAAAGATGTGACCTCAATTTAAAAAAAAATGGAATCCCTTTCTGGCACGCAACTGTGTTCCACATTAGAACAATGACACTTCTTACGAAACTATCGATTATCGATTACAAAAAAAAAGGAATATTCACATTTTTTTTGCTAGTTGTAAATCTGAAAGGTAGTGCATACCCGAAAGAGAGGCTGTGTGCGCTGGCAAAGTCCTGTATCTGCTGCCTTACAACACCAATCCCACGTTCATCTGATGCGTTCAGCTCCAGAATCATGTTGCCATACTGTGAGCCATATATCTTCCTCGCGACAGCTAGTATCGTTGATGTTTTCCCAGTACCAGGTGGACCATAGAGCAACAAGTGTGGAAGCCTATTCTCATCTGTAAGTCTATCGACTACAATAATAAAATGAAAAAAAAATCATTAAATCTCCTCCAAAGAGTCTAGGTGTGGAAATTACGGAATCATGCATTACAGGCCAGAACAAAAATGAAGAGTTAGTACTATGTAATGGTAACATGTTGCAGCTTAACAATCCCAAAAATGTGACAGTTTATGGAGCCAGATTTTGGGGCGAAATACCCATACTGCGACAAATAAACACGAAATTACTTGAGAAACCAGTCTCACCCGAAACCACAGGTGGTATTATTACATAGTACTAGCTCCTGTTCTAAATGGAGGGGGGGGGGGGGGGTCATAGTCGCCTCCCAGGAAGGAACACTGAAAGGCGGCACCCAGAGCAGTTGAGGAACCGAAACAGGCGTTGCCCAGAGCAAACGGGGCAGCGGGACACTTACTGGTGTCGACGATGTCGCGGTGGGCGGCGACGTCGGCGAGGGACTGGGGCCGGTACTTCTCGACCCAGGGCGAGGACTTGACGGCGGAGGCGGGGAGCGGCGCCTTGCCCTTGAAGGCCGGGGGCGCGGCGGCGTCGATGTCCATCGGTGAGGCGGCGGTGGCGCCCGCCATGGCGGAGGAAACCCTAGAGTTTTGGGGAGGGAATTGGGGGGAATGATTGGCGCCAATTCCAAACCCTTCTCGCCTTGGCGAGATCCCTCGGCCGCAATGGGAGTGGTGCGGTCACGGGTCAGTGGTGCAGGGCGTCCCTCGAAGAGGAGGGTTAACTTTGGGCTGGAGCCCAGTTTGGACCCTGGGCCAGAGCCTTTGTGTGAGTGTGACTTAGGGGCTTCTTTAGCTGGGCCTTTGCATGACTAATATTGCAGAAAACCAAACGAAGCAGTTCAGTATGTTTTTTTTCTTCTAAATATAGTACTCCCTCCGTATCAAAATATAAGATGTTTTAGCATTTTATAGATATAATGTATCTAGACATGTTTTAGTGCGTAGATTCATATGCATCTTACACTAAAACATGTCTAGATACATATTGTATAGGAAATGCTAAAACATCTTATATTTTGATACGGAGGAAGTATGTTTTTTAATAGGTTCACCCATCTAATAATAATCATCAACAAAAGTATATTTTCAAAAAAAAGTATAAAGAATCCCAAATGTAATATAACACACAAATAGGTACTTGAATCACCTAGCGAAGATTAAAAGCACTTGAGTGAGCCGAAGACGCGCCAACATCCTCGCCTCTCCGTCGCCGGAGCTGGACAAACCTTGTCATAGTAGAGCTTAGTAGACAGACGAGAAGTCATTATGCCAAGACCCTAAAGGTTCGGTGCATCATAGCAGCAATCATCACCAATAAGAACCCTATATCAAAACAGATTGCCTTGCAACCACACCAACAAATACGAAAACCGACCGGAGCCCAATAGATTCGTCGGACACAACTCCAAGCGCCTTCCGCCGGCACTAGGCACACCACTGGAGCAGGGAGTGAACGTGTCGGCGCCGCCATGCATGGGCGGAGTGAAGCGTCGGCGCCTCCACTGCGTGCAGCTACACCTGCCAGAAGAAACCCAAGCCGGGCCTTCTTCGCGCGCTCCTACCCCCGAGCCGTGCCGCCGTGGAGAAAGGAAACTTTACATTACATTACGGGATTGTTACATTGTCCACGGGTACATTTTTTACTAGGAAATCTGGGGTTGGGGGCATCAGACCACATCGTTGACAGTTTATCAACTACAGCATCAAGAGCCAAAACATGAGCAGCTCGACGAAAGCACTGCGAAATTAGCTGCAATCGTGCGACACTCTGATGTGAAAAACAGAACCAGCATGTCTTTCACTGCCTAGAGAGTTTAAAGCATTGATTAGTTCCGCAGCAAAAATCCTGTCACATCTTCAGCATGTCATACCCACTGCCTAGAGAGGAACACGTCAATGTGTTGCCTGAATACATGCCAGCTCACAGTAATGGGCATTCTTCCTTTGCTCGTCTCTGGTGATAGATCCATTAGCAGCTTCTCCTGTAGTATCATCTAAAAAGGCAACGTCAGAGTCAAGTTTCAGCAAACCACTGGCTGTTTTTTGCCACCCATGCCTTTCAGCATGCCCAAACTTCTTTGTTTTTGCTTGCCGTAATTTGCAAACAGACCACTGATGGAAAGAGCCCACATGGCAGCAGGTTTAATCTTTGCACTAACAGGCCAATAATTAGCTAGCTACTGGCCTGATCTAGAAGATCGGCCATGATCATCGAACCTGAGAGGAATCCAGTTCTGGAGCTCTAAACTATAAAATGGTCAGTACCTATAGCCTTCCACACCGTATAAGGCTGTGCTTTATATCTCCTGAACCTTGAGAGCAGACTGGGGCATTGGGAGACAGTGCTTTATATCATAAATATATTGGCACGACAAAACCCCCAGACGGGCGAAAATAACTTGACATGCACTGATTAATAAGACTTAAAGTTCTAGTACAAGGTTAGACCCAGCCACTCTGGAAAACACTGAAAGAACCACGCGGGAAGCACATTTAATAACTGTACAACATGTGCATGTAGATAAACCGAACTAAGATGCTACTGAATCGGCGAAAGTACTTTCAGAAGTTACCGACATAGGATTGCCGGTTGTACCCTCCTGATGCGGCACCATTCCCATATGCCTGGTGCTGGACGCCAGCAGCCAGCCCTGGACAATCTCTAGAGAAGTGCCCAGGCTGGCTACATTTGTAGCACAAGTCTGACCTGGCGTTGGCAGCTGAAGAACCATAGGAACCAGCTGTGTAGCCACCACCTGATGTGGGTCGCTGCAAATCCATGGTTGCTGCAGGGCAAGTTGGCGCATATCGTGCTGCTGATGGTGTAGTAGGAATCCTGCCAGACGCACTTGATTGCAGCCCAAACTGATTTGAGCCACACATATTCATGGCATAGGAATTGTTGGAGGTTAGCACACTCTGTCCACCTTCCGAGTTGATGAAACCAGCATCGACAGCAGCACCGCCCTTCACCCCATGCTTTGAGCCCAAGTCATTCTCCGCCAAAAAGCTATCGATTTCTCCCCGAAGAAAGCGACACTCCTTTGATGTGTCGTCGAATTTTTCAGCCTTCATGATGTTGCTTTTCACACGCGCCTCGTCATTGTAGATTTCTTCCTTGACTTTCAGCTTGAATAGATATTGCTGATAACGGACCCGTTGTATGATTTCTGCGAACTTTTCATCATCTTGATCTTCATTTTTTATCTTGAAAAGTTCATGAGCTGTGAGGCCAGTTATCTCCTTGCCAGCGTCTTCGAACGCGGTAGCATAGGTAGTCCCAGTGTGATCCTGGATCTGACACACCAGCAAGTACCTATACTCACAATCTTGAGAGCTCTGCTCGCATGTTTCACAATACCACATCCCGTCACCGGTATTTGTGACCTTTTTGTAGCAGCGCTTACCATTAGCCTCCATGGTGCATGCTGGGTAACAAAAGTTATCAGTGTTGACATGTGATATTGCACCTTTAACGGTGATCCAATCGGGCTTCTCTGATTGCCCCATCTTTTCAGCCTTGATCTGTGCAGTTGTTTTTCGGACATCAGTCCTGCCCATGGTTGACATTTCCCCAGATAAAGAAGTCCAGGCAGTGTTTTTTCCTTCAGTTATGTACCACTGCCTCAGTCTTTCAGCATCAGAGAAATCTGGATTTACCTTTAACAAACTTGAGCTGATTGTACCCACATTTCTGCCGTTGTATTCACCAACACGGCCAGATTTCAAGGCAAGTATAGGATTCGAACTAGAATCACACAGCAACTGCAGCTGCTGACCTTCAGCTTTACAGAAGTCACCCCAAAAGGTTATGTCCACACTGCAACGAGACATGTCCTTCAGCTGAAGGACTCTTTTCTGGACTTCCATGCCATTCTTCCGCATTATCGTAAAACAAGGGCTAACTGATGTAACAACTGCAAGCAAATCTACCATGGCATCTATATCCATGCTTGCAATTTCGCTGATCGGCCGGAAATTAAATTGCTGCATAGGGATACTGCTATCATCTCCAGAACAAACTTCTATAGATGTTGACAGTTCAAGGTTCAATTCATAGTCATTCTTTAAAGAATTAAACTTCTTGTTTGCAGGTTTCAACGATCCTCTAGATATCATGTACACCTTATCAACCTCAATCTGGTCATAAAACTGATCAACTACCTCACCAAAGCATGTTGCACGAATTTCTCCACCGTGTGCATCAAGGAGATCGACGGAGAAGAGCTTTCCAGGACCTTTTGCATTGGTATAGTGCCTGACATGGTACTTCGCAGTCACCCTAGCCTTTATTGTCCATGTACGTTGGTACAGGTTCAGTGCAGAAATCGGGACAACACGAGTAGCAGCTTCATTCTTACCGACTTGGCCACTATTTCTATATATTGGAGGTGGCTGCTGATACAAAGACTGTGCAGGACGCCCGTAAATATCGCCAGGAGGGACAAAGCCCCCAGCTGTTCCAGGAACCGCCAACCTTTGGCTCTGATGAGAGTTCAGTAATGGCTGCTGAGAGTGTGGCTGCACCATATTGGCTTTCATTGTGCTATGTGCCAACATTGTACTTTCATAAGATCCACCAGACAACACATTATTAGGACCAGGTTGAACTGTCTGACGAATAGAAGAGTCCACTGTGCCGTGAGCACCATTGTAGGATACACCATATGACATATTGTTAGCACGCTGCTCTACCCTTGGGGCAACAGCAGACCCCAGCATGCCTGGGTCACCAGAATACTTTGCATAATTTGTTTGAGCAGTATTGGGCGGTAAGTTAGCCTCCTGTGCCCCTGGTAAAGTTTTGTCATACATCTTCGGTGTCCCGATTTTTTCGCACTTACTTAGCAGAACATCAAGTTCGACGACAATAAGTATCCTGAATGCAACAGAAAAGAATTTTCAGCTCAAAAATTCGGTAGTTATGAAAACATGGGCAATTTGAAGAAGAGATCGGAGAATATAATAGCTACACGTCCCTTTAGATTTCGAGATCCATCCTGCCCATGGTTACCGCTATATGAAAGAATTGGGCATGTATAGTTACGGCCACGAGAATAAACAAGGTTCCAAACACGTAATGTAAATTGTTTCGTTAGTTTGACAAAGCAATCAGCAATCAAAATGAAAGATTCTAGGCCATAATCTTGGAATAAAATACAGACACCTATTTTACTGCAGCAAACATACACACATGATGCCATGGTGCTGATAGAATCCTACACAACAGAGGTAGTTCTTAAGAAAAGTACATCTCACAAGCTAGAAGGATGGATTTTCTCGTCACTGGTAGCTTGGTAAACCATGAGAAGCAAAGTGCATCTCACCGGATCAGAACGCACACACAACCAGACAATAGCATGTCAAATGACAGTGCGGTAGGCAACCAAAAAGTCCTCAGAAGAATGCGATTGCATGCAGGCTGCGCATATTGTTGGCATTATGGCAACATTAAACATTCAATACATGCATTGACATAGCACTGAATCAAATCAAACACCAAAGTCCTCCATTCTGCCAATAGTACCCAAATCTAACGAGTAACAGATAAGCGATGAAGTAGGTTCTGCTAGTAAAATGCTATGCAGGTATAGGAAAACAATCAATTGAAGACAAATGAACACCAACATAATGGCCAAGGCTGAATATTTACCATGCCATCCCAAACATTGTTGTAAGTTTCTTAGGGCTCGTATGGTGGATATTGCACATTTGGCATCTCTAGATGCCGCGTATCACGAAAGAAGTACTTTCTGGGCTACTACAAGAGCAGTAAGACAGGGGCGAGAGCCTGACATTACTGGCAACTGGACCTGACAAAGTTGATCTCATTGCATGAGCACTTGGATCTGCACGCAAGCACAACTGCATGATCGAGCATTTCCCCCGACATTCTAAGTACTGTTTCATACATTACTAGCCAAAAAAATGCTGAAAGTGAGGGTTCTGCATTTTTTCTGTGCTAGCTCGGAGTTGATGATTCAAATTTTTAAAGGAAACGAACTAAGGCAGCACTGGCCAGTTTGGACATTTTGCAGGGTTCCTGTTTTTGCACACCCCTGGCTGAAACCCCCACCCATCTTGTGCAAACACCAATTTGTCAACAGTACCCAGACCAAAGACAACTTGTTATGCTGGGACGGAACGATTGCTAAAAAGTACTACCTCTGTTCCTAAATATAAGATGTTGGGGGAGTAAATAAGTAGTGCATATGTTCTCCATCTCAGGAAACTATCCAAGATACAAATCTTTGCTGAACCACTAGCGACCCATGCACATCAAGGAACGATTACTGAGCGAAGAGGTAAGATCCAATCGGTAGAACGGGGAGAGAATGCATGTCACCTGCGGCCCTGGAAGTTGTTGCAGGTGATGTCCTGGAGCTGGACGATGGAGCCGAGCCGGAGGACCCCGTCCCTGACGAGGTGGTTGAGGGCTGTGGCGAGCACGGACTGCTGGGAGTGGACGCCGTCGGAGAGCAGCATGCGGAATCGCTCCGCCTGTGGCTGCGTCGAAGCCGCCTCCGCCGCGCTCTTCTTGGCGATGACGAGGCGCAGGTCCGCGACCTGCAGCACCGGCCTGTACGTCGCCGGCCCGTCCGGGAGCTCCCATATCGCCACCACCGCGCCCGGCGTCAGCCGCGGCGCCTCCATCGAATCGGCAACGGCTGTGGCGGCAAACTCTTCCTGATGCTTCGGGAGGCGAGGCGAGGCGAGGGGAAGAGGGGTGATTTCGAATTTGGGGGAGGTTTTTTTTGCCGTTGGTGGTGTGTGGGTGTGGCAGAGTTGGGGAGCGGGCGAGCGGCGGCGGTGTAGGCAAGCATAGAAGGGCGCTGTATGTGAGGTGGGGATGGGTGTGCATGTACGGTGGGGGAAAGTTTCAACCCAGGGAGAATGCTTCGTGATCGGGGATTTTTTTTTTGACAGGAAACTAATCTACGAGGAATAGATTCAGTACAAATTGTTTCCCGGATACACTCCGGGACAACACCACGCCAAACACAACTAGATACAAATTCAGAAGATTGAGCTAAACAATGAGCTGCAACATTTCTATCCCGACGCACATGAAATAATAGAGCCGACGGAATACTCCGAAGTAAAACCTTGATGTCATCGATCACGGCTGCACAGGAAGATCGGTCTCTACCATTAGCATTAGGGCATCTCCAGTCGTTCGGCCCCCCCAGGTTTCAGATCGGCGCTTTTTAGCGTTAGCGCCGCCCCGCACCAAAACCTGGGGGGGCCGATTTCACCAGTCGTTCGGCGGCCCATAAAAGAGAACGGCGATATTGTTTGAAACTTCATCTTCCCGCCCCAAAATATAGAGCCCTAGTTCGGCGATCACGGCAGCCATGGTTTGGGCAATAATATTACAAAAAGCGCCACAGGTGGGCGATCAAATAGAGTCTAGATCGAATCACACAGACGGGCGCGCGCGGCGTGGGCAAACAGAGGCGATCAGGCAGACGCGTCAGCCGGCGTCGGAGCAGGCGGCGAGCTCGGCGCAGCATCCTCCAGGTCGATGACGGCGTCCGAGCAGGCGACGGGCTCGGCGTCCTCCAGGTCGACGACGGGCTCGGCATCCTTGTCGACGACGGTCGCGGCATCCTCCAGGTCGACGTGCGCGCTCGTCGGCGCGGTGGTGTAGCTGGTGCCACCAGACGACGTAGTCGGGGCCGGGGGCGTGGTGATGTCGGTCAGGATGAGGTTGCACTGCGTCAGGAACCAAGCTCTCACCTCGGGGGTCATCGCGGCCGGGTCGCCGCCCGTGAGGAAGGCGAGGTCATTGTTCCTCTTCTTCGCCGCGGTGCCAGTCCTGAGGAGGTCGATCTTGACCTGCGAGTTGGCCATGAGCGCCGCCCACCGCTGTTTGGAGACCTCGTCCCTCTTGACGGCGTGGGCCTGGGCGTCGACGATGCAGGTCTCGATCGACGCCTGGAGCTTTGCCGCTGCCGGCGCGCTGTCCCTCGCCAACTTGGCTTTCTTGTGGCCCATCGGCGGACGCCCTTCGGACGCACCTGCAACCACAGCGTCGGGAACGTACTCCTTGCCCTTGCCGATCGACCGCCGCACCTCCGCCCACTTCTCGCACTTCTCGATGAGGACGAAGACGTGGAGGAACTTGAAGTCGGAGCCCTCGTCGTTCTTGTACGCCTCCAGCATCCGGACGATCTCCATCTCGCGGTTGGCGCCGCTCTGCGGCCTCATCGAGATCTCCTCCTGGATGCCGTGCCATTTGTTGCAGGACGCCTGGATGTTCGCCCAGTGGTTCGCCATGGCCTTCTGGCCGCGGTCGGTGATGCAGCACGCGTAGTGGGGGTCGATCATGCGGCGCTCGTCGTACGCCGTTTTCACCCGCTTCCAGTAGTTGTCGGCGTGCTGGTTCGCGCCGACGATCGGGTCGTGGCTGATCGTCTTCCACGCCTCGGCGAGGAGTGCGTCCTCCCTGGTCAGCCACTTGATGCGGGGCTCGGCGGGGGGCAGTGGCACCTTCGGTTCCTTGCGAGGACGGCCAGGTCCCCGGCACTTTCGGCCATCGCCGGTCTGATCTGTCCCCTCCGGAACCACCGGCGTCTCATCCTCCTCGTCCTCTTCACCCTGCTCCTCCGTCGCCTGCGTGCCGGAACCTTCGCCGTAGTCGCCATCGCCCTGCGCGAAGAACTCCCTGCTGTGCTCGAGGAAGCCCGGGCTCGCCGCAGCCGCCATCGAGCCGGACGTGGTGATCTCCTCCATGTAGCTGTCCTGGGGCTGAAGCCCGGCGAGAATCGCACGGCGGTGGGACGGGGAAGCTGCGTAGCCCGACGCGGCACCATACATCATCGGCGGGTGGTAGGGGAAGGTGAGGTTGGGGTTGAAACCTCCCAGGGAGTCGCCTTCGACGAACCAGGCAGGCGGCGGGTGCGGTGACATGCGTGGTGACGGCGACGACGACTGCTTCCAGCCGGCGAACCTTGGGCCGAGAGGGCTCTTCTTCTTGGCGAGCGACGCCGCGGAGGCGACCGGCGTAGGGGGCTCGTCCGGCGCGGTCTCCTCCTCCTCGTCCTCCAGCTCATCTTCCTCGGCGACGGCCTGCTCCTCCGCCTGCAGCTGCGCCATCAGCTGCCTCTGCCGCTGCGCTGCCTCCCTCCCCCGGCGCTTCATGTTGGCCGTTTCCAGGCGCGACCTCTCGGCGATCCACTCCTTGTTCGACATGCCGGGCGGCCAGTCCTTCGGCGCCCTCGGCTTGCGCGGTTTCTTGGCCGGTTCGGAGGCCGCGGGAATGGATACGGCGGTGGCGGCGGCGCGGGGACCTGTAAATCGGGCGGGAGCCATAGCGTCTAGATCTCGGGGGCGGGGGGAAATGGCGGGAATGGACCGGGGGAAGAGGTAGTTGTGGGGGGAAAGTGGAGGGAAGCGTCGAAAAAAGGGAGGGAAATCGTCTTCCGTCGTCGACAGGCGTGGCCCACGCGCGCATTTCGCCCCCCCCCCCCCCCAAGCCGAACCCAGCGCGCTGGGTTCGGCCTGGGTTCGGCGGCGCCAAACGGCGCGAAAAACGGCGGAAAGCGGCGCTAAATCTGTTCCTGGGGGGCGACTGGTGCGAAACGGCGCCAAACGGCGCGAAAAACGCCTCTTGGGGGGGCTCTGGGGGGGACGACTGGAGATGCCCTTAGCCCTCTGAACAACCGAAAGACAGTCAGATGCGACCCAAACCTGAGAGAGGCCCTCACGTTGAGCATGGGACAAGGCCGCCCGAATCGCCATAGCTTCTGCCAGATCAGGCTGAGACACATTAGGGGCGCTCTCCGCAATAGCCAACAGACATTCCCCAGTATGGTTGCGGATGACGATGCCAAAGCCAGCTGATCCAGACGAGGAGAAGAGAGCCGCGTCGACGTTGATCATCAAAAACCCCTCCCTCGGAGGCTCCCAGCGAACAGGCAAGGCAGAACCGCACCTACCAGCCCTAGTAGGAACATAGAGATGGGAAACAACCATGTCAATGTAGGCCTGAATCTTTGTTGCCAGTGCGGAGGGATGGGTCTGGACACCTTCCTCTCTCGCCTTGTTACGGTAATCCCATATATGACAAGCCGTGACAGCTAGTGTCGTTGCCTCCAGTTTAGTGCACTTGGACAGAAACTCCAACAGCCAACGCTTCGGTGTGGAGAAGGATCGGCGGCACATGCTAAAGCTGAGCTCCTGTTTGATTTCTTTCCAGACCTCGCGGGCAAACAGGCAGCAGAGAATGGCGTGTGCCCCATTTTCAGGTCTCGCACAGTGGATACACAGTTGATCCGAAAGGCCAATTCGATGTTGCAGCTGCTCCCCGGTTGGTAAACAATCATGGGCGAATCGCCAAAGTGTTATCTTCATCTTGGGAGGTGCAGTAATTGCCCATAAAGTTTTCCATTGTTTCTCCTCCGTCTCACTATAAGAGGACATGCCTTGCCCAGAACTGTTGCGGGCTCTTAGGTGTTGGTTACGGCGAGCAAGATGGTAGGCTGACCGAACCGTATACAGACCAGATTTGTTGTGTGGCCAAGTAGCAAAGTCTTCACCTCCAAAACGACTGATGGGAATTTGTAGTATCTTTGCTGCCACATCATCCGAGAACAGCTGATGGAGAATATCAGAGTTCCAAGAATGCGAGGATCCAAGCAGTGAATCCACACGCTGATCGTGCATAATGGGAGCTTTGGGCGTGAGAACACAGGGAGCAGTCCCGGGAATCCATCTGTCAGTCAGAATCCGGACCGAAGCACCGTTCCCAATACCCCACATGATCCCTTCCTTGAGGAGTTTTCGGCCATGAAGAATACTCCGCCATGTGAACGACGCCGAGCGAGGGCATCCAGCGGACCAGAAGTCTCCATGGGGAAAATATTTGCCTTTGAGAACTCGAGCACACAGAGACTCTGGATTGGTGATGAGTCTCCAACCTTGACGACCCAACATAGCTTGGTTAAACAGAGGCATATCCCGAAAGCCCATACCCCCCATGGATTTTGGAGAGGAGAGCCAATCCCATGATCTCCAATGCATTTTCCTTTTCCCATCTTTGGAGCCCCACCAATGATTGGCTATGATCTTTCTCATCTCTTCACAAGTATCAATAGGGAGTTGGAAACAGCTCATAACATATGTGGGCATGGCTTGTATAACAGCCTTGAGCATTGTCTCGTTACCAGCCCTCGAGAGGGGTTTATCCGAAAGTCCATTCACCCTCTTCCACATTCGGTCAAACAAGTAACGAAAAGTGATGATAGGAGATCTCCCAATTTGAGTGGGCATCCCTAAATAGGAATCTTGAAGAGTCTCATTGAAAACCCCAAAGCACTGTTTTACTTCATTCTTGACTCCAACATCACAACCCGAGCCAAAGAAAATGGTTGATTTATCCACATTAATACGTTGGCCTGACCCCACACAGTATGTTGTGAGCACCGAATGCAACGCCTCAACACTTCTCTTATCACTTTTAGCAAAGAAAAGACTGTCGTCTGCAAAGAGGAGATGTGATATAGAAGGACCAAGTCTGCCATTTTTGATACCATGTAGCTCACCTTGGGCCTCCTTTTTTTGCAGAAGACATGACAAACCTTCCGTGCATAAAAGGAAAAGATACAGGCTGATGGGGTCACCTTGTCGAATACCCCTCGAAGGTACCACGGGTTCTGTGAGTTCACCATTGACTCTCACTGCATACCGAGTTGATGTTACACACCGCATCACCGCATTGATCCAAGAAGTATGAAAACCCAACTTGATCAGACAGCCGTGTAGATAACTCCACTCCACACGGTCGTATGCTTTCATCATGTCCAACTTGAGAGCAAAGAAAGGTCTCTTGGCCCTCTGTTGTCTGATAGTATGTAAACTCTCGAAAGCAATCAATGCATTGTCCGTGATCAACCTCCCCGGAACGAATGCACTTTGGTTCTCCGAAATAATATCCGGGAGGACCAACTTCAGTATGTTGGCTAGTACTTTTGATGCTATCTTGTAAAGCACATTGCACAGACTAATGGGTCGGGAGTTTTTCAGATGATGGGGGTTTGTCATTTTCGGAATGAGAACAATCACTGAATCACAAAAACCCTCTGGTATGGGATCTCCAAACAGAAAGCTCCGAACAACAACACATATCTCCTTGTTGAGAAAGTCCCAATGGGTCTGGTAGAAAAGCGGGGGAAAACCATCCGGACCCGGTGCCTTGGTGGGTCCCATTTGGAAGAGAGCCACCTTGATCTCCTCATCTGTGTAATCCTTGATCAACTCCTCATTCATTTTAGTAGTAACTTTCCGGGGGATGGCACCAAGAACAGACTCACTAGAGGGGCAAGTTTCGGAAGTGAACAACTGAGCATAAAAATGTTGCACCATATCTTTGATCTCTTCCTTGTCATGACTCAAAGAACCATCCTCCTTCTCCAAGCTACTGATTCTATTGGCTCTTTTCCTAGCAGATGCCCTGGCATGGAAGAAAGATGTATTTCGGTCTCCCTCCCGGATCCAATCAACTCTGGAACGTTGACGTGCCATAATATCCTCCCTCTCAAACAGTTCACATAATTCTTTCTCCGCACAACGAATATCTGAGAGATTGGCCTCATCGCATCGCAGGTGTTTGAGCCTCCGTTCTAGCATCAACATCTTTTTTCGGACAGACCCAAACGAATCCTTGCTCCATCTCCGAAGAGAAACAGCTAGCCTCGAGAGATTATCACATGTGGAGTGAATGGAGGGGGCTGCACTTCTTCCCTCCTCCCAAGTCCTCTCCATTACCTCTTTGTAATCAGGGGCACGCAGCCACGCAGCTTCAAACCGAAATATTTGTTGAACAGGCCCCGAATGAGTACTCACCTCAAGGCCATCCAAGCTGACACATATGGCCATATGATCGGATGTGGTAGTGATCACATTTTCCACTTTGAAACCACTAAATCGATCCATGAATGCCGCATTAGCCACAACACGGTCCAACCGTACACAGACCAAATCATTACCCTGTTGTCGGTTTGTCCATGTGAATTTAGGTCCTGTGAACCCGAGATCAACAAGCCCACACACCTCAAGACAGTCCCTAAACCGAGCCATTTGGGGCTCTGATCGGTCTGAAGAGCCAAAATTCTCATCGGAGCTAACAATCTCGTTGAAGTCCCCGCAAACTATCCAGGGGCCAATCCACGCCGATCGTAGCCTTAGTAGCAGTTCCCAAAATTCATGACGGTGATCACGACGTGGATCGCCATACACAAACGTGGAACGCCATGGTTCACTCCCCTCCTCAGAAATAACCACATCAATACAGTGGGAATTGTAGCCCTTGAGAGTAACCGAAACGGAGTGTAGCCAGAACAATGCAAGACCTCCACTGAGCCCCACACTGCTAACTGCAAAGCTGCCCGAATAACCCAAGGACCACATAAAATTTTGCACTCTAGAATCCTTCATCTTCGTCTCCGACAAGAAGAGGAAGGTGGGTCGAAAGAACCTCACTAACCAGCGAAGTTCGCCAACCGTCGCGTCCGACCCGAGCCCGCGACAGTTCCAGCATAGGAGATTCATTGCGTGCGGCAGGGCTGCATCGCAGCCTCTGCCTGATCCGCCGATCGAGATGGAGTGTCTGGTGAAACAGTATGTTGCTTCTTGAATGATTCTCCTAAAGCATCTTGAGAGTCCCCTCCACCCCGAGGAGCAACCGAGGTAGAAGGGGCTTTTGAGCCAGAGGGTATAAGGGCCAATGCCAAGTTCGGATCCTCACCCACCTCCTGAACTGCACCCGGTGATTTGGCTTTGTATTCTTTCCTTTTTTGGCCACTTGTTCGTGTTACAATTGGAAGCTCCTTTCCGTCCGTTGCTTTGCCCAGAGGTGGTGCACGCGTGTTAGCTGGCTTCCTTGGAGCTCTCGGTTTCTTGGTCTTCTTGGGTGAATTAACTTCAAAAGAGCCATCCCCACTGCCCTTCTTACCAAAGCTAGAACTCGGGCTGTCCTGTGATTTGTTGTGGCCGCTCTGGTTGCTAGAGAAGGAGCTCTGCCCCGATCGATCACCTGACGTTCTCCTCCTTTCATCAGGAACGCACAACCGGGTACCGTGGTACGGGAGCTGACCTGCAGCATCTCTCTCTCCCGGTGATGGACACACCCCCGAAGAGTGGCCAAGAATCCCGCATGAGTAGCAGTGAGTAGGCAACCGCTCGTACATCACTTGGAACACCTCCGTGCTAGCCCTCTTCGAAGAGAAAACCGAGATACATCTCGGGATTGGCACAGTCACATCGAGAGACACCCTCACACGGAGATAGTCCCCCCAAGCTCTACCTTTAGCATCAACATCAACCTTCTCGATTGTTCCGAGGGTACCTGCAATCCCTCTTCCTCGAGTTTCATTCATCAGACTAAAGGGGAGGTTCAGAATTCGAGCCCAAACCGATAGCCGTGTAAAACAGAGATCTCCTGGCCTCGTACGTGGGTCGAAATCCATAAGAAGCACTGCATGCTTGCTGATCGTCCATGGGGCACCTTCCTTGATCCTTATCATATCCAGCTTGGAAGCAAATTCGGCCATGAACACATTAGTCCCCAACGATCGGAGCTCCAAACCCTTTGGGTTACCCCATGCTGGTCGGAGCACAGACCTGATGGTGTTGATGTGTAATGGGTTCGGCGCCAACACCTTCCCCACAACCGCCCACTCCGGGCAACCGAGAAGGTCATCGTCCTCGTCGTCCAAGACAAAGGCACTAGACTCCTGCGCAGTTAGGTTGAGACGCCGGAGCATCTCCGCCATGTTGTCGCCTGTCGTCGCTGAAGAGGAACCCGGGACCTCCGAACTCCGGCCATCCTTGGGTTTGGTCAGCGCCGGCACCGACAGAGACCTGCCATCGACCGAAGTCACGTCAGGCACGAGATCCACCGCTTCCGATCGAGACCCCGCCATCGCCTCGATCCGCACTCTGCGCAACCGCCAAGGGTGGGCAGCGAGACTAGCTCGCCCCTGGATCACCCCGAACGGAGACGTAGTTGGGAGGGAGGGATAGGGTGTTCGATCCGGTGAGGAGGTGGAGAGAGATCGTCGACGTGGAGTAGACTCGCCGCCGGCAGAATTGGTCGAGGGAACTAGGGTTTCGCCGCTCGAGTCGCACGAGCCCTAGGTAACAGACAGATTAGCGGGTGATTGCGCAGGTTCCATGTAGTTCCTCGTGATCGGGGATTTGTGCACAGGTAAAAAAAGACGACGTCCTCTGAGGAAAATGCACACGGGTAAAAATCGGTCAAAGAGAAGACGAAATAGGCATTTGCCCCACTATATTAATATAGCAACCACACCGTACAACTTGCAAATGTTGGCGCAAACAGCACAAACATGCCAAAAAAAATGCCAACACCGGCGGATCAACGAAGTCAAAGAGAAGAAAATTAGAGCTTGAGCACATTGCATGGTGACATAGTACGTTCGTGATTAGAATCAAAGGCGGAGGCCACAAAGCGAGTCAAAAGCCAGCTTCACCGACATCTCAACCATCGTCAACTCGCAGAAAGCAAATCAACAATACAAAGAGTCTCGAGCCGACTCCCAAGTCACCTCAAGACTGAAGGGCTACTTCTCCATCAAGATACTCCCTGGTCGAAGACGTCCGGATCAACAACGTCAACAACGGAGACTTCAACCCCTCGGTGGAAAACAACTTTGCCGCCACCACGCTTGGATTCAAGAACATCACCATCATCTTCTACATCAGCGATGTCACGGGCGACTCCGACAATGCAACCTCTGACTACTCACCGTGGCAGACAAACCCAACAACGCCATCTTATTCGACTCACTGCGGTCTGCGGCTGGAGATTTCAAATTCAAACATGGGTCATGCGATCACTTTTTGTGGTTAGCGGCTCGTTTGGTGAGAACTAATGAGCACCATCGATTCGTGGAACAAATTGAGGGAGTGCAATTTCCGCCATACGTACGAGGAAGCTCGTACGTCACGGAAAAGATGGAGCAGGGAAGCCGGTCATCAAAATAAGTTTAATGGAATTAAAGTAGGCGCTTCTCGGGGAAGCTCGGGGGATTATCATTGTCCTTCTCATATCGCATGAGTTTGAGTCTATATTTTCGTGAATAATGGTAGTGTGGGGGCTAGCAAGGAGAAGTTGGGTACAAAAACTCATATAGCACCCTCTCCTTTGGGGGTATGCTTGGTTGAACTCCCCTATTGTAGATTGGTCTTGTTGGAACGCGTAGAGATAAACGAAAACTTTTCTACGCGGTACTTCCAAGATCTAGACGAGGTAGAAGGCCACAAGGATTACCACTAGACGCGCAGGTGCGGATTATCGAGACATCGCGTCGATGCAGTGTAGTCCCACGATCCGATCCAGCCGAACCAATCCCGCGATCGTCGAAATGCTGAACGTACAGCACCTCTGCCGGTATCCACACGTACGAGGAGGAGCTCCGACTGCGGACTGCTAGGTCCGGTGCAACGGCTGGACTGAGTGGGGCTAGGGTTCCCAACGCATGGGAGTGGAGTAACGTACCCGCTGAGCAACATGTGCCCCTCTTTATATAGAGAATGGTAGTGGGCTTCACAACACTTGTGACCCATTCCCTATGTGAGTCCGACTCACAAACTCAGTCCATTTCTGATTCGGGTCCACCCCGACCAATACATTTGCTCCCGCTCTTAAGTGTGCGACCCTGCAGGCTCATGGCGACTTGGACACGATTGGAGTCCGACTCCCAATCGATCAATCGGTAGCGGCTCCTAGCAGAACGTGCCGACTCCCAAGTCTCATTGAGTCATGACGACATACCTTCCAATGTGACTTTCATCTTAGTCCCTTTTGCCTCACGATATAGCTTGTCGAACTATAGGCGATTTATCCTCATCTCTTAATAGCTCAACTCTCTTCTCGGTCTGTGATATATGATTCATCTGACTAACTCTTAGTCAACAGACTCAGTTAACACTTAACCGAGTTGCGCATGGACATGCTTCCGGAATCATATCACTCGAGAGGGCCCAGAGAATATCTCTCCATTTGGAGGGGCAAAATCTCATCTTGATTATCCACATCACGCAGTTTGCTTCCCATTCGACCCGAACTCTGCCTTTATAACTGCCTTGTCACAAAACAACGTTTGACAGAGCCTAAGTCGGATTGTGCGACAATCTCAGGTTTAAGAATTACATTGATTGAGATATGCAAATGACGACTTGCTCGTTGCATCTCAATATGGGTCAGTCCGACTTGCTAAACTCTTTAGCCAAGTCTGTGAACGTTGGAATGGCATCGCCATGCCCATGACAAGTGGAACCGAGTCATCAGCCAACACTCACATTAGTCTAGGGTGTGTGTCCAGCACAACCTTGATGACCAAGGAAAATTTAGTATGAACAACATGAATACATAGTTCCACAATTGAATCACATATTCAATGACATATATCAGATGTTCAAAACAAGGTCTACTTAATAACTTTATGAATACATTGGGAATTACATCATACATGATTGCCTCTAGGGCATATTCCCAACAGGTCTTGCCCAAGGAGCAAAGTAAGGTCGTAACATTGTCACTCGACTTCAAATTTCTATTGAAGGGTGTAGTTTTGTCGATCTTAAACGTATGTTGTCCGCCCCAAAAAACTGGGCACGAGACCAGTTGGAGATATGCTCTATAGACAACAATATTCAGT
This sequence comes from Alopecurus myosuroides, assembly GCA_028641055.1. Classification (NCBI taxonomy): domain Eukaryota; kingdom Viridiplantae; phylum Streptophyta; class Magnoliopsida; order Poales; family Poaceae; genus Alopecurus; species Alopecurus myosuroides. The sequence continues at coordinate 58,178,845 of CM054060.1, read as the reverse complement.
TATTATTCTATCCAAATTTAGAATTAAGTTTATGTCACCGTGCTATAACTGCTATAGCACTTGAAAAGTGAGTTTCCAAATGAGAATCTTTGTGCGGGTGTGATTTTGTGAAGACATGAACAAACAAGAGTTTCTAATCTTGTCTCTAAAATTAGCTTATGGTTTGTGAGAGGATCACATTTTCCTGACCATAGACTTGGTCAAAAGTCTAGCAAAACATAAGAGTTTTTTGTTAGGATAACAACAGTACTGAACAAACCCAACGATATGATCTTGCTAAAAGAGACTAAAAAATTGTAATGTATTTTAGCAAAGTACATATGAAGTTGTCATTGACTATAATTCCTATATTATGAGAACATCTAGTGACCACACGATCGAAAGTTATACTATGGGATGTCATCAATCGTCTTGTTGTAACTGGGTATCATAACGAAAATACATGTGTATAATCCAGAAAGTTTATTGTGACTGAGATCGTTCAATACTAGTACTTATATCCTCTAAACGATAGAGAGATACATACTCTTGGCCCTCTCATTATCACTGATGTAAACCAATCGTCTGGCCAGACACAATGTGATTTATCACAAGGACATCGGGGATATGGATGAGAAAAGAGGATGATACATGTAACGGGTTTTATATGTTATGATCAAAGAGTTTAATCAGATCAGATCATATAGTCTCACCACGTGATATCTTTGGTATCATGAAGTTAAGGGGATAAGTGCAATGAGTAACTTATAAGGTTCCCTCATTCTTCGTGACCACATAGGATCCATCATGCGCGTCCACAATCCCGTTGTTGGTTATTGTTCGGTAAGTTCCCGAATATGTCTATGTGTTATCAAGCCTTCACGCGCTTAAGTCGTGTCAACCTTTAATTCAGAGAATAAAGTTGTTGTTATTGGTTTTATGAATGTTTGATGTCAATACGATGTCACAGAAACAAGTATGATGTCAATCGGAGGGGTTTCAGGGAAGTTGTTATAGATTGAAATTATGTCAGTGTTAGGTCGAATTAATATGAGAGGTGACGGCGGACATGAGATGTCCCGGGATGTTAGAAATATTTATGTAACATTAGTAGATAATATCGATGATTTATTTGTTTGTTTCGTAGGGTTCCAAGAACAATTCGGGGAAAAAAGGAAGGTGGAGAGTGTCGGAGGAGGGGGGATAAATGCCCCTCATGGCCACACCCTATTTTAGGGGTTGTTAGGTGGGCGCCAGTGGCTTCACATATTGGTACTTATCGTCCCGATATTTTTCCTGAATTTATTGGAGAGAAAAAGGAAAAAAAACAAAAAGGAGAAAAGAGGAAAAGGAAAGAGGAAGGTGGAGTTGGACTCCACCTTGCCCAATCCGAGTTGGGATAGGGCCGGGGTGCGGACACCCCCTCCTAACTCAACTAGGACTCCTCCCCTCCTTGGTAAGTCTCCGCTCGCTCCTACCATATAAAGAACCCCGAATCTGAAGGCAAAAGATACAATTGGCTCTCAAGCCTCTCTCTCTCTCTCTAGCAGAATGAGATAGTCTAATTAGAGCCCCTATAATTGAATTAAAACCTATTCTAATTCGTTTTTGGGGTATCCTCTCCCGATTAGATATGGCTCTAATTCTAGTTCTCTCTCATGCGTTGAGAAAATTCCAGATTCATATAGCTCTAATCGCAATCGATTAGTGCTACCAATTAGCAACGCCAAAAGGTTGTCTCTCTTCGTGGGTGTTGAGTCCTTGATGGCAGAGCACTGACGGGTTGACATGAGCGTACGCGGGCACACCATAAGCGGGATTACACGTGTGATCTTTGACGAGCGAAGCTTAGCAACGTCCTTACAACTATGCCTAGTTGTGAGGATCTACAATTGTTCAGATATCTTCTGCGACTACATCGAGTCTTTTGCTCGGTTAGTCATGATCTCGATACTTGCATGTATGGGAATGCATCCTTATCTGCATACTTATCTTGGCAGACTACATAGGCAAAATAATTTAAATTTGGTATCGCATAAGCTTGTGCAAGTACATTGTGCAGATACGATCGGATCTAGAGCACATTTTTTTGGTATCGCATAAGCTTGTGCAAGTACATTAGAAATCTCTCTAATGTTCAGTTTATTTTTGTTGCTTCCCAATAAGTTGTACTTGTTTTGTTTCTGGTGTCATGGTATGATTTTTCACAAACTTCTAGAAATACTAGGACACTCGAGTTGCCCCTGGCATATCTTCCTTGATTCGAAGAAGTGCTTCAGTAGCTTTGGATCACACCATAGTTGGAATCATATAACGGCAGACTGGAAAGGGCATGTGAATTGGATTCACACGGGCGTCATGGTTATGAATAAGTTTAGATTGAGGCTCAAGATGTTTTCGTAATGTCTATGTGTCAATCACCCTGCAAAGTTAATCTAGCAATGAGATTAAACATACCTCGAATTGCGTAGGTGATGACGATAGTTGATCGTAGAACCTATAGCCACGCTAAAACTTGCAAACAAAACGTTAGAGGCGTCTAACTTGGTTTTGCAGGGTGTGTGTGTGGTTTGGTATAGAAATCTTGTTACCGTGTTTTGACATGGTGGCAAGTGCCAAAGGATTCTCATTGTTCGACATCGACAATCAGACGTTCGTGGCGGATCTCGGGGGAAGTACATGATACGAGAAAGTGGTCATTTGTTGTAGCATCCCACCTTTTATCAAAGGTAAAATACATGTCTATTTGTGCTAGTCACTGGATCAATTGCTAGCACCACATTACAAAATAAAATATCATGCAAATGCGTCAAAATATATTACATCACATGATCCAGTACTTACAAAATTATGATTAAAATTTGCATAGTCTTAGAAGACTAGCAGGAAACAGATTTACAGCGAAAAACTTAGTACAACATTGAGCCTCATATTCTTCATGTGCCTGATGGGTGTAACACACGTTCGTTGGGAGACCCCAAGAGGAAGGTATGAAGACCACAGTAGCAAGTTTCCCTTAGAAAGAAACCAAGGTTAAATCGACCAGTAGGAGAAAGAAGTCACTTCCGAAGGTTGTTGGCAACTGATGTTGGCAGGACGCACTACCGGTACACGAGCAACGTGGAATCTACACAACACAATCAAGTTACTTTGCCCCAATGAAACAGTGAGGTTGTCAATCTCACCGGTTTTGCTGAAAACAAAGGATTAGACGTATAGTGTGAAAAATAGTACTTATTTGCAGTAATGAAAAGAGAACAGTGATGGCAGTAAATGAAAGGAAAACAATGATTGCAGTAAAGAAAAAAGTGTTTGCAGTGGTTGTATTATTAGTGTAAAAGAATTGGACTAGGGTCCTGATACGTCATGTACGTATCCATAATTTGGGACGTTCCATGTTGTTTTCATGTTATTTGCTACATGTTTGCTATACACTTTATGCCATTTTTATCGATTTTCTCGGACTAACCTATTGACAAGATACCATAGAGCCTATTCATTTTTCATGTTGTCTTTAGTTTCAAAAATTTGTTCTAGAAATATTCTCGGAATTGGAAGATTCAAAAACCAGAGGTCTTAGAAATATGTCGCATACACGGAGTCCGGAGGAGACCCGGAGGGGGGCCACACGGGCTCCACACCATAGGGCGGCGCGCCCTGGCCACGCCATAGGGTGGTGTGTCCCCCCTGGCCTCCCACCGACGTTGCCCTTTCTCCTATTTTTACCCCTAGGGAGGTTAATCCTAAAAAACAATCCTTTTCCACGAAAAACATCCGAGGCCGCTGTCATCATCAATCCTAGTCCGGGAGGGTTCTGGAGCTCTCTTCGGCACCCTGCTGGGAGGGGAAATCGTCACCGGAGGGCTCTACACCACCATGCCCGCCTCCAAAATGATGCATGAGTAGTTCATCCTTGGACTACGAGTCCATAACAGTAGCTAGATGGTTGTTGTCTCCTCTTTATGCCTCATGTTTATATCTTGTGAGCTGCCCTACATGATCAAGATCATCTTATTGTAATGCTACATGCTGTGTTTGCTGGGATCCGATGTATATTGAATGCTATATCTCTTGATTATCAATCTATCATGTTCTTTTTATTTGTATATTATTTATGTTCTTGCATTCTCTCTGTTGTTAGTAGATGCTCTGGCCAAGTAGATGCTAGTGACTCCAAGAGGGAGTATTTATGCTCGATAGTGGGTTCATGCCTCCCTTGCGTTTGTGCTCGAGTGACGGAAACGTGATGAATGGGGGATGTGATGTTGCCATTAGGGAGAAAACAACGATGTTTACATTGTTTACATTACACTTTGCTTAATGCAATTATCTATTGCTTGCAACTTAATACCCATGGATTGCTCGGATGACATTCTGAGGGTGGATTATTAGTCATAGATGCAGTTGGATAACGGTCTATGAGTCTTGTTGTAATGCCCGCATGAATCACATAGTAATCATCATGTCATGCATGTTTCAATATCTATCAATTGCCAAGCTGTAATTTGTTCACCACACATGTTATTTATCTTCTATGGAGAGACACCACTAGTGAACTGTGGACCCCGGTCCATTCTCCTCATACCGATAATCCAACCACTGCAATCACTATTTTCGCACTTCTACTACTATTTTCACATTGTTTTCCTACTATTTTCCATACCATACATTTAACCTCTTTGTTTTCAGCAAAACCGGTGAGATTGAAAATCTCACTGCTTCGTTGGGGCAAAGTGAATTGATTGTGTTGTGTAGGTTCCACGTTGCTACTCAACCGGTAGTGCGCCCTGCCAACATACAACTACACCAACATTCAGAAGTTGCTTCTTTCTCCTACTGGTCGATTCAGGCTTGGTTTCTTTTTGAGGGAAAACTTGTTGCTGCACTCTTCATACCTTCCTGTCTCCCAACAAACGTGTGTCCACACGCATCAAGCATTTTTCTGGTGGTGTTGCCAGGGAGGAAGAGAATTTCTGCAAGGGGAGTCTCTCACTTCCAATCTCTTTACTTTGTTTTAGTTTTTCTTAGTTTATTTTATTTTGTCTTCTTTGCTTCTCTATATCGAAAACACACAAAAAAATTAGTTTTTATTCTAGTTGTTATTTTTATGTTGTTTGAATCTTTGCTTTATCATGCTTGTTATCAATGTTTGATGTCTTTTAAACTAGATCTTATTTGAAAGATGGGTTCACGGAAGAACAACAAAAATATTATAAGGAATACTGCTTGTCACAAAAAGGGATACACTTATGGGAGAAAATAAATAAATTGCATAACTATGCTAAAAACTTCTGCTCTACTTATAATGTTACTTATTGTTTTGATAAATCTCGTTGCTGTAGGAGGTATAAACGCCTCCCTTTTCAATGTGAGTATAATGATAATGTTACCATATCTTCTTATGTTAAGACAAATTATGACTTTTATGATATGGAACAGATTGAGGAATTTATTGCTTGGAAGGGTGCATTCGAAATTGTCTATTTGCTTGAAAGTCTTGATGATGCACCTTATAAATACGAGATTTATGCTATACTTTAATATTGCTTTGATAATTACAAGGATTGTAATTACTACATACTTAAATATCTTAATAGATGCTCTCCCCAAAGGAGGAGACTAATGCCTTGCATGAGCCTATGGAAGAAGAAATTGCTGAATCTGGAAGCTCATTGGATGAAAAAGAGGAGGAGAGTGATGATCAAGAGGAGGAATAATGAAGTAGCTACCCATGTCTACCTCTCAATGAGAGTAACTCTTTAACTCATAATTGTGATGATCCTATTAATTCTTTTGAAATGTCCCTTTTTGATGAAATTGATACTTGCTATACTTGTGACCTTGATACTACTATTAATGAAACTTGTGAGAATGATATTGCTACTATTATTTATGATAATCCATTCTACTTTGATAAATCTTATGATAATCCTCTTTTTATTCCAACTATTAATATGCATGATAATGAGGAAGTTTGTTTATAGAATTTATATGATAATGGTCTAGATGATGGTCCTATGTTACTCGATATTATAAATCATAATGCTATTGAAAATATTATTGCTGTAATGTGTCCCATACCTTTTAAGAGTGACCAATCATCTAGTTTTTCTGTTGCTAAAAGTGGGAAATAAGATGTCTTTAATTTTAATTTGATCCCACTGTTTTTGAGCTTGATATGAATCATGTGCTTTTAGACCATGACAAACATGCTTTATGTGATAATTACGTTGTTGAGTTTGTTCTAATGCTACTGAGAATTATTATGAGAGAGGAAAATATGGTTGTAGTAATTTTTATGTTACTAAAACACCTCTCTTTTTGTTGAAAGTTTTGAAATTGCTCCTGTTCTACCTTTCCATGATTTCAAGTTTGAGCTTCTTTTATTTATTTATTACAAGATTCCTATGCATAGGAAGTGGGTTAGAATTAAAAAAATTGCTTCTTGATGCTCTCTTTTGCTTAATTTATATTTCTTACGTGAGCATCTTCTTTCTTTCTATGCCTAGCTGAAAGGCGTTAAAGAAAAGCACTTTTTGGGAGATAACCCATGTTTTTATTTTTGCTTTGTTTTTCTATGTTTTCTTTGAGTCAAGGTGTTGTATACTTGTGTAGCAACTCCTTTGTATCTTTATTTTCATGTATAAGTTGTGCCAAGTAAAGTTTCTAGCGAAAAGTGGTGTTAGTTTTGGATTTCTGCGCATAAAACAGATTTATGATGTCCACCTTAAAAAATCGTATAATTCACAGAAATATCAAAATGACCTGAAACTTTTCTTGATTATTCCTCATATAATTCCAAAACTTGTTTGTTCTTTATGTTTTTTTATTTGAGAAACTTAAGCGCCCCGAAAAAAATCGTGATTACATACTGTTCTGGTTTTGGCGGATTCTGTCATTTTTCTTGCATTCGCTCTTTTGCTATGTCGAGTGGATTTATTTGATTCACGGAACATCAGTGGATATAGATAATGTTTAAAAGTATCAATAGCACTTGTGCCCGTGCAGAACACATGAATTTTGGATTGTTCACTAACCCTCTAATGCGAATTACTTTGAGTGTGGTGTGAAGGAAGTTTTCAAGGGTCAAGAGAAGAGGGTGATATGATGAGATCAAGAAGAGTGTAAAGCCAAAGCTTGGGGATTTCCCCGTGGTTCATCCCAGAAAATACTAAGAAGACTCGAGCGTCTAATCTCGGGGATTACTAAGGTATCATGTTCTTCAACAACAAATTATCATGTCACTTCTAGTGAAACTATATTTTTATTCGGTCACACCATATGAATTTTACTTGGAGCGTCTTTTATATTTCTTTTGTTTTCCTATTTTCCTTGTTGTAATAAATATCATTGGAAACTAGCATTCTTGTTTGGGAGAGAGACACGCTCCGCTTTTTCATTTGAATACTCGTTATGCTCGTATTCTTAGTTTTTCTTCTAGTTGCTGCAATCCTTTTAGCTTTTGTTTTTCATGCATCTATTATTCAGAATTGTTAGTTCTCGTAGAGTTATGTTAGTACTATCTTGCTTAATTTCTGCATAATTTGGAGAGTTTGTGTTAAAAAATACATTCAATGGTGCTTGTTGGAAAAAGAAAATGCTGCATGTGGTAGAATTTAAAACGGCGCAAAAAGAAGCTTGTATAGAATGTGGCTAGACTTTTTCATGTCATGTTAGATGTTATTTTAATTCTAAGACTAATAGTTATTTTTGTAGCATGAATTTTTTAAATAGTTGAGAGTATTTAATGTGCCATTGAAAGAATCATGAGTTGTTTTTATCTCATTGAAGCATGAATTTGTGGTGTTCTCATTTCAATGTTTTATTTGGTTGACTTGGCGCATGCTTACACCATGTTTATGACTACAAACCAGTCACTTATAGACGATACGATCATTTAATTTTTGACTTGTAATACCACTTATGCTTTGATTAATAATGCTTTTGTCGCTATGCATGGTTTTGGACATTATGCTCTCTTGATTTGTCGCTCCCAGTCTTTGCTAGCCTCCACCTGTACTGAGTATGAGATCTACTCGTGCATCCAACTCCCAAAAACCAAAGTATACAAAATGTGTTCACCATACCTACCTACATGTGGTATTTAACCGCCACTCCAAAGTAAATTGCTCATTTGTTACCTTTAAAACCTTCAAAATTACTCTTGTTTTGTGCTCACGAGGACATGAATAGATAATCTTTATCTCACTTGTTGATTGGACTTCACACCCTGGTCTAGTGGCTTGATCCGCTTATCCAATTGCTAGAAGAGCTGGTAGCGGGGTGCCCAGCCCCAAACTTAATACCAAAAATTCTCTTCACTATTTTTTCCCCTGATTTATCAGTCAAAGCATAATCGTGTAATCAAAAGAGAAAGAGGGATGACCTTCTACCCAGTTGCGTCCTTCTATGGGAGCCGCTCTTGTGAAGTCTAGTTGACTTGTGACATACTGTATTTTTTTGTTTACCATTCGTTGACATAAGCATACACACCTATCTAAAAAAATGTTTTCAATACCTCTGTTTAACAAAATAAAAAGCTCTAGGGAGGGTTCAGGAGGTTAATCCTAAAAAAGAAGCCTTTTCCACGAAAAACATCCGAGGCCGCCGTCATCGTCAACCCTAGTTCGGAAGGGTTCTCGAGCTCTCTTCGGCACCCTGCCGGGAGAGGAAATCGTCACCGGAGGGCTCTACACCACCATGCCCGCCTCCAAAATGATGCGTGAGTAGTTCATCCTTGGACTACGAGTCCATAACAGTAGCTAGATGGTTGTTCTCTCCTCTTTATGCCTCATGTTTAGATCTTGTGAGCTGCCCTACATGATCAAGATCATCTTATTGTAATGCTACATGTTGTGTTTGCTGGGATCTATCATGGTCTTTTCAAGTGTATGTTATTTATGATCTTGCATGCTCTCCGTTGTTAGTAGATGCTTTGTCCAAGTAGATGCTAGTGACTCCAAGAGGGAGTATTTATGCTCGATAGTGGGTTCATGTCTCTCTTGAATTTGTGCTCGAGTGACAAAAACGTGAAGAATGGGGGATGTGTTGTTGCCATTAGGGAGAAAACAACAATGTTTACATTGTTTACATTACACACTTTGCTTAATGCGATTATTTGTTGCTTGCAACTTAATACCCAAGGATTGCTCGGATGACATTATGAGGGTGGATTATTAGTCATAGATGCAGTTGGTTAACGGTCTATGAGTCTTGTTGTAATGCCCGCATGAATTACATGGTAATCATCATGTCATGCATGTTTCAATATCTATCAATTGCCCAGCTGTAATTTGTTCACCACACATGTTATTTATCTTCTATGGAGAGACACCACTAGTGAACTTTGGACACCGGTCCATTTTCCTCATACTGATAATACAACCACTGCAATCACTAATTTCACACTGCTACTACTGTTTTCACATTGTTTTCCTACTGTTTTCCACACCATATGTTTAACCTCTTTGTTTTCAGCAAAACCGGTGAGATTGAAAACCTCACTGCTTCGTTGGGGCAAAGTGAATTGATTGTGTTGTGTAGGTTCGACGTTGCTGCTGAACCGGTAGTGCGCCCTGCCAACATCAACTGCATCAACCTTCAGAAGTTGCTTCTTTCTCCTATTGGTCGATTCAACCTCGGTTTTTCTGAGGGAAAACTTGTTGATGCACTCTTCATACATTCCTCTTGGGGTCTCCCAACGAACGTGTGTCCACACGCATCAGGTCCACAATTCAGTAGTGCTGTCTCTCCATAAAAGATTGATAACATGTTGGCTAAACAAATTATAGCTGGGCATTTGACAGATATAAAGGCTGCCCCATAGTGCATATGCATGACATGATGATTACTATGTGATTCATGCGGGCATTACAACATAATTCATAGACCGTTATCCAACTGCATCTATGACTAATAATCCACCCTCGTAGCGTAATCCAATCAAACCTCGGGTATTAAGTTGCAAGCAACAGATAATTGCATTAAACAAAGTGTATAATGTAAACAATGTAAACATCGTTGTTTTCACCCTAATGGCAACAACATATCCCCCATCTGTTACGTTTCTGTCACTCGGGCGTGGATAAAAGGGAGGCATGAACCCACTATCTAGCATAAATACCCCATCTTGGAGTTACAAGCATCAACTTGGCCAAAGCATCTACTAGTAACAGAGAGCATGCAAGATAATAAATAACATAAACATGAAAGAAAATGATATATTGATAATCACTGGACGTAGCATTCAATATTCATCAGATCCCAGCAAACACAACATGTAGCATTACAATAATACGATCTTGATCATGTCAGGAAGCTCACAAGATCTAAACATGAGGCATAAAGAGGAGAAGACAACCATCTAGCTACTGCTATGGACCCGTGTCTAGGGATGAACTACTCACGCATCACTCCATAGGCAGGCATGGTGGTGTAGAGCCCTCCCGTGATGAATTCCCCTCCCAGCAGGGTGCCGAGGAGAGCTTCAGAACCCTCCCGAACTAGGGTTGATAATGACAGCGGTACGGAACTTTTGGTGGAAAATGTCTCGGGTGTTTAGGGTTTTTCCGAGGAGGAGTTTATATAGGTGAAAGGGCAACGTTGGTGGGTGTCTAGGGGGGCACACCACCTGGTGGCGTGGCCAGGGGGACCCGCGCCGCCCTATGGTGTGGGCCCTCCGGGGCCCTCCTCAGGGTATCCTCCAGACCCTGTGTACGTGACAGAATTCTAAGGTCCTGGGTTTTTTCCGTCCAATTCCGAGAATATTTCTAGAAGAAATTTTCTAAATAAAAAACAACAGAAAACAGGAACTGGCGATGTGGCATCTTGTTAATAGGTTAGTCCCACTAAATCCATAAAAATGATGTAAAATGTGTATAAAACATATAGCAATTGGCATGAAAACAACATGGAACATCAAAAATTATAGATACGTCTATTGCGTATCAACATCCCCAAGCTTAGTTCTACTCGTCCTCGAGTAGGCAAAACGATAAAAACAAAATAATTTCTGAGGTGACATGTTACCAACATAATTTTGATCATCATAGTTGTAAAAGCATTTGTAAAGCTGAGATCATAGTACTCTAAACACACGCATGATAGACATAATTCTAACAATGAAACTTCGCAATCATGTTGCAACATGAAAAGTAACACAAGCAAAAGATCATGAATAATAATGCATTTTAAAGTTATATGTTTGTTTCGAACAATAAGAAATCATAGCAAAGTAGTGTTCAGCTTGTGCTTAAGAGTGGATCATAACATAAATGTCAAGACACCTTCAAAGTTCAAGTGGTGACTAGAAACAAATAGTTTGAGAGCAAGTAATAACATGGCATGAATCAATCAAAAAAATATTTGGGACAAATGCACATTAAACTCAGAATGGCAACTACGCTTTCTTAAATGTGCATAAAGTTAGAAGATGAAGACTAAACATACAAGTAAAAGAAAGGCCCTTCGCAGAGGGAAGCAGGGATTAACTCATTTGCTAGACCTTTTTATTTTATTAAAACAGAGATATTGAAAACAATTTTGAGAGAGGTGTATGTTTATGTCAACGAATAGTTAACAAACAATACAGTACGTCACAAGCCAACTAGACTTCATAAGAGCGGCTAACATTGAAGGTCATAATTGGGTTGAAGATCATCCCTCTTTCTCTTTTTTTACACAATTATGCTTTGACTGGGCAAAAACAGTGAAGAGGATTTATATAACCATATGTTGGCTGGGCACCCCGAAGCCAGCTCTTATAGCGTTTGGATAAGCGGATGTGCCACTAGTATAGGTGTGTGAAGTCCAATCAACAAGTGAGATAAATATTCTCTATGTGCGTCCTCATGAGATAAAAAAAGGGCACAAAACAAGTGTAATTGAAGGTTCTAAATGTAACACATGAGCAATTTACTCTAGAGTAGCGGTTAAATAACAAATGTAGGTAGGTATGGTAGAGAAATTTAGCAAACTTTGGTTTTTGGGAGTTGGATGCACGAGTAGAGCTCATACTCAGTACAGGTGGATGCTAGCAAAGACTGGGGACGACAAATCAAGAGAGCATAATGGCCATAATCATGCATAGCGACAGAAACATTATTGATCAAGGAATACATGGTATTGCAAGTCAAAAACTCAATGATCATGGAGGCTAAAGGTGACTGGTTTATAGTCATAACATGGTGTAAGCATGTGCCAAGTCAACCAAATAAAGCATTTAAAGGACAATTCCACGATATTGTGCTTCGATATGATAAAAACAACGCATGATTCTTTCAACGACACATTAAGAACTCTGAGATGTTTACTACAAGTCATTCTACATACATAATTACTAGGCATAGAGTTAGAATAACATCCAACATGACATGATAAAGTCTAGCCACAGTCTAAACATGCTTCTATTTGCACCGTTATGAGCATGAAATATTTTATTGCTTTCCAACAACATCATATTATTTAAACAAAAACTCTCCATATGATATATCAATGAAACAAGACAGTATCACTACTCTACAAGAACTAACAGCTCTGAATAAGAGATGCATGAAAAACATAACCTAAAAAGAGGAGGAGTTGCAGTAGCTAGAAGAAAAACGAAGAATACGAGCATGATAATGAGGAATACGAGTATTCATATGAAAAAGCGGAGTGTGTCTCTCTCCCACACAAGAATTCTAGGTTCCAACTAAGTTTATTGCAGCAAGGAAAACAAAATAATAAAAAAAGACGCTCCAAGTAAAGTGCATATGATGTGACCAAATAAAAATATAGTTTCACTAGAAGTGACATGATAAGTTGCTTAAGAAGAACATGATGCCTTGGGCATCCCGAAGCTTAGACGCTTGAGTCTTCTAGGAATTAGCTAGGATGAAACACGGGGGCATCCCCAAGCTCAGTCTTTTCACTCTTCTTGATCACATTATATCGCCTTCTTCTCTTGACCCTTGAAAACTTCCTTCACACCAAACTCGAAGTAATTCTCATTAGAGGGTTAGTGCATAATCAAAAACTCACATGTTCTACATGGAAACAAGCATTATTAATACCTTTTAAACATTAGCTACAACCACTGATGTTTTATGGAGCAAAGAAATCCACTCAACATAGTAAAAGAGAGAATGCAAAGTAAAAGGCAGAATCTGTCAAAACCAGAATAGTCTATAAAGAAGAAGAAAATTGAGGCACTTACGTTGCTCAAATCGATAAACTTAAAGCTAGAAAAGTTTCATAAATAGCCGAGGATTAAGAATAAAAAATTGCAGGTCATTTTGATTTTTTGTGATTTTACACGAATTTAACATCGGAGAGGAGGAATCTGTTTTCTGCGCAGAAACCCAAATCTAACACCAACTTACGCTAGAGACTTTACTTGGCACAACAAATACATGAAAATAAAGATACAAAGGAGTTGCTACAGAAGTAAACAACAACTTGACTCAAAGAAAATAGAGAAAAATAATGCAAAAAATAAAAACATGCGTTATCTCCCAATAAGTGTTTTTCTTTAACGCCTTTCAGCTAGGCATAGAAAGAGAGAATCAAGTATTTTCCAATGAAGAACCATCCAAAACATAATTTGTTCGAATAATAGAATCAAAATGAAATTTTATTCTCTTTCTAGAAAAGTGTTCCATACCTTTCTTGAGTGGGAATTGATATTCAATATTCCCCTCTTTCATATCAATAACAACACTAACAATTCTAAGAAAAAGTCTTCCCAAAACAATAGTACAAGAAGTATTGCATTCAATATTTATAACAACAAAATCAATGGGGACAAGCTTATTGTTAACCATAATAAGAACATCATCAATTCTCCACAAAGTGTTCTTTCTAGCATTATGAGCAAGAAGAGCATCCAAATAATAGTGTTCCAAAGGTGGTAAATCGAGCATATCATAAAGTTTTTTAGGCATAACAGAGATACTAGCACCAAGATCACATAAAGCATTATAATTAAAATAATCCACCTTTATTTTAATGATGTGATCCCAACCATCTTCTAGCTTTCTAGGGATAGATGCTTCACGTTTTAATTCTTCTTCTCAAATTTGCATGAGAGCATTTGTAATATGTTTTATAAACGCCATATTGATAGTATTAGCATCAGGACTACTAGAAAGCTTTAATAGGAACATAATTACTTCGGAGATATTGGAACAATCAAAATCAAGATCATTTTTATCAAAGGTAATGGCACCATTTTCTCCCATATCTAGAAAAAATTCAGCACTTTTATCAAGAACATTTTTAGCGGTTTTAGGCAATTTTAAACGTTTAGTAGAAGAAGTGGAGAGATTGCCAACACGAACTGTTTTACCATCATAGTAGGAGGTTTACTAGCATTAGAAGCTTCAGTTTTTCTTGGGGTGGTAATAGTACAAACTCTTGCTATATTATTGTATCTAGCAAGTCCATCCTCTCTTTCCCACCTAGCATGCACTAGCATCCTAACATTCTTATCAATTCTAACTTGAATGGCATCCAGAGTTTTTCTTTCTTTAACATCATGAGGCATAATTTTTAGTTTCAAAATATAAACATCAAGAGTAAGGGTATCAAATTTAGAAGCAAGAACATCAATTTTGCCAAATTTTTCCTCAACAGATTTACTAAAAGCAGTTTGTGTACTAATAAAGTCCTTGAGCATGTTTTCAAGGTTAGAGGGTACACTTCTATTGTTTTTGTAGGAATTACCATAAGAATTAACATAACCATTACCATTAGTAGAAGCATATGGCCTATAATTGTTGCTACCAAAATTATTCCTATAAGAATTGTTGTTGAAATTATTGTTTTTAATGAAGTTCACATCAACATGATCTTCTTGAGCAACCAAAGAGGCTAGAGGAACATTATTTGGATCAATAGGAGCATGTCCATTCACAAGCATAGACATAATAGCATCAATCCTATCATTCAAGGAAGATGTTTATTCAACAGAATTTACCTTCTTACCTGGTGGAGCTCTCTCAGTGTGCCATTCAGAATAATTTATCATCATATCATCACGAAGCTTTGTTGCAGCACCCAAAGTCATCGACATAAAGGTTCCTCTAGCAGCCGAATCGAGAAGGTTTCTTGAAGAAAAATCCAGTCCTGCATAAAAGGTTTGGATGATCATCTGTAACACCCGTGGGATTTCCCCCAATTAGATTTGGTTTTTTTTTTTTTTGCATTGCATCAGGCATCATATGCATTGCAAATTTGTTTCAAACCAATCTTAAAAGAAAACTCAAAACAATTTAAAAATTCAAACATGTTCCAATGTTTTCATATCAAATCATTAACAGAACATATCAGTTGGTTTTCAATAAAAATTGAAGTGGAATTAATTTTTTATTGCTTGGTTAAATGAAAATTCCTTGTATTGTGAATTCAAATTCCAAGTCAAAACTTTGGCACATTTTAAAATTTTCAAAAACAAAGAATCATGCACTTGGGCATTTGAATTGTATAGTTCATAAAAAAATGAGTCCATGATTTCTCAACCATTATTTCTTTTCCCTTTCCTCCTCTCCTTTTCTCTTTCTACAAAAAAAAGGGTATAATAATAAAAAGAAAAGAAAACGTTTGGGGAAGGCAGGCCAGGCCAGCCACTTGGGCCGGCCAGCCCACCTCCCTCTCTGTTCTGGCCCGCTACCCCCCTCCTTTCTCCTCCGTACACACGATCACGAGGAGAGCGTGCCTCCCTCCCGTCGCTTTCCTCCGAGGAGAGCACCACGCCATGGTCCCCTCCCCCTCACCTTTCCCCTCCCTTAAAGCCCCAGCTCCTTCCCATAAACCCTAGCCTCCTCCCTCTATCCCCTCTCCACCGCCGCCACCCCTCTCCCTTCCTCTGTACCATTTTTCCGTTCTCTGAATTATTCTCTGTACCAAGATAACGAGAGTCCAGAGCTCCATCGTCCTCGCCCCGCCACCATGGCCTTCCTCTAGCCGATCTGAACCTCGCAGTTGTTCCGCGTCGGCTTCCACATCAACCGCGTGCAAGGGATTGGCAGGAGAATGACTACCTCGTCGGCGGCGTCCACCTTTTCTTGTGCGGCCGAGCCACTTCTCCGGCGAAATTCCGGCGACCCGGGCGTTCCCGAGAAGTACGACTACTCCACCATCCTCCCGGTGAGCAGCCGATCCGATTCCCGCCGTTTCCCCTGTCTTTCGCTTGCGGACGCCATATCTAGCAGCCGGCCAAGATGCCGTCCACCATGAACGTGCCTGCAAAGCTCGTTTCAGAGCTTCGGCTCCTCTGCTCGTTTCTGCTCTAACGGGTCGCTCACTGATACACGTACGCACGAAATACGGCGTGCATAGCCACACCCCACACGCACGGGCAGCCGTGTAGCACCGTCTCAGCACCCCCTGCACACACCCAGCACGCTGGTTCGTGGTCATCGTCGACTGTATCCCGGCCATGTTCCGATCTGTGATTGCAGATGTGTTTTACAGTTTCGTCAGTTAACGCGCGAACTGCAACCTCATATAGGGCCGAGCCCATTCTTCTACACGAACACAGCAGTGGCCCGTTGGCCAGCGTCCCCGTCGCGCGGAGCCACGTCTTGGGATCGCATCCCACCTGTGGCAAAGCCACCTCTTTTTTTCGGCCACTTTTCTTTTATTCCCCGAAATCCAGAAAAACAGAACTGAGGCTTTAATTGTAAAATCCATAACAAATTGAAAATTGCTCCAATTTCAATGATTCAAGTTTCTATGGATTCAGAATCTTGTGCTCTTTCTATTAGTCACAAAGTTGCAACATGTTTCTGTAATAAATTTTGCACTAAATAATTAAATACAGAAAATGCAATAAAAATTGGAAACTTTGGAAAATCATAACTTGAGTTCTGTTCACCCAATTTGAGCAAACTTGGGCTCTAAAAATTTGTCTTAACAAACTCTACACATTGGTATTTTATTTGGTCACAATTGAATTAAATTTGAACATGTTTCCTTCTGTTTACTAAAAAGGGCAGAATAAAAATGCTTATGGAAAAATGCATAATAAATTCAATAATGATCCAAAATTATGTTTAATATCTCAAAATGTTCATTGAAACATTTTATACATGTTTTCAACATTTTCAATACATTTTGTTTACTGTTTTTCCTAATTAAAAGTGGTGCAATAATTCAATGCTTTAATTAAACCTTTTAAATTGCAAAATTCATAACTTGGGCAATTCAAATCCAATTCCGACATGTAAAATATGTTTTCCATGCAAAATTGAATAAGCTTTCCAAATTTAAACTTTGTTTTCTATTTTGAATAAATTAAATTGCTGAAAACAACTATTTCTTAATTAATGAATTTAAAATTGTCAATTTAATAACTTGCTCATCTAAAATCCAAATTCAACAAATGAAATATGTATTCCATCTAAAATTTTGTGTTCTTTCCAAATATAAATTTGGTTATCTGTTTTGAACATTTAAAATTGGTGAAAACAACAAATGTTTGTTTAAATCATTTAAAATGCCGAAGTTCATAACTTAATAAATAAAATTTCAAACTTGGTAAACAACATATCAAACTGAAGCTATTGTTGTTTTCTTATTGTTTTCATCATCCATGCATCATTCTAATCAACTTTCACATGATGGTTATTTGTAGAACATTTAATTCAACATTAATTCATGGGCTTTTCCATATGCAATCCAAATTGCATATGGGCCCATTTAAATATGTTCACCATGTCAACTAGTTTATCTTTGATGCATCCTTAAACTTGTCATGCATCCATATCTTGATCATGCTGGATCTTTTGCCGTAGAAGTAATTGTTGCATCCGGTGTTTGTTCTAGTTCGTTGCTTCTTCGCGGATAGGACGTTGAGATGATGTGAGCAACGACAAGTTCTGCGGATGTACCTCTACTTGCTGGATATCAGGCAAGTATACTCACTTGCTGCCTATGGCTGCCTTTCATCACTTGTTACCGATTCTTTCCGTTGTTCTTATGCTAGCCTTATGATCCGATGCTTGTGTCCCGATCCTATCATATTGTTTACCTTGCAGCCATGATATAGCCTTCCTTCCACTTCCTATCAACTATTGATTGTTTACCTTGTTGGCCTCGTGTCGTAGTTGCATGCTTAGTGTTGTTTGCGCTCAAGTCTTGTTGTCCTTTTTCATATCACCTGTTTAGTTGATAGATGGGTTTCAATTTAATCAACAACATGTTAATGTTTGGGGTAATAATAATTTGATGATAAGGCACCGGCAGGAGGCCCGGCGTGGTTTTGAGGCCTGCTAGTGTCGACCCTAATTAGGAAAAGGGTCTTGTCCTCCGATCCATGATGAGCGCACTAACCGCATGTGGGAAGCGAGTATGGGCGCCCCCCGCAATTCTGATTCGATTCGCATCTCGTCCAAATCGCCTCATTTAGTTCGGATTTTCCATTTGCCGCATGCATATGCAGGTGCGAACCCTTGGCGCCAGGGTGGAACTTTTGTAGTCGGCATTTAGGGAGACACGTTCTTAGAGTGCTATGAGGGTCCCCTTTTCTTCGTGGGGCTTGATTAGCCGTGCGCTCAATTGCACGGGGTTCTTTGGGCTTGATGCGAATAAGAGTTGGGTTGTGTTGAGTGCCTCACTTGGTGGAAGTGCATTTCCATCTGGCGTGTCATTCTTACGTGTACGGCCAAATTGGTGCATCCCTGCAGGGTTAAATCTTCTCGAGAAGCCGTGTTGTCCACGGTTATGGATGACTTGGTGAAAGTGTTGGCTAACAAGTACTCAGACAACTTACACTTAACGATGATAACTTGACTAGTAATATAGATTACCTCCACCATAAAAATGAATGTCACCTTAATCAACAGTGTGAGTTTCCTTGGGTTGCTTCCTTAGTAGGGGGTAACATTGGATGGGTATTGTTTGGTGAGTAGTTGTAGTTGGTTTTGTCGCGCTATCTTATCCCTTTCTTTTAGCCGGATGTTGTAGCGCGTCTCTGTAGTTACTTAGTGCAGCCCGCTGCCGCTTCTTTGCAATAATCCCTTCCTTCTGTTGTACCCAAAGTATTTGTATCTTGTGATGATTGGTTACGTTGGTATCTTGTGAGTATGGGTTATCCACTTGCCAGTACTTAACCGTACTGACCCACGAATCCTTTTCGTGGCTGCATATTCCACATTGCAGTCAATAGGTTTGAAGTCTGACGACGTTAGCTTGGGAATCCCTCCGGCTTGGCCTGGGCAGGGATTGGACGCCATCGATTATCTTCAGGACTCTTAGTCCAATTTGTATCTTGTCCGTAGTCGGACACTATGTTGTTTCTTCCGCTGTCACTTGGATCTTTGTATTGTATCAGTTGTATCCTTGACTCATTTGAGTCGTCTTGTATATATCTTTTCTGTTGTTGTTGTGGAATATTCGTGAACTGTTGTAATGTTATCACAAGTGGCAACCTGGAATCGGTTATTATGTGGATTTTGGCGGAAATGCTGAAATCTGCATAGTGCCCGATCTCGGGGCGTCACAAATGGTATCAGAGCATGGTTTCCGATTCCCAATGTTGTTTCGATACGAATGGTTATTGAAGCAACGGGTCCGCAAAGCCTGTAGGATAACCTCGCTAACGGTCGTGTTTCTAGAGTGTCAAAAACTATTTGTGCAAAACCTGTTTTGGAAACATCTCAATAGGATTCTTGTTTTCTCCTTATCTCTATTCTATTTCTCCTCCTACCTTATTTGTTTTGGAGTCTCTTCCCTTATCTATCTTTGAAAGTTTTAGGATCCTACGTGGGTGGACGTTTTCTGAGCCTTTAACCTAATAGGTTCGATCATCGGAAGATTCCTGGTGGAAGAACATCGTCGTCACTCCGAGCAAGAATCTCTTGTTAGTGGTGTCGAGAAGCCCTTGTTAGTGGTGTCGAGGAGATCAACCGGAAGCATGAAGAATCGATAGTCGAACTTCTTTCCCCTCCCGGGTTAGTGGGTGGATTGCGAGGGCGCAATCCCTTGTTAGTGGTGTCGTCTGTAACACCCGGGGGGATTTCCCCCAATTAGATTTGGTTGTTTTTCTTTTTTTTTTGCATTGCATCAGGCATCATATGCATTGCAAATTTGTTTCAAACCAATCTTAAAAGAAAACTCAAAACAATTTAAAAATTCAAACATGTTCCAATGTTTTCATATCAAATCATTAACAGAACACATCAGTTGGTTTTCAATAAAAATTGAAGTGGAATTAATTTTTTATTGCTTGGTTAAAGGAAAATTCCTTTTATTGTGAATTCAAATTCCAAGTCAAAACTTTGGCACATTTTAAAATTTTCAAAAACAAAGAATCATGCACTTGGGCATTTGAATTGTATAGTTCATAAAAAAATGAGTCCATAATTTCTCAACCATTATTTCTTTTCCCTTCCCTCCTCTCCTTTTCCCTTTCTACAAAAAAAGGGGTATAATAATAAAAAGAAAAGAAAACGTTTGGGGAAGGCAGGCCAGGCCAGCCACTTGGGCCGGCCAGCCCACCTCCCTCTCTGTTCTGGCCCGCTACCCCCTCCTTTCTGCTCCGTACACACAATCACGAGGAGAGCGTGCCTCCCTCCTACCGCTTTCCTCCGAGGAGAGCACCACGCCATGGTCCCCTCCCCCTCACCTTTCCCCTCCCTTAAAGCCCCAGCTCCTTCCCAGAAACCCTAGCCTCCTCCCTCTATCCCCTCTCCACCGCCGCCACCCCTCTCCCTTCCTCTGTACCATTTTTCCGTTCTCTGAATTATTCTCTGTACCAAGATAACGAGAGTCCAGAGCTCCATCGTCCTCGCCCCGCCACCATGGCCTTCCTCTAGCCGATCTGAACCTCGCAGTTGTTCCGCGTCGGCTTCCACATCAACCGCGTGCAAGGGATTGGCAGGAGAATGACTACCTCGTCGGCGGCGTCCACCTTTTCTTGTGCGGCCGAGCCACTTCTCCGGCAAAATTCCGGCGACCCGGGCGTTCCCGACCAGTACGACTACTCCACCATCCTCCCGGTGAGCAGCCGATCCGATTCCCGCCGTTTCCCCTGTCTTTCGCTTGCGGACGCCATCTCTAGCAGCCGGCCAAGATGCCGTCCACCATGAACGTGCCTACAAAGCTCGTTTCAGAGCTTCGGCTCCTCTGCTCGTTTCTGCTCTAACGGGTAGCTCACAGATACACGTACGCACGAAATACGGCGTGCATAGCCACACCCCACACGCACGGGCAGCCGTGTAGCACCGTCTCAGCACCCCCTACACACACCCAACACGATGGTTCGTGGTCATCGTCGACTGTATCCCGGCCATGTTCCGATCTGTGATTGCAGATGTGTTTTACAGTTTCGTCAGTTAATGCGCGAACTGCAACCTCATATAGGGCCGAGCCCATTCTTCTACACGAACACAGCAGTGGCCCGTTGGCCAGCGTCCCCGTCGCGCGGAGCCACGTCTTGGGATCGAATCCCACCTGTGGCAAAGCCACCTCTTTTTTTCGGCCACTTTTCTTTTATTTCGTGAAATCCAGAAAAACAGAAATGATGCTTTAATTGTAAAATCCGTAACAAATGGAAAATTGCTCCAATTTCAATGATTCAAGTTTCTATGGATTCAGAATCTTGTGCTCTTTCTATTAGTCACAAAGTTGCAACATGTTTATGTAATAAATTTTGCACTAAATAATTAAATACAGACAATGCAATAAAAATTGGAAACTTTAGAAAATCATAACTTGAGTTCTGTTCACCCAATTTGAGCAAACTTGGGCTCTAAAAATTTTTCTTAACAAACTCTACACATTGGTATTTTATTTGGTCACAATTGAATTAAATTTGAACATGTTTCCTTCTGTTTACTAAAAAGGGCAGAATAAAAATGCTTATGAAAAAATGCATAATAAATTCAATAATGATCCAAAATTATGTTTAATATCTCAAAATGTTCATTGAAACATTTTATACATGTTTTCAACATTTTCAATACATTTTGTTTACTGTTTTTCCTAATTAAAAGTGGTGCAATAATTCAATGCTTTAATTAAACCTTTTAAATTGCAAAATTCATAACTTGGGCAATTCAAATCCAATTCCAACATGTAAAATATGTTTTCAATGCAAAATTGAATAAGCTTTCCAAATATAAACTTTGTTTTCTATTTTGAATAAATTAAATTGCTGAAAATAAATATTTCTTAATTAATGCATTTAAAATTGTCAATTTAATAACTTGCTCATTTAAAATCCAAATTCAACAAATGAAATATGTATTCCATCTAAAATTTTGTGTTCTTTCCAAATATAAATTTGGTTATCTGTTTTGAACATTTAAAATTGGTGAAAACAACAAATGTTTGTTTAAATCATTTTAAATGCAAAAGTTCATAACTTAATAAATAAAATTCCAAACTTGGTAAACAACATATCAAACTGAAGCTATTGTTGTTTTCTTATTGTTTTCATCATCCATGCATCATTCTAATCAACTTTCACATGATGGTTATTTGTAGATCATTTAATTCAACATTAATTCATGGGCTTTTCCATATGCAATCCAAATTGCATATGGGCCCATTTAAATATGTTCACCATGTCAACTAGTTTATCTTTGATGCATCCTTAAACTTGTCATGCATCTATATCTTGATCATGCTGGATCTTGTAACAACCGGGGTTTTTCCCCTAATAGAAAATTGTTTGTTTTTTTTCCCTTTTCGGCATCATGCATTCATCACATTGCATTTGAACTTTTGAACTAAATCAAAATTTTCCAACAACATGTTATTTTCTTAACATTGTCAAACGTTGAAAACAATGTCTCGTAGACATTCACGTCGGCTTCTTATTTCACAAACATTTTGATATCTTTTGATGTCTCAAACTATTTTTTGTTTTTTGCCTCAAACTATTTTCAAATAATAAACAACATGTTTTTCCTATAATTACTAAAACAAAAAAAAAATTGTTTTGGGTGGCCAGACCAGGCCAACAAGGCCCAGTCCAGCCAGCCACCACCTAACCCTAGCCCATCCCCACACACGCCACGCACGCATCGCACACCCATCACACACACGCACGCGACACCAGCGAACGGGATCGAACCCCATCGAGCGCCGCCAGGGGCGATCCCCTCGTCCCCATCGTCCTCCTCCTCCCGAGCGCTGCCCTCCTCTGCCTCGCCCGCCTCCTCCTAGCGCCTCCCCGAGCTCGAGCTCCTCTCCCGTCGCCCTCTCCCCTCGCCTCCCTGCCTCTCCTCCTTTGTCCGCCCCGCGGCAGCCGAGCCCGGCCGTCCTCTGCTCCCGCCGGCCGCCGCGCCCCCGTCGCCGGCATCCTCTCCTCCCCAACCTCCGAGCTCGTCGCCGCCCTCCTTCCCCGAGCAGACGCCCCCACCTCGCCGTCCCCTGCAGCTCGCCGACGAGCCCTACTCCAGCGCCTCCTCCGTGCTCGCCGGGAGCAGACCATGGCGTCGCCACGGTGTCCCAGGATGCCGCTGCGTCCTTACTGGCGCCGGTGACCGAGGGATCCGCCGCCCTCCGTCGCAGCAGTAGCGCCTCGGGCCCGTCCTCGACCTAGGCTGCGGGCAGCTCTCCGTCCGGCCTCCTCTGGTTTGCCACGAGTCCCGCGGGCGAGTGCCTCCACGATGTCGTCCTCGTCCACGAACTCGGTCTGTCGCCGCGTCGTCGTGGCCTTCTTCCCCGTGCGCAACGCCCCGCCGAGCACCACCGGCCACGTGCGGTCCTGTCGTCGTCCTGGCTCCCTCCTTGCGCTCTTCAAGCCAAGGGACAATAGTTGCCAAGTTCTACGAACCGTCGACATGAACGTCTGCCGACAAGATCTTCACGCCTCCGTGCATGCCATGAACCTCGATGACCGGGACTTTCAAGTTTGTGACTGACTGTGAAAGGTGATGATGTTGCAATTCGGCTACGACTACTTCCACTACGCCGAGTTCTTCCCCGACCCGTACCTCATCGACAAGATCTTTTCCGACAAGTACCGCTACATCGACCTACATCGAACCGTGAACGACCACTATCTCCACCGTGTCCATTTTGCGTTGGCCGCCTTCATGCGCGCCCGAAGACCGGGACCGTCAGGTTCGTCTTCGACCCCGAAGACGATGTTGTTACGGTTCGGCCACGACTACGACGACCACTTCGACTCCAGACGTGAATGACTACTTCGACGACGACACGAGAACAATTATCTCCTCGACGCCCCGAACACGATGATGCGGTGGTGCAATTACGACTACTTCCTCGACGTCGACTACTTCCTCTACGTTCCGAAGTTTCCGGCGTTGACCCCGGCGATCCTCTTTCCAACGTTCGAACCCAAACCCCAATCATAACCCCTATATGCCTATTTTCTAAATGTCATCTATATCGTGCATATTATATCATATCATCATGTTGCATTGCATCTTCTGGGTTCGGGGTATAGTATTATCACCTAATAATTAAATATGGAATGAGTGGGATAATTAAATATTGTTCTGGTTCCATTTAAAATTGCATAACTCATCATTATATTATCTCGCCATGTTAAACAACATTTAATCTTGATGGGTAAATAAATAACGTGAACCTTCTAAATGAAATGTTGGGCTTCCGGCTCAATTTAAATTGATTTAATTGCATAAATCATAACTAATTCATTTTAACTCCAAATTTGAAAAGTAAAATATGTTTTCCAATCAAAATTCTCTAAACTTTGCAAATATAAACTTTGTTTTCTGTTTTGAATAAATTAAATTGCTGAAAACAACTATTTCTTAATTAATGCATTTAAAATTGCTAATTTGATAACTTGCTCATTTTAATTCCAAATCTAACAAATAAAATATGTTTTCATACCAGAAAAATGCACTTAATCTGTTCATGCCATCCATGTTCATGTTTGCACCTTGCATGTTGCATTTGTAGTAGTGTTATGTATGTTCACCTAATAAATAAATATGGAATGTGTTGGGGTATTTAATTCAATTGTTGCCCTATTCCATTTAATATTGCTTAACTCACCTATTTACTGTTTTCCATGCTAAACAACATTTAACTTGATGGTTAGCTAAACAACTTGAACCCATTCCTATTTCTCCGGACTCCGGTTCCGATTAAATTGCTTAAGTTGTTTCCCCTGTTGCATCTTGCCATGCCATGCATATAAAATAGGATCATGCTGGATCTTTTGCCGTAGTAGTAATTGTTGCATCCGGTGTTTGTTCTAGTTTGTTGCTTCTTCGCGGATAGGACGTTGAGATGATGTGAGCAACGACAAGTTCTTCGGATGTACCTCTACTTGCTGGATCTCAGGAAAGTATACTCACTTGCTGCCAAATGGCTGCCTTTCATCACTTGTTACCGATTCTTTCCGTTGTTCTTATTCTAGCCTTATGTTTCGATGCTTGTGTCTCGATCCTACCATATGTTACTTTGCAGCCATGATATAGCCTTCCTTCCACTTCCTATTAACTGTTGTTTGTTTACCCTGTTGGCCCTCGTGTCGTAGTTGCATGCTTAGTGTTGTTTGCGCTCAAGTCTTGTTGTCCGTCTTATCACCTGTTTAGTTTGATAGTTGGGTTTCAATTCAATCAACTTCATGTTAATGTTTTGGGTAATAATAATTTGATGATAAGGCACCGACAGGAGGCCCGGCGTGGTTTTGAAGCCTGCTAGTGTCGACCCTAATTAGGAACAGGGTCTTGTCTACCGATCCATGATGAGCGCACTAACCGCATGTGGGAAGCGAGTATGGGCGCCCCCCTCAATTTGATTCGATTCGCATCTCGTCCAAATCGCCTCATTTAGTTCGGTTTTTCCATTTGCCGCATGCATGATCTTGCGAACCCAGGCCAGGGTGGAACTTTTGTAGTCGGCATTTAGGGAGACACGTTCTTAGAGTGCTATGAGGGTCCCCTTTTCTTCGTGGGGCTTGATTAGCCGTGCGCTCAATTGCACGGGGTTCTTTGGGCTGGATGCGAAGAAGAGTTGGGTGGTGTTGAGTACCTCGCTTGGTGAGTTGATCCCCCGTCTGGCGGGTTATTCTTACGTGTACGGCCAAATTGGTGCACCCCTGCAGGGTAAATCTTCTCGAGAAGCCGTGTTTTCCGCGGTTATGGATGACTTGGTGAAAGTACTGGCTAACAAGTACTCAGAATAACTTACACCTAACTAATGATAATTTGACTAGTAATAGTCTTATTGACACAATAACTTGAACCATCATTAATCCAACAGTGTGAGTTATCCTTGGGTTGCTTCCTTAGTAGGGGGTAACATTGGATGGGTTTGTTTGGGTGGTTAGTACTAGTTGGTTACGATACGCTATCTTATCCCCCTCTTTTAGCCGGATGTTGTAGCGAGTCTCTGTAGTTGGTTAGTGCAGCCCGCTGCCGCTTATTTGCAATAATCCTTTCCTTTCCGTTGAACCCAAAGTATTTGTATCTGGTGATGACTGGTTACGCCGGTATCTTGTGAGTATGGTTTATCCACTTGCCAGTACTTAACCGTACTGACCCACGAATATTTTTCGTGGCTGCATATTCAACATTGCAGTCAACAGGTTTGAAGTCTGACGACGTTAGCTTGGGAATCCCTCCGGCTTGGCCTGGGCAGGGATTGGACGCTCTCGGTTATCTTCAGGACTCTTAGTCCAATTTGTATCTTGTCCGTAGTCGGACACTATGTTGTTTCTTCCGCTGTTATTTGGATCTTTGTATTGTATCAGTTGTATCCTTGACTCGTTTGAGTCCTCTTGTATATATCTGTTCTATTGTTGTTGTGGATTATTCGTGAACTGTTGTAATGTTATCACAAGTGGCAACCTGGAATCGGTTATTATGTGGATTCTGGCGGGAATGCTGAAATCTGCATAGTGCCCGATCTCGGGGCGTCACAAATGGTATCAGAGCCATGGTTTCCGATTCCCGATATTGTTTCGATACGAATGGTTATCGAAGCAACGGGTCCGCAAAGCCTGTAGGATAACCTCGCTAACGGTCGTTGTTTCTAGAATGTCAAAAACTATTTCTGCTAAACTATTTTGGAAACATCTCAATAGGATTCTTGTTTTCTCCTTATCTCTATTCTATTTCCCCTCCCATCTTATTTGTTTTGGAGTCTTCCCCCCTTGTCTATCTTTCAAAGTGTTAGGATCCTACGTGGGTGGACATTTTCTGAGCCTTTAACCTAATAGGTTCGATCATCGGAAGGTTCCTAGTGGAAGAACATCGTCATCAACCCGAGCAAGAATCTCTTGTTAGTGGTGTCGAGAAGCCCTTGTTAGTTGTGTCGAGGAGATCAACTGGAAGCATGAAGAATCGATAGTCGAACTTCTTTCCCCTCCCGGGTTAGTAGGTGGATTGCGAGGTCGCAATCCCCTTGTTAGTGGTGTCGGCTGTAACAACCGGGGTTTTTCCCCTAATAGAAAATTGTTTGTTTTTTTTCTCTTTTCGGCATAATGCATTCATCACATTGCATTTGAACTTTTGAACTAAATCAAAATTTTCCAACAACATGTTATTTTCTTAACATTGTCAAACGTTGAAAACAATGTCTCGTAGACATTCACGCAGGCTTCTTGTTTCACAAACATTTTGATATCTTTTGATGTCTCAAACTTTTTTTTTGCCTCAAACTATTTTCAAATAATAAACAACCTGTTTTTCCTATAATTACTAAAACAAAAAAAAATTGTTTTGGGTGGCCAGACCAGGCCAACAAGGCCCAGTCCAGCCAGCCACCACCTAACCCTAGCCCATCCCCACACACGCCACGCACGCATCGCACACCCATCACACACACGCACGCGACACCAGCGAACGGGATCGAACCCCATCGAGTGCCGCCAGGGGCGATCCCCTCGTCCCCATCGTCCTCCTCCTCCCGAGCGCTGCCCTCCTCTGCCTCGCCCGCCTCCTCCTAGCGCCTCCCCGAGCTCGAGCTCCTCTCCCGTCGCCCTCTCCCCTCGCCTCCCTGCCTCCCCTCCTCTGTCCGCCCCGCGGCAGCCGAGCCCGGTCGTCCTCTGCTCCCGCCGGCCGCCGCGCCCCCGTCGCCGGCATCCTCTCCTCCCCAACCTCCGAGCTCGTCGCCGCCCTCCTTCCCCGAGCAGACGCCCCCACCTCGCCGTCCCCTGCAGCTCGCCGACGAGCCCTACTCCAGCGCCTCCTCCGTGCTCGCCGGGAGCAGACCATGGCGTCGCCACGGTGTCCCAGGATGCCGCTGCGTCCTTACTGGCGCCGGTGACCGAGGGATCCGCCGCCCTCCGTCGCAGAAGTAGCGCCTCGGGCCCGTCCTCGACCTAGGCTGCGGGCAGCTCTCCGTCCGGCCTCCTCTGGTTTGCCACGAGTCCCGCGGGCGAGTGCCTCCACGATGTCGTCCTCGTCCACGAACTCGGTCTGTCCCCACGTCGTCGTGGCCTTCTTCCCCGTGCGCAACGCCCCGCCGAGCACCACCGGCCACGTGCGGTCCTGTCGTCGTCCTGGGTTAATCCAACTAATGATAATTTTACTAGTAATAGTCTTATTGACACAATAACTTGAACCATCATTAATCCAACAGTGTGAGTTATCCTTGGGTTGCTTCCTTAGTAGGGGGTAACATTGGATGGGTTTGTTTGGGTGGTTAGTACTAGTTGGTTACGATACGCTATCTTATCCCCCTCTTTTAGCCGGATGTTGTAGCGAGTCTCTGTAGTTGGTTAGTGCAGCCCGCTGCCGCTTATTTGCAATAATCCTTTCCTTTCCGTTGAACCCAAAGTATTTGTATCTGGTGATGACTGGTTACGCCGGTATCTTGTGAGTATGGTTTATCCACTTGCCAGTACTTAACCGTATTGACCCACGAATCTTTTTCGTGGCTGCATATTCAACATTGCAGTCAACAGGTTTGAAGTCTGACGACGTTAGCTTGGGAATCCCTCCGGCTTGGCCTGGGCAGGGATTGGACGCTCTCGGTTATCTTCAGGACTCTTAGTCCAATTTGTATCTTGTCCGTAGTCAGACACTATGTTGTTTCTTCCGCTGTTATTTGGATCTTTGTATTGTATCAGTTGTATCCTTGACTCGTTTGAGTCCTCTTGTATATATCTGTTCTGTTGTTGTTGTGGATTATTCGTGAACTGTTGTAATGTTATCACAAGTAGCAACCTGGAATCGGTTATTATGTGGATTCTGGCGGGAATGCTGAAATCTGCATAGTGCCCGATCTCGGGGCGTCACAGATCTTTTACCGTAGAAGTAATTGTTGCATCCGGTGTTTGTTCTAGTTCGTTGCTTCTTCGCGGATAGGACGTTGAGATGATGTGAGCAACGACAAGTTCTGCGGATGTACCTCTACTTGCTGGATATTAGGCAAGTATACTCACTTGCTGCCTATGGCTGCCTTTCATCACTTGTTACCGATTCTTTCCGTTGTTCTTATGCTAGCCTTATGATCCGATGCTTGTGTCCCGATCCTATCATACTGTTTACCTTGCAGCCATGATATAGCCTTCCTTCCACTTCCTATCAACTGTTGATTGTTTACCTTGTTAGCCTCGTGTCGTAGTTGCATGCTTAGTGTTCTTTGCGCTCAAGTCTTGTTTTCCTTTTTCATATCACCTGTTTAGTTGATAGATGGGTTTCAATTTAATCAACAACATGTTAATGTTTGGGGTAATAATAATTTGATGATAAGGCACCGGCAGGAGGCCCGGCGTGGTTTTGAGGCCTGCTAGTGTCGACCCTAATTAGGAAAAGGGTCTTGTCCTTCGATCCATGATGAGCGCACTAACCGCATGTGGGAAGCGAGTATTCCCCCCCCCCCCCCGCAATTCTGATTCGATTCGCATCTCGTCCAAATCGCCTCATTTAGTTCGGGTTTTCCATTTGCCGCATGCATATGCAGGTGCGAACCCTTGGCGCCAGGGTGGAACTTTTGTAGTTGGCATTTAGGGAGACACGTTCTTAGAGTGCTATGAGGGTCCCCTTTTCTTCGTGGGGCTTGATTAGCCGTGCGCTCAATTGCACGGGGTTCTTTGGGCTTGATGCGAAGAAGAGATGGGTTGTGTTGAGTGCCTCGCTTGGTGGAAGTGCATTTCCATCTGGCGGGTCATTCTTACGTGTACGGCCAAATTGGTGCATCCCTGCAGGGTTAAATCTTCTCGAGAAGCCGTGTTGTCCACGGTTATGGATGACTTGGTGAAAGTGCTGGCTAACAAGTACTCAGACAACTTACACTTAACGATGATAACTTGACTAGTAATATAGATTACCTCCACCATAAAAATGAATGTCACCTTAATCAACAGTGTGAGTTTCCTTGGGTTGCTTCCTTAGTAGGGGGTAACATTGGATGGGTATTGTTTGGTGAGTAGTTGTAGTTGGTTTTGTCGCGCTATCTTATCCCTTTCTTTTAGCCGGATGTTGTAGCGCGTCTCTGTAGTTAGTTAGTGCAGCCCGCTGCCGCTTATTTGCAATAATCCCTTCCTTCTGTTGTACCCAAAGTATTTGTATCTTGTGATGATTGGTTACGCTGGTATCTTGTGAGTATGGGTTATCCACTTGCCAGTACTTAACCGTACTGACCCACGAATCCTTTTCGTGGCTGCATATTCCACATTGCAGTCAACAGGTTTGAAGTCTGACGACGTTAGCTTGGGAATCCCTCCGGCTTGGCATGGGCAGGGATTGGACGCCATCGATTATCTTCAGGACTCTTAGTCCAATTTGTATCTTGTCCGTAGTCAGACACTATGTTGTTTCTTCCGCTGTCACTTGGATCTTTGTATTGTATCAGTTGTATCCTTGGCTCATTTGAGTCGTCTTGTATATATCTTTTCTGTTGTTGTTGTGGAATATTCGTGAACTGTTGTAATGTTATCACAAGTGGCAACCTGGAATCGGTTATTATGTGGATTTTGGCGGAAATGCTGAAATCTGCATAGTACCCGATCTCGGGGCGTCACATCATCCAAGTAGTTAGTCTATGAGTGGGACAATTCTTTACCAAAGATTTCATTCTTTCCCATGCTTTAGCAACATGCTCGTTATCAAGTTGCTTAAAATTCATAATGCTAGTTATCAAAGATATAATCTTAGCAGGAAAATAATATTTTCCAATGAAAATATCTTTATATTTAGTCCAAGAATCAATATAATTTCTAGCAAAGATAGCAACCATTCTTTAGCTCTTCCTCTTAAAGAGAAAGGGAATAATTTCAGTTTAATAATATCTCCATCTACATATTTATATTGTTGCATCTCAAAAAGTTAAACAAAATTATTAAGATGGGCAGCTGCTGGTACGTCCATTTTACATCATTGTTTTATATTGTTATTTTCTGTTATTCATCGATATATTTCATTTTATAATGCACCACTTATGTTATTTTATCTTATTTTGCATGTTTCATAATTTTTAGAGAATAAACACCGGGACCAGAAATCTGATGAAAAAAGCACCGTCGAGATACCCTATTTCAGAATATCAGAAGAAGAGGGGAGACACTGGATATGTCTTAGAAGTCCAGATGAGGGAGCCATCCACGAGGAGAGCCAGAGGAGGGCCACCAGGGGCCCACACCATGGGGTGGCGCGCCCCCTTGGCCGCGCCGCTAGGTGGTGTGGCCACCCTGGCCCACATATGGTCGACCCTTTTCGCGTACTTGACCCGCAGGGAACCCTAAGCCCCAGACTGTCATCAAAGAATTATTCCGCCGCCTCAGGGCGGAAAACACCAGAGAGAGAAAAGCTCTCTGGCAGGGAGAAATCTGCCGGGGAAATTCCTCTCCGGAGAGGGGAAATCATCGCCATCGTCACCGACATTGCTCCAGGCATCATCAAGATCGTCATCGTCATTATAATTACCACCAACACCATCACCCTCATCATCCACCATCATCCCTATGTAACAATTAGGGGCTTCTATCATTGTTTTACATTAGATCTCTCTCCCGGTGTGGATTACTTGTTAGTAGTTGATGCTTGTGAGATTTATCGGTGTTAGCACTATATGACCAGATTATTATTATCCATCATATCACCTCTGATTATGATCCATATGATGTCTTGTGAGTAGTTCGTTTAGTTCGTGAGGACATGGGAGAAATCATGATGTTAGTAGTGAAGTTACGTTGAAGTAATATCTCGTGGTTCGGTATTTAAGTTGTGGTGCTATTCTTCTAGTGGTGTCATGTGGACATAGACTACATGATACTTCACCTTTATGGGTATAGGAGGATGCATTGTGTATTTGGCTACTAATTATGGGGTTGCCGGAGTGACAGAAACCTAAACCCCTGTTAGGAAACCAATGCACAAGGGAGCTTAGAATCCAAGAGTTTTAAGGTTCTGGTTAGATTTATCTTAATTACTTTCTTGTATTTGCGGATGCTTACGAGGGGTATAATCACATGTATGTATTAGTACTAGTTGGGAAGTGCATTAGTATAGGTTCACCCACACAACACTTCACGAACCAATGGATATTAATCGATCGTAACGAAGCGAAAGCACTTGACAAAATTTCCATGTGTCCTCGAGAACGTTTGGTAATCATAATTAGAACAACCGGCTTGTCCTTTTCTCTCAAAAGGATTGGGTCACTCACTGCAATATTATTTACTTCACTTTATTTACTCGCATTATATTTATCTGCTATATCAAAAACCTCCAAAAACCTGTTTGCTAGTGTTTACAGTGAATCTCTATCCAACCTGCTTGTCAACACCTTCTGCTCCTCATTGGGTTTGACACTCTTATTTATCGAAGGTACTACGATACACCCCCTATAATCGTGGGTCATCAACAACATCATCAATACTAACACCAGAAACTCTCATAACAAGATTTAACAGGGCATGCTTAATTTCATTAAAATCAGTAGTAGGAGCAGGTATTGCAATAGGTGCACTAATAAAATCATTGTTGTTGGTGCTAGTAAAGTCACACGACTTAGTGTTCTTAGGAGTAATCATTTTAGCAAGATTAAAAACAGGATAAAAATAATAACTAGAATAAGAACTATTTTTGTGTTTTCGATATGGAGAAGCAAACAAGACAAAAATAAAAAACTAAGCAAAACAAAACCAAAGTAAAAAGATTGGAGGTGAGAGACTCCCCTTGTAGAAATCCTCTTCCTCCCTAGCAACGACGCCAAAAAAGAGCTTGATGGCGTGTAACACACGTTCATTGGGAGACCCCAAGAGGAAGGTATGAAGAGCACAGTAGCAAGTTTCTCTCAGAAAGAAACCAAGGTTGACTCGACCAGTAGGAGAAAGAAATCACTTCTGAAAGTTGTTGGTAGCTAATGTTGGTAGGGCGTGATGCGCGTATAACACACGTTTGTTGGGAGACCCCAATAGGAAGGTACAAAGAGCACATTAGCAAGTTTCCCTCAGAAAGAAACCAAGGTTGAATCGACCAGTAGGAGAAAGAAATCACTTCCGAAGGTTGATGCAGCTGATGTTGGCAGGGAGCACTACAAGTTCAGCAGCAACGTGGAACCTACACAACACAATTAAATCACTTTGCCCCCAACAAAGGAGTGAGGTTGTCAATCTCACCGGTTTTGCTGAAAACAAAGAGGTTAAATGTATGGTGTCGAAAACAGTAGGAAAACAATATGAAAACAGTAGTAACAATATGAAAATGGTGATTGTAATGGTTGTATTATCAGTATGAGGAAAATGGACCGACGTCCACAGTTCACTAGTGGTGTCTTGCAAAATAGATACATATCATGTTGGGTAAACAAATTACAGCTAGGCAATTGACAGATATAAAGGCTACACTGTAGTGCATATGCATGACATGATGATTACTAGTGATTCATGCGGGCATTACAACAAGATTCATAGACCGTTATCCAACTGCATCTATGACTAATAATCCACCCTCGGAATGTCATCCGAGCAAACCTTGGGTATCAAGTTGCAAGCAACATATAATCGTATTAAGCAAAGTGTGTAATGTAAACATTGTTGTTTTCTGCCTAATGGCAACAGCACATCCCCCACCTATTATGTTTCTGTCACTCCAGCGTGAGTAAAAGGGAGGCATGGACCCACTATCGAGCATAAATACTCCCTCTTGGAGTTACTAGCATCTACTTGGCTAGAGCATCTACTAACAATGGGGAGCATTCAAGATCATGAATAACATACACATGGATAAAACATGATAGATTGATAATCATTGGACGTAGCATTCAATATTCATCGGATCCCAGCAAACACAACATGTAGCATTACAATAAAATGATCTTGATCATGTTAGAAAACTCACAAGATCTAAACATGAGGAATAAAGAGGAGAGAACAACCATCTAGCTACTGTATGGACCCGTAGTCCAAGGATGAAGTACTCACACATCATTCCGGAGGCGGGCATGGTGATGTAGATCCCTCCGATGATGAATTCCCTTTCCGGCAGGGTGCTGGGGAGAGCTCCAGAACCCTCCCGAACTAGGGTTGACGATGACGGTGGTTGCGGATGTTTTTGGTGAAAAAGGCTTGGCTGTTTAGGGTTAACCCGAGGAGGATAATATATAGGCGCGAGGGCAACGTCGGTGGGCGGCCAGGGGGCACACCACACTCTGGGTCCCCTCCGGACTCTGTGTGCGCGACAGGTTTCTAAGACCCCCGGTTTTAGAATCGTCCAATTTCGAGAATGTTTGCAGAACAACTTTTCTGAAATCAAAAGTAGCAGAAAACATGAACTGGCTCTGTGGCATCTTGTCAATAGGTTAGTCTCATAAAATCGATAAAAATGGCATAAAGTGTATAGGAAACATGTAGCATATAGCATGAAAACAACTTGGAACATCAGAAATTACGGATACGTTTATGACGTATCAACATCACCAAGCTTAGTTCCTACTCGTCCTCGAGTAGGTAAACAATAAAACAAATAATTTATGAGGTGACATGCTACCAACATAAACTTGATCATCATAATAATGTAAAACATGTAAACTAGAATCAAATAAATAAAGGATGTAGTTTATAGTTGATATTAAATATAATGATGTATAAACAATTAGGAATAATAAAGTAAAACTTTTAAATGAATCAATACTAAAAGAAAATCAACCGCGCAATGGTTTATTAAGGATGATTTAAGCTTCAAGAACAACAATATAATCATCCAAAGCATCAAACTCTCACAATGACTCCTTTTGGGATCAAGTCAAGCGACAACAATATGCACGTAGGAAAATCATTAAGATATTTGTGCACTCAAAACAAGCAAGCGTTCTGTATTGGTTCCTGGCACTAGGATTTTATGGCTAAAAGAACATTTATGGGGGGTTTGAAAGGTTAATGGAAGAAAGTCTCACACAACTGAAAGTGATCATTAGACAAGAGGAAGTCTTATAATTTAAGTTATGCAAGGAGTAGTGATTGCCACACAACGGATGCACATAGAGCTATAAGTGTATGAAAGCTCTCCAATGGAACTAGTGGGGGATGCATCCAACTTGCTTGCTCACAAAGACCTATAGCACTTTTGAGGAGGATCGTCATTGGAATATACAAGCCAAGTTCTATAACGTAAAGTTCCCCACATAGTTATGCAAGTCATAATATGAATACTCTCTCCAAACTAAAGTATTGCTGCTAAATAAGCACAAGAGTGGAAAAACGATAGTAGTGCTGCCCCCTCTCTCTTTATTATCTCTCTTTGGCCTTGTTCTTTATTTTGTTTTTTTTTCTCCTTTTTATTTTTTGATATATAACCTCACTGGTAGGGGCAACACTCTATTTTACAATGAATAATCACACTTTTAGTACTCATGACTCAGACTGAAATATCTCTGATGTATATAAAACTAAATGCTCCTGCTAGTGTAGCACTATGCAAAATAACAATGAAGCATGACATCAAGTAACATAATGAGGATGGATGTTGTATGAAAATATATCTCGGAATGGCTATGGTAATGCCATGGTAGGTAGGTATGGTGGATGTTTTGAG
Source organism: Alopecurus myosuroides (assembly GCA_028641055.1). Classification (NCBI taxonomy): domain Eukaryota; kingdom Viridiplantae; phylum Streptophyta; class Magnoliopsida; order Poales; family Poaceae; genus Alopecurus; species Alopecurus myosuroides. The sequence goes on along the minus strand of CM054060.1, from coordinate 58,142,954 downwards.
GAAGATAATTTTTGGTTAGTGTGTAGAAGAACAAAGTTCTCCCACGGGGTTTGGATGCACTGGCGAAGTTTGACCAACCCTCAATGTGAGAATGAGCAATGCACAATACCAAAGAGGCTAGGGAATATGGATGGTGGAAGTGTGAGAAAACCACAACATAGAACTCACAAGTTAAAAGATTGAAACTTAAATTAAAATCTTACAAGGCATAATGAAAATCACTCCAAGAGGGTCCGTGGCAGTGACAAGTCACTGTTAGCTACCCCGACCGTAGCGCATAACAAAAATCCATCACGATTGCTATCAGCAAAGGAAGTCATATACCATTATCCCATCAACTGGTTATTTGAGTGTGCCACAGTTTCAAGCTTTTAGACCAACCGTTCATTGTTTATACTTTAATAAACCAGCAAGTTTACCATTAAGCATATTAATATCTGAAAACAACAACAAATAATCAAGTGAAACAGTTTAGTGATCTACAAGAATATGCAAGTTTTTTCCGTTATACCATCTATCACATGTAGCATTTTCTATTTCCATCAAGCACCATTCAATATATATATTTCAACACAAACTCTCCAAATTATATAGCAATGAAACAAGAGAGTACTAATACTACTCTACTAGAACTAACATCTCTGAATAAGAGATGCATGAAAAACAGGAGCTAAAAGAATTTACAACACCTAGAAGAAAAATTAAGAATACGAGCATAACGAGTATTCATATGAAAAAGGGGAGCGTGTCTCTCTCCCACACAAGAATGCTAGGTTCCAAGTATATTTATGGCAGCAAGGAAAACAAAATAAAAACAAACATAAGCTCCAAGTAAAATGCATATGATGTGACCGATTAAAAATATAGTTTCACTAGAAGTGACCTGATAAATTGTTGATGAAGAAAGGGATGACTTGGGCATCCCCAAGGTTAGACGCTTGAGTATTCTTAGTATTTTATGGGATGAACCACGGAGGCATCCCCAATCTTTGGCTTTACACTCTTCTTGATAATATTATATCACCCTCTTCTCTTGACCCTTGAAAACTTATTTCACATCACACTCAAAGTAATTCGCACTAGAGGGTTAGTGCACAATAAAAAATTCACATGTTCTGCATCGACACAAGCATTATTAATAATTGTAAACATTATTTACATCCACTGATGTTTTGTGAAGCAAATAAATCCACTCCACATAGTAAAACAGAGAATGCAAGTAAAAAGGCAGAATCTGTCAAGACTAGAACAGTTTGTAAAGACGATTTTTTTGGGGGCACTTACGTTGCTCAAATCTAAAAACGTAAATCTATGGAAAGTTTCAGAATTAGATGAGGAATAATCACAAAAATTGGCAACTCATTTTGATTTTTATGTGAGTTTACACGAAATTTACGGTGGACAACAGAAATCTGTTTCTTGCACAGAAATCCAAAACTAACACCAACTTTCGCTAGAGAATTGACTTGGCACTAATACATGAAAAAAAGATACAAATGAGTTTCTACAGAGGTATACAACACATTGACTCAAAGGAAACAGAGAAAAACAATGCAAAAATAAAAACATGGGTTATCCCAAGAAGTGCTTTTCTTTAACGCCTTTCTGCTAGGCATAGGAAGAGAAAATCAAGTATTTTCAAGTGAAGAAGCATCCAAATAGTAACTTGTTCGAATAATAGAATCAAACGAAAACTTTATTCTCTTCATAGGAAAGTGTTCCATACCTTTCTTGAGTGGAAATTGATATTTAATATTCCCCTCTTTCATATCAATAACAACACCAATGGTTCTAAGAAAAGGTCTTCCCAAAACAATAGGACAAGAAGCATTGCATTAAATATTTATAACAATAAAATCAACAGGGACAAGATTATTATTAACCATACTAAGAACATCATCAACTCTCCCCAAAGGTATCTTTCTAGCATTATCAGCAAGATGAATATCCAAATAGCAGTGTTCCAATGGTGGTAAATCAAGCATATCATAAAGTTTCTTAGGCATAACAGAGATACTAGCACCAAGATCACATAGAGCATTGCAATCAAAATAATTCACCTTCATTTTAATTATGGGATCCCAACCATCTTCTAGTTTTCTAGGAATAGAGGCTTCACATTTTAATTCTTCTTCTCTAATTAGCATGAGAGCATTTGTAATATGTTTTGTAAAAGCCATATTCACAACTTTAGTATCAGTAATACTAGCAAGATTTTGTAGGAACATAATTACTTCAGAGATATTGCAATTATCAAATTCAAGATCATTCTTATCAAAAGTAATGGGACCATTGTCTCCCATATCTAGAAAAATTTCAGCACTTTTATAAGGAACAATTTTAGTGGTTTTAGGCAATTTTAAACGTTTAGCACAATAAGTGGAGACATTGCCAATACCAATTAATTTACCATTCATAGTAGAAGGTTTACTAGCATGAGAAGCTTCAGTTTTACTAGTTGTGGTAATAGTACAAACATTAGATTTATTATTCTTTTTAGCTATTTCGTCTTCTGTTTCCCATCTAGCATGCAATTTTGCTAACATCCTAACATTGTCATCAATTTGAATTTGAATAGAATTAGTAGAAGGAAAAGGATTTTCATCTATGGTTTCAGTTTTAGTAGTCATTCTATCGATTAAAGAAGATTTTGCTTCAGACATGGATGAAATAATCCCTCTGTCTCATAGAAACTTTCTTAACGATGCATACTAAGGAAGAACACATTATTATCTTGACATTAAGTGATGGGGATCATCTTATAATACTACAGCCTCTGTCTAAGCAAAATAAGACGCATAAAAGGATTAACATCACATGTATGGATAATGTGATATGATATGGTTCTTCTTGCACTTTATCTCCATCTTGTGCATCACTGTATGATCTCCATCATTCCACCGGCGTGGCACATCTTGATTTTCCATCAATAATAAGACAACCGTATGGATTCCTTCCGGTATATAATAATTTACAAAAGAGACCATCTCATAATCAAATTTGTAACATTGACCATATCACATCACATGCCCAACAAAAACTAGTTAGACGCCTCTAATTTATTTTTGCATATTTTACGTGGCTTAGGGCTTTCGAGGATAGAACCGTTCATGCCTACGAACATCAACCACAACGTTGATAAACATATTTTTAACAACTCTTCGTAGATTAGATCTTAACTATAGTAGGAGAAACAGACACCCGCAAGCCACTTATGCAATACAAGTTGCATGTCAGTTGTGAAACAAGTCTCATGTACGTGGATATGTAAGGTTAGTCCGGGTCGCTTCATCCTACTATACCACTAAGATCATAAAATACTCAAAGAGGCAATAAAACGATCATCAATTCCCACATACACTTATGTGTTCTACCAGTACAAAACATCTACGCATAGATCCGGCTCTGATACCATTGAAGGGTACGTTGCATAGAAAACAAAAAAATTCCTACGTGCAATAAACACAAAGGGCCAAGATCTAATCCAGAAGATGAAAGGTAACGAGCAAAGAGAGGGTTAAGGAGAACATACCCTCAAAGACACAAAGCGTTACAAGATCAAATCTCATTGTTGGCGTAGTCGTACTCACACCGATCCCGAGAGCGAGAAGATGTGCACTGCAATCCGGCGGTGCCTCCGTGATCGGTCGCACGTACGGTTGATGACGACCTCCGTTCCCTCGATCCAGTGGGGCAGCGGAAGTAGAGGATCCCTCGGAACTCCAGCAGCACGACGGCGTGGTGGTGGTGAAGAATCCCACGGTCACGACTTCGCCAAGCTGGAGACCATGGAATGGAGCAGCGGGAGGAGAGGAAGTGAGATGGGCAAGTGTGTGGAGGAGTGAGAGCTCTCACCCTCCTTTTATAGGGGAAGGGGAGGCAGCCCAAGGGTGGATGCGGCCAGGCCATGGTGGTTCCCCACCTCTTCCCTCATAATGTGAGTGGACACTCCACTCACACCCACTCATGCTCCCATAATTCCCCACTTAGAAAATCCAAAGGTTTTTCTTTAATAAATAAATAAAATATTTTTATTTCTTTATTTCAGCATTTGTTAATTATATTAACAAACATTTGCATATAGCACCTCGAATCATTTGTTAATTCCATTAACAACCATTCAACAAAAAACTCCTTGAACTATTTCAATTTCCCCCGAAACAATTTTGGTGCTGCCCAAAACATTCTTCGATATTCTGTATCCTCTCAAATGCGTCATCGAACCTTAAGTGTGTCACCCCGCGGTTCGCGAATAATATAGACATGATCGAGACTCCTCTCCGATCAATAATCAACAATGAGAACTAGAGATCCGTGATGACTCCTATATATTCAACGATGAATCTCGTGATCGTGTGAACCATCAACGTTGTGACTAATTCCCTTTGTCTCGCGACATTTTATTCGTCCGAGATCCGATCATCGGTATCAACCATACCTTGTTTGATGTCGTTACCGACAAGTACTCTTTACTCGTTCCGTGATATGACATCCTTGTGACCTAGTCACGTGCTTGCAAGCGGTGTCGATGTGATATCACCGAGAGGGCCCAGAGTATATCTCTCCGTCTATTGGATGGAAAAATCCCACTCTTGATCCATGAGCCTCAACTAATACTTTCTGAATACCCAACGACACCTTTATAGTCACCCTGTTACAGTGTGACGTTTGATGACATCAAAGCATCCTTCCGGTATCAGTGATTGACATGATCTCATAGTCTAAGGAATAAGTTACTTCGTATGTTTGATATAACAATGTAAACTTAATGACTTGATCGCATTACTATATTCACTTTGGGTATATGTTCATCACATCATTCTTCTAATGACATGACCCCGTTATTAACAACATCCAATGCTCATGATCAGGAAACCTTGATCATCTATTAATCAACGAGCTAGTTAAAAGAGAGGCTTTACTAGGAACCATTGTTTGTTTATTAAACACACATGTATCAACGTTTCCGGTTAATACAATTTTAGCATGAGAAATAAACATTTATCATAAACAAGGAATAAGATAATAACCACTTTATTATTGCCTCTCGGGTATATTCCCTTCAGATGTGACTCCATTGTCAATGACGCAATTGCCCATGATCAGGAAAACTTGATCATTTGTTGCCCAATGGACAAGTTGAATAGAGGCTTACTAGGAACATGTTTTTGTTTTATATCACACGTGCATTAATGTTTCACTTAATAAAGTTATAGCATGGAATAAAACATATTATGAACAAATTGAGATATGATAAATAAAGCTTTATTAATTGCCTCTAGGGCATATCCCCTTCAAAAGAAACCATATCTAAATACAAAAACAAAATATTTAAATGTGACACTACCTGTTGCCAATGGCACACCTACACCACTGAGGTTGTTTTTATTGTGTCTCTTCTTGAGCCAACATCTTCTTGATGACCAACATAGTTATTCTATACCATATATCATGTGTGCATAATCACAAACGAATGCCCTTTATCTTTGGTTCCATTTTCTTGGAGCAGATAATATTAGTAGTTACAAGAAGAAGGTTTCATCAATGAAGAGACATTACTAAGATGCACAATACAATAATTCCACTATAATTAATCTATGTGTTTGCTTCTTCAATAGTTTGATCTTCTACGGAGGATGATATCGCTTCTGGTATGTATGAGCAAGGTTCTTGGATTCCTGCTTTGTTGGGACATTCTTCTGTCCGACAACACTCCATTTATACTTCTGCCATTATCTATGTGAGATCTTGCTCGATGTACCCCCATCCGGTGGTACGTCCAATGATGCTGCCTTGTGGCTATACCTTGAATTGTTGGAAGAGAAAATTAATGCAGAAGCACCACGATTCTATGAACAAGGGGACTGTTTTGTAGATTCTACGTGATGTTCTTCCCTCACCAACAACGTGGTGCAAGAACGCAGAGAAGACGGCGAGGCGAAACGCACTACTCTGTCTAGCACGATAAGTAAGAGCAAGTTCAATAGTAGAGCTAGCAGCCGGCTATAAGAAATTGCCATGTCACCTATAGTCAACTATAGAGCCAACATGTACAATAGTGAGGTATAAAATGTGTTACTTTATTGATATATGGCCCACCTCCCACTCTCACAAGGTGCCTAGGAGCACGTGCTGCAGCTAGCTCTTGCATGAGAGCCCACTCCTATTCTCTCTCCTCTTCTCTCTCTTCCATGTCATCACAAAAATATTATTCTAATCCTTATAGCCCGCTTACATAAGCTTATTGTACTTGCTCTAAGACAGCTGAGATATCTCATTGACGCTTCTTGTTTCAGTGGCAGATATTTGCATTTTATTTAATTTCAAACTAACTTCGAGCAACAATCTGATTTTTCATTTTGCACCCACGGGCCACGGCCCACGGGCCAGCAGGGCACTAGGCAGCTTCCCCAAGACCTATAGGCCAGAACAGAAGTCCAAAAGTGCCCTCGCCGTGGTGGCTCAGCTCCTCCTCATTTGGCCGCCGCCGCCGCCGCTGCCGCTTACCTTCTCCCCTCTGCCAAGGTTCTCGACTCCGCATCTCGCTTCTTCTCCAACTACTCTCGTCCTCGAAAAAGCTGTCTGGTTTCATCTCGTATTCTCAGACTCGCTTTGTCTGCTCTTGGTTGCAGGGCTGAGCCTGATGGAACTCGAATCCAAGTCCGCGTCGAGGTGTACCACGGAGAAGGCAAAGGGAACACACGTCTTAGAGATCGTCGGGTACAGCCTCAAGAAGGGCTTGGGTGTCGGCAAGTTCGTCCGGTCCGCCAACTTCGCCGTCGGCGGCTACGACTGGGTTATCCTCTTCTACCCTGACGGAGCCAACGAAACCCACCCTAATCGCGTCTGCGTGTCGGTCTGCCTGGAGCTCTCTAGCAAGAACATGGATGGGGTGCGGGCATCCTGTGATCTAAGATTGGTTAACCAGGATACTGGGTTGCCAAAGAGTATCTGCTCTCAAGCAGTCCCGGCAATGTTCAACTTTGGTTACCGTTTCTCCCCACAGAACGGAGGCTTCATTGAAAGAAGCGAGCTGGAGCAGGAAAGATCAGGATATATCAAGAATGATACCCTCACAATCGAATGCGTGCTCGCCGTCATAACAAAACCGCAGGTGGTGAAAATCAAAGTGAGCTCCGAGATCAAGGTGTCGCCCCCAAACCTATCACAGCATCTGGGCAAGCTGCTGTCGGCAGAGAAGGGAGCCGACGTGACCTTCAGTGTCGGGGAAGAGACTTTCGCCGCGCACAGGATCATCCTCGCCGCGCGGTCACCCGTCTTTGAGGCAGAGCTCTACGGCGAGATGAAGGAGAGAGATGCGCCGTGCATTATGGTTCAAGACATGCTGCCTGCCGCTTTCAAGGCCTTGCTTCATTTCATATATACCGATTCGTTGCCTGATGTAGATGGTCTTGGAAATGATGATGATTACAACGAGATGATCCGACATTTGCTCGTGGCCGCGGATAGATATGCCATTGATAGGCTCAAGCTGGTATGCCAAAGCATCCTCGGGAAGAACCTTTCCATGCAGACCGTGGCAACTACATTGGCTTTAGCTGATCAACATAACTGTGACAGGCTCAAGGATGCGTGTGTTGAGTTTATTGCCTCCAAGGATGAGATGGATGCGCTGATGGCAGCCCCAGGTTACACCAATCTCAAAAGAACTTGCCCTTCTGTCTTAATAGACGTGTTAGAGAAGGCAAGTAGGTTGCGCAGAGCATAGAAGAGCAGCTCATCATAAGCCAATTAATCCTCTTGGAAACATAATGTACTTGAGTAGCTTGCTAGTTTGTTTCCTAGAGCAGCTTATGTTCTCACTTGAACAACCAATGGATTACTACTTTTGTGCAGCTTTTGTCAGACTACTGGATAGGGGCCGGCACTCTTAAACCAAGAACCAGAACATCGAACTGAATTGACAGATATTCTCGGTTGATTCAGTTTTCAATTTTCAGTTCGGCCTTCTTTTCATCACTGTTCGGTGGTGCGGATCCTTGTTCAGACATCAGTGTGTTGAACTATTATGGTCCCATCTATTGTAATGAATGAATTTTAGATGACTGTGGAATGTCTTTGTCGATACTCAGAGAGCATAAATTGCTACTGCTATGTTGCTATCCTTTTGTTAATTATGTTACATTCAAAATTGCCAAATGGGCCAGCTGGTACCATCTGTTACATAAATACTGGAGGGACATATGCATCTGTTTGTTAATATTTTACCATTTGTGCTTCTTATTCTGGATAACTTGCACGATCTCACAAATACAACAATATGAGGAGTGCATTTGAACAGTACAATAAACTGCAAAATTTTATTTAATTAAGTATTATACTGAGTTGGATCTCATCCACTAACAGGCAAAACACTTTAAACCCCTTAATTTGTTGAGGTGGCACATCACAAGTACATAGGTTAGGTGGTCATCAAGTGGAAAGTCGCTCTGATAATTCTAGGCCTCTCACCTGGAAATCTTGAGTTCTTGAGAAGCACGTTGCTCGTAACATCAGTGGTAAACAGGTTTTATAACAGTTTGTACCTACTGTTATCACACGCTCATTTAGAAGAGAGACAGGAGGGAGATAAACTGAAATACAATTCATTCAAATAAATAATCAAACAGTGTAATCGTGACTTACACTGCATGGTGAACTCTTACAAGACTGCAGTTGTTTGACTAGCTTGGTTTAGTTGCAGAGAACATTATATAGAATCCATTTCTGACAAATGTGAAATCAACCAGCCCGCATGCTCTGCAAAGATCTTCAAGCTCTCCTTCCGATAAGAAGATATTACTGCCAGTGATTTGACCAACATACTACAAGGTAGTTTCAACAATGGGTTAATACAGTCTGACAAAAGTGAATCCACAAATGGCAGCACATGATTCTCCAAAGCTTAATCCTCCATCCATAATCCGACATGATGAACAAATATCATGGTTGTCAAGCGAAATAATCTGTATTATTTCTTGAAATAAAATTATTTGTGGGTGATAAAGAGACATGATTACCGGGCGTGCAATCCTCAGTACTGGAACAGCTGGTGGCAAAACGTCTGCTATGAAAGTAGAAGCCACCAAAATACCCCCAGGGCAAAGGACTCTGCTAATTTCCGCAACCTATAGAAAGATCAAACAAACAATTTTTAACCTTTGCCACTGCTTCGCATAGGGAAGGAAGCGAATATCATAAAGGTAGATCTCCCTAATGTGAGATATAGAAAATTTAGATAAAGAATATTATTGCTTCAAAGTAACTCGGATTGCATACAGAAGTGCGAATGTGCTATGGTTTTTTCGGGAACTAATTCCTTGTTCTCCATTACATTCATCCTGTGGAACTTAATAAGGTTGCAATAAAGAAACAACGAATAAGATTTCTCGCATCTTAGCCTTTTCCAATTTTAATTTTGTGTGAGTGCAGTCCCGCAAGCAGGTGGACTATCAGAAGATTGGAGCAAATGCATGTGTGTATGACAACGTAGGAGTGCAGGTTCCTATTGTAGGCTTATATTGATATACTGCTATGTGCTTCGCAGTGAATGTGATGCAAATACGCAAACTACTGAAACTACCATATGTTTACATGTATTAGCATTGTACATAAGATTATAAGAATGGGGAGTAACTAAGTTGGTATGTCAATATACAAAATACATATAATGAAGAAAAACATGTTGATCTTGGCAATACTGGATGACACTGAACAAAAAGAAATTTCCCAGACATAAGTTTGCACTTTAAATAGGAATCTTACAGCACAAGCTGGGGATGGCCAACAATGAATTGCAGCACCAGCATGCACAACATCAATTGAGCCACTGACAAGAGGGAGTCTGGATATATCAGCTCTCACCAAGGCTAATCTCCTAAGACAGCAGCAATATATCATCAGAATACTGCAGTCGACGTAAGAACTGACCAATAATCACAGGAGAAAACTACACATGTATACCATTCCAAAGGAGACAAATCACAAATGACATCTTATAATGCATAGCTCATGTGTAACAAAGGAGTTACGGAAAGAAACTTGCAGACTAGGGGAACTGTAAATCATACTCATCAGAAATGATTTCTTGCTTGACAAATTCATTGCACTGCTTCAACATATTCTCTGAGAAATCTAGTGCCATGACAAGAGAATATAGTTCGCTCTTGACAAACAATCTTGAAAATAAGCCACTTCCACAACTTGCATCAACTATAATACCTCCAGTTTTTTGCTTCAGATAAGTTTTAGCCATTTCAAACTGCAATGCATTCACATATTCAAATAGAATTCCAGAAATTATACTTGCAAGAAGAAGTGGTACATAAATGCTCAAATATATGTGTGAGCCTGAATCTGACTCGAGACTGTAGGCTCAGTTGCAACCAATTGACCACAAAATAGATAGGGCTGCGGCCCTGCCCCGCCCTGGGAGCTCAACCACCTTGCTGGGCTGGGGTCAGTTTGAATACAGACATGCTTTATATTTTTTAGGCCAGGTAATGCTCAGGTCTATCTATATATACCATGATAATATTTCAGAACATTTGGTTGTAGCTTGTATCTTACTATCACACAAGGGAATTGATAACATAGTGCTTTGAGCTCTCTAATGAATATTTCGTAATATATAATTTTGTTGTAGGCCTGTATCTTACCGTTCCACTCTAGAGAACTGATAACATAGTGCTCTCTAATGCCTACTTCCTACGTTCCAAAAAATAATTGAAGTTATTGGATTGTCCTAAGTCAAAGAACTTTTAAGTTTGACTTATTTTCACTAGATTCATGATAAAAATATATTTCCGTACTACATAGATGTGATCTCGTACATATTAGCACTTAAAAAAAACTTGGTCAAACTAAAAGTTTGATTTAGGACAAAGTTAGAACTTCAATTATTTTGCAATGGAGAGAGTATTCACTAATGTATTAGTTTTTTCTCTAAAGCAATAAATGATTATTTAGCAATATATGCGTTGCAACGATGATTTTGAAGACAGTTATTTCCCAAATTTAATTAAACAGTCATGTAAACAAGAATAGTTGAGAACCATGACCTCTTTCTCTAGGCCTGGGAAACCACCCCATATGAAATTTTGGCGCCATCCTCTTTCATAAAGAAATGATACCAGCGGGGTCCTGTTCAAATAGTCAATCATTTGTAAGAAATATGAATATAATTAATAAGAAAATGCACAGTCAGTCTCAGACTAAATCGTTCAATAGACATTATCATCAGCAAAACCTTGCAACCTGTCACTGCCGCACCCCGATTGAGAGGAGGAAGCACGAAGCATAGTGGCTGGAGCTGGTACTACAGTCAGTCGAGAGATGATCTTAGAGCCCCATAGGATGGCGGAGTTTGCTCAAAAGTCCAGGGTAAGTGGGTGTGTTGCAAGAATGTGCATTGGGAAGAAGCAAAGATATGAAATATCGTCGAATCTGTCATATTTCACTTCTTACTCTCCAATTTCGTCTCTTCTGGACCCCATCAATCCTCCTCTCCTTACCAGCTCTACCGTTGAAATAACCGAAAACCCCAAATGAAACCATTTCCTATGCTAGACCAAAAAATTCCACATAGCCGTGAATTGTAGAGGCTTAGAGGTTTCTTGCGCTGCTTGTTACATAGTCGTGACTCATGACAAATGTTTTCAGTAGTCAATTTACAATTTAGTGGAGTACGGTTTATTACGAAAGTATGCTCCATGAAGCCAATATTTAAAAGACCTTAGTTACTATCTCAACTTACAGTATATATGCCGAATTCCACATATAGTGCCCTCTCTCCATCTAAGCTTCTGAGATTTTACCTGAAAAGTTCAGTTGCTGCCGGCATGGACTCGGAGTACTCAGTAGAACCAACTGCCACAGTCAGATCCCAGTAATCGTCCTTATTGTAGTACACTTTCTTGCAAGTAGAACATTCAAGGCTAGAGTCGAATTTGGTTGGCCTGAGAAGAAAAAAAAAGCGACGAATAATCAAAACGGGGAAGCTCACTGGATATATATGCTGCTGACACGAAGACGGCAAGACCACTTACGCTGAGTGATTATCGGTGGAGCTTACGAGCGGGTAATAGCAGATTGGACAGGCCAGTTTGCTCAGCGCGGCTTCCGGCTCCGCTTCCACCAAAGGTTCCTGCAGAACGTGTTCAGTGATCGCCCATTCATCCAGGGCGAACAAGCGGGCATGCAACCTGCTCGAGGGAATGCGCCAATGGGGCGAATACTCACCGCAACGGCCTCGTTGGAGGCGGGCACGATGGTAGTGAAGGCGGACGGGGAGGCGCTGGCAGGCAGAGCAGAGCGCAGGAGCATCTTCCCGGCGGCGGAGGTTGCGGCTCGTCCAGGCGCTGCGCGGCAGGGGGCAAGACGGCACCTGACGAAGCCGCGCTGCGCAACGATTGCGGCGGCGGAGATGACCGGTCTTGGGATTGCCGTCATCGTGCCGACGCGTCGGAGAGGAGCTGGACGCAGAAAATTGAAATGAAATCAGAGAGCAGGGGTGTGCAGCCTGCCACGCTCACATGGAAGGCACCGTGCTCGCCAGCGTGTGTACCTGATTAGCGAGCATATCGGCTGAATCTGCAGTGCCTCGTGGTGGTGGGCACCCAGTGGCCATAGGATGATAGGAGGACATATTGTACTTTGGTAGTGTTCGTTTTTTCTTTTTTAAGACTCCGGTCGAGTGTGTGTTGCACGCGGGATTCTGCTTCACTTTTTTTAAAACAAATTTAGCACAAATATATTAAAGCACGTAAGCCGCCTCATTAAAAAATTTGCAGTCCTCTTCGGTACCTCGTTAAGGAAAAAAGTGAGCAAAAGAAAAACTTGCTGCTACGAGTCCGGGAATAGATTCTGCTTCACTTTCTGTTAGCCTAACCCTGAAATGAGGATCTCTTGTATAGGTGTTGCGATTTTTATATCAAATTCTAAAGTTATACTCCCTCCGTATCAAAATATAAGATGTTTTAGCATTTTGTAGATATAGTGTATCTAGACATGTTTAGTGTGTAGATTCATATGCATCTTACACTAAAACATGTCTAGATATATATTGTCTAGGAAATGCTAAAACATCTTATATTTTGATACGGAGGGAGTAATATTAAGGAAAATGCTTAACATCAACGATCACAACTGTTCCTGAACATTAGATGCCAATCATATGGTACGGAGCACGACCGATTTTAGGGAAATTACCGAATCGGCGTTTCGTCGAGAGTTCGACCTTAGCGTTGCGGACATCATGGTCAACTCACACTTCCCCGAGCCCTATCCGTTGAAGTTCGCCATGGCGAGTCTGCGAGATGAGGCCTTCAACATCACCAAGCGCTCCACCTTCAAGCGTCATGAGGTCATGGCGCTGTGTCTCCCAAGCCTACAACGCTGACTTGCACTACCACATCCACCTGCAACAAGAGCGAGCGCCAGAACCACACCCCACGGCGACGACCTCGCACGTCGGCGGGCTTCCCCCGTTTGCTTGGCGCCCAGAGGTTGTTAATAGGGTCATCGGGCGAAGGTGCGCTATGCAACGTCTGGAGGGGGGTTTCACCTCGATGGAGGCCACTTCGTCTTTCGGCATGTGGGCGTGGACGGCGGATCCCCAAAACGTGCCCAAGCTTTTGTGGTGTACATTCGCTAACAAGGCACCGAGGGGGATGTCCTCTCTTGTGCGGGTGGCAGAGGACAGGCCAGGCTAGTGGAAGCGGGACCTCACTTTCCGCGTCTTGATTCTTGTGGCCTCTGTAGTCTATTTTTTGCACTAAAAAAAGATCCCACCTACATATTACAACAGAAGGTAGCTACTTGAAGGTACACAAACTAACATGCGATATTTGGATACACCTGCATGCGGTTTGGCCAACATAAGCAGTTTAGCCAACACAAGAATTCAAGATTTCCTCCGATAAAAAAAAAAAATCAAGATTCCAAGAAGTGTCGCAATACAGAGGCCACAAGAATCAAGATTGCTTGGGGTCATTTGCTTTCAGGCGGTAACATGTGTACCGTACGGGTAGAAATAGCGCACTTGCCACCTCGCGGTCATTAGCGCAGAAAGGCGCTTTAGCTGTCCATCCACGGCCGAAAGAGGAGAAAGACAAGGCCAGGTTCCATCCGTATGTACGTATACCATCTCGGCGAAAGGTCGGGAATGAGATTCCCACCAAGTCCTATCTCTTTTCATTCTTTCAGCGCATCCAAGCTCGATTAATTAAGTGGTTCCAAAATGAAAAGCTTGCATTGCATTGGTCGGTCTTAACATATTTTGTGTACTTTGCTTAGTCAATGAAAAGCTAGGCAAAGATTCGCGTTTGAAAAGACTCGAGTGTATGTTCGACGCGGTATTTTGCTCCACTTTCTGACCCGGCCCTGAATTAGACGAGGATCTCTTGTATTCCAAATTCATGTCAAATTCCCACGTTTTTAATAGAGTCTAAAGCTACACCGTAGTATTAAGCACATGGCCATGTTGTTGCCAAATCTAGCCGCTTAGCAAAACTAATCTCAAATCTGACCCTCCATAAAATTATTTTTAAATGTGAACCTGAGGTCGGCTCCAGATAGGATGGAGCCGAACTTGTTCAGGTCGGCTCCATCCTATTTGGAGACGACCTCCCGTATTTTTGTTTGCCGAAAGAGGGTTCGGTGCAAAAATAAGATGCCGCGCAACTGCACAAGTTCGTCTCTATTCTACTTGGTGCCGACCTTAAAAGGTCAGATTTAAAAATAATTTTAGACGGAGACCAGTTTTAAAATTAGTTTTTGCTAAGGAGCCAGATTTGGCAAAAATATGGGCATGTCCAAAATTGATACGAATTCAGACTTTCAGAGTACTGAAGTCCACATCTGCAAATGTTCAAAAGCTGCTTGAATGTACTGAATTCAGAGTAGTACGATTTTGTAAGCCAGAGACCAGTGTCAGCTAAAAGGACTGAAAATAATTTGATGGCTGCAAACGTAATAGAACTGTTCTTTATTTATGTCACAGCAACAGTTAACTGCAGTACTTACATCCAATGCTATCTATCTATGGAGTACTATTCTTCAGACAGCCAAGGCAAGCGACAGTCCATACAACAAAATCCTGCTGGATCGGGCCATAAATTTCTGCTCCGGAAGCGAAGCCGTCAGATCAAACGCAGCGCTTGGCGTGCCAGGCTTGCTGTAACGGTCCGGTCCGTCGGAACTCAGCGGCGACGGCGGCGGCTGACGACCGGGAACCACAGGTCCTGGAAGCACGACTGGTAGGAGACGAGCAGCAGCACAAGCGCCAGCGCCAGAGCCACACCCCACGGCGACGACCCGGCGGCACCGTCCCGCTGCTGCTGACGCTGCTCGTACCAGGGCGGGTGCTCCCCCGACACCACCGTCGGCGCCACGAGCAGCGATGAGGACCGCCAGCGCCGGCCTGTCGCGGTCCAATACTGCACCGCGAGCAGGAGGAAGAGCGGGGAAAGGACGACGGCCACCCGGAGCTGGTCGAACAGGCCCTCCATCGCCGACTCACAGTGCGAGTAGAGCGTCGCGGCGCCGAGGAGCGACGCCGTGGCCAGGAACAGGCAGAGGTGGAGCGACGTCGCTGCTGGCGCCGGCTGGTACCGCGAGGAGGAGTACCCGTAGCCGTCGCCGTAGTAGTAGCCCGCGCCGCCGCTCGCCATGCTGCTCGATCGTGTCGCGTCACATGAACTCTCGAGAAACCCGCGCGCGCTTTCTGGCCTCTGCCTCGCTCCTCTGTTGTTCTGCTGTCGTTCCGTGACACGTACGGGGAGGGGTGAAGGGAGGAAGGTTTATATAGGCGGGAGAAAGGAATAACGACGAGACGGGAAAGCGAGGGAGAGGGACACTCGCCCACTGAGGTATGCTTTACTTGGCGCGAGGGGATTCCGGCCGGCGCGCACGGATGCCTTCACGAGGGGGTGAAGGCGAGACCGCCAGAGCGCCGCCGCCGACGGATGGGATGGAGGAGTCGGGATGGCATGGAAAGCGTCCTCGCCCACGTCGGCGTCCATGAGATGGACGTCCTTGCTTTTGAAATCTTCGTGCAACGTAGACGGCGGAGGGCGGATATACGTGGATCGTTCGATTTTTGGACCGTGCATATTCTCTAAGATATTTGGTTTTTTTGTTTCGACTTTTAGACCTACTTTGATGAGAAGGAATATAGAACCATGCACGTCTTTGTCTGCACAATACCGAAAGCAGAGAGAGCATCTATACCTGCTGGTAGCCATTACCCACACGCGCGCGCGCACACACAATAAAAAAAGATCGGCATACCTCTCTCGGTTTAGTCCCACACGGCCACACGCCTTATTTAGTCACAAGTTTCTTTACACAAAACCAAATTTTAAGGGCACTTAATACACAAAACTATACTACCTCCATTCCAAAAAATAAGGCGTACTTCGCTTTGTTTAACCGAGATTTTGACCAAAGATTATGCATTTAATATGAGCCATATGCGATAGAACTCATAATCATAGGGACATATTTTTTAATAGGAATACAATGATATTAAGTATATGTCAAAAAAATTATATATAAATACACTAATTATTGGTCAAAAAAAGCAAAATACGTCTTTTTTTGCGGAATGGAGATATAAAAAAGGGTTATTTATCAGGCCGCCCTCAGTTGGTTGGTACCACGACCTCAGTTTTGCCCCTAGCGCCGAATTGTGCTCAGTTTTGTCCCTAGTCTGTGCGCAAGGATTCATTTTCGCTTGTGGGACCCAACTGTTGACCGGTCGCTTGCGGCCGGCGGTTTAAAAGCGGCAGAGCGCGTCCCCGGAGCTCGCGGCGGTGAGCAGGAAAATCAGCCGAGCAACGAAGAGCTCCGCTTCTTCTCCGGCAGCACGTCCCCTTCTTCTCCGGCGGCAAGTCGTCGACCTCCGCTTACAAATCCCACTCTAAATGGCCGCCCTTCGGGCCAGTTCGGCTGGGAAGGTTCCCTGCCTGCCCACGGACGCCGTCCCTGCAGCGGCGGGTCACCATGAGCGACAAGAACGGCAACCGCGGGCGCGAGTATGTGAAATGCGAGAGCAAAGAACAACTTGGTGATGTGAGATATGTGTTCCCCCTGTCAATTTCGTTTTATTTTTCCTCAATTTTCATCCGATTTGGGTTTTCATCCGATTTGGGTTTTTTATATTTGCAGGATCTGCTTCCATGTGACCATTTCGAGTGGCTTAAGGATTACATAAAGAGGATTCAAAAGGAGGACAAAAAAAAGATGCCCAATTTGCTACCGGCGGTGGAGCAATTGAGATCTGCTACGGTGCACAATGGGGTGCAGAAGGATGATTAGAAGAAGATGGCCAAACATCTGGAGAAGCTTGTCGATCTAAAGAAGCAGAGAAATCTGTTGGCTGTAATTTTTTATTTATGTGCAATTGTTCTTGGAGTTGTGTATTTGCTGATCATTAGTCAAAAATAATGTAGTTAGTGTTGTAGTTAGGTTAACATGGTCAATTTGTCTATGACTAAGACATGGAATAAATGCGTCAGGAATTCAGTCCTGATTTAATTTGTTTGATTTTGTATGTTCAGTTCAGTTTTCAGTACAGTTTCAGTGTTTAGTTCAGTTCAGGTTCAGTTCAGGATAAAAGGGCAGGCCCATCTAAAAGCTAGACAGCCCCAATGTTAAATAAGTCCCGGACAAACAGTGGACACAAATAGTATAAACATTGGACAAATATAATTTAAACATTTGGACAAATATTGTAAACATTTGGACAAATATAATTTAAACATTTGGACAAATATAATTTAAACATTCGGACAAATCTATACTTCTTATAAAGCAAAACCCCACTAACATGCATTAATGATTTTTCTATCTCAACATGCAAACTATCCACATCATCCATTTTTCTAGCAAATCAATTGTCCATGTCATCTACACTTATATTTATTAATCACCACATGCAGACTACACATTATCCATTTATTAAACCATCAAATTATTCATATTAATAATATAAAATATATACTATGATCAACTGAAATTTGTATATTATCTTAGAAAACATAATGTATCACATCTCTTATAAATTTTGTTTACAATATAGTGCAGATTTTAAAGCGATCACTGCAGCAACGCGCAGGGTATCTTCTATTATAATTTAAGCATTGGATACATTTGGACAAATATAATTAAACATATCTTTATATATATATTGGAAAGGATAATTGGCCCCACTTTACATATATTTAGTGGGGCCCGACGGACATTACATTTAATTTAAAAATAAAAAAGGGCCTAGCCCTAACTGCCCCCGCTCTGCATGCGGGAGCCCTTCCCGCCCTCCGCCGCCCTACTTCCTCCACTCCGCCGCCCTGGTCGCCGTCTCCTGCTTGGCCCGGGCCCGGCGGTTCTCCTCCCGCGTCCTCTCCTCCGAGCTCTCACGGGCCCGCTTGATGCGGCCCTGGAGAGCCTCCGCCTCCGCCTTCTCCTCCTTCTTCTCCTCCGCCTCCAACTCCTTCTTCTCCAACCGCATCTCCTTCTTGAGGCGGCGGTTCTTCGCCGCGGGGGAGTGGTTCTCGGCGCGCTCAACGCGGACGGGGTCGGGGTGGTGGATGATGGGGGCCGACGGCGATCGCTCCCGTTTAGGAGATTCGACGGGCACGATGCCCGTCTGCTCCGGCGTCCAATCGGGCTCGTACCAAGGCCGAGCCTTGGGGTGGTTCTCCTCGTCGCTGACAGACTCGGGGCTTGAAGGGAGAGAGTAGGAAGACATGGTGGATGGTGCTCGGGGCTGATGGACTCAGAGCTTGAAGGGAGAGAAGACAAAGGGGCTGGAGAGGGATGAGAAAATGGAGGACGAGTGAAACGGGCTATTTAAAGATACGACGAGACGTGAATTAATTGGGGGTAGATGAAGCAACTGCGTGAAAACGTTGGATACAGTGTAGAACAGGCGATGCATGGTCAAAGCGGTGCGTGCATTAGGCGTAGGCGTAGGACAGCTACTGGTACGAGCGTGCAAGTCAAAGTGATGCGACGTTGCATGCGTGTATTAAAGAGGTGAAGAGATGAAATCCAAAGTCTCACGCCAAATCCTGCCTCGCTGCGTGCATTGATGCGTATTATCTGAAAACGAGGCGTGGAGGGCTGCAAATGCGATGCGACTCGTGTTTCTGAAACGAGGCGTGCATGGCTGCAAATGCGACGCGGCGTTGTTTACTCTTTTCTTCTTCTGCGATGTTGTTTACTCTGAAAAAACGAGGCGTGCAAGGCTGCGTCGAGGTCTGCATGCACCGGGCTGGTGAACGGGGCCCCACTAGACAGTGTCTGTTGTTGCATGCAGTTACAGTCCATGCACCGCGTCATTTTCAATCGTTTGATCGCAAGGAACGGTGCAGATCGAGTCCATGCATGCAAACTACGGCGGCAACGCCCTGCAGACGCTGAGACGAGCGCTTCTCTTTGCGGGAAAGAGATCCTCTGACGTCCCTGACAAATGGAGCCCATCACACACTGGACCCACGTGTCATGGGAAGAAAGTGAGAGAATGTAAGGTGGGCAAAGTAAGAGGATCTGGCTCTCTCTGTTTTTAGGGCATGGACAATAGTGTAGAGGGTGTTGTCTGCACTACTCGACCATATCATTTTTAGACAGCTTTAGAGATAGTTGGTATAGTACGGTGACCCCCTAGCTTGTGTTGGGATCCAGACGCTTCGTAGCCCCCTCCGGTGAAACCCTAGACCCGTTGGAGAAATACCGGAGTTATACGGAAACACGCGGTAACGGCGTCGAAAGGGGGTAGCAATGTCGAAATATTTGCGTGGTTGTGTTAGGATAGCCCATAGGAACACAAAAGAAAAAGGTATAACCCATCTCTTTGGAAGATTCCCGATGTTTCGTCCGATACGGGAGTTTCACCCTATAAGCGCATGTAAACTCACGAGAGAGAAGTGGATGATGATGAAGCAGGTCACACCCCGAATTGCAATATTGGACATCCAAAGCACACAACACACCTATACTAACATGGTATGGAACCCCCTAGCTTGTGTTGGGATCCAGACGCTCCGTAGCCCCCCTCCCGGTGAAACCCTAGACCCGCTGGAGAAATACCGGACTTATACGGAAACACGCGGTAACGACGTCGAAAGGGGGTAGCAATGTGGAACTATTTGTTGGTTGTCTTGGCATAGCCCATAGGAACACAAAACACAAAGGTAGAACCCACCTCTTCGGAAGATTCCCGATGTTTCGTCCGATACGGGAGTTTCACCCTATAAGCGCATGTAAACTCACGAGAGAGAAGTGGATGTCGGTGAAGCGGGTCACACCCCGGAGTGCAATATTTGACATCCAAAGCACACAACACACCTATACTAACATGGTATGGAACCTCCTAGCTTGTGTTGGGATCCAGGCGCTCCGTAGCCCCCTTCCCGGTGAAACCCTAGACCCGCTGGAGAAATACCAGACTTATACGGAAACACGCGGCAACAACGTCGAAAGGGTGTAGCAATGTGGAACTATTTACTTGGTTGTGTTAGTATAGCCCATAGGAACACAAAAAAAAGGTAGAACCCACCTCTTCGGAAGATTCCCGACTTTTCGTCCGATACGGGAGTTTCACCCTATAAGCGCATGTAAACTCACGAGAGAGAAGTGGATGCCGGTGAAGCGGGTCACACCCCGGAGTGCAATCTTTGACATCCAAAGAATACAACGCACCTATACTAACATGGTATGGAACCCCCTAGCTTGTTTTGGGATCCATACGCTCCGTAGCCCCCCTCCCGGTGAAACCCTAGACCCGCTAGAGAAATACCGGACTTATACGGAAACACGCGGTAACGGCGTCGAAAGGGGGTAGCAATGTGGAAATATTTGCGTGGTTGTGTTAGGATAGCCCATAGGAACACAAAACAAAAAGGTATAACCCACCTCTTCGGAAGATTCCTGATGTTTCGTTTGATACGGGAGTTTCATCCTATAAGCGCATGTAAACTCACGAGAGAGAAGTGGATGCCGGTGAAGCGGGTCACACCCCGGATTGCAATATTTGACATCCAAAGCACACAACACACTTATACTAACAAGGTATAGCACCCCCTATCTTGTGTTGGGATCCAGACGCCCCGTAGCCCCCCTCCCGGTGAAACCCTAGACCCGCTGGAGAAACAGAGGACTTATACGAAAACACGCGGTAACGGCGTCAAAAGGGGGTAGCAATGTGGAACTATTTGCTTGGTTGTATTAGGATAGCCCGTAGGAACACAAAACAAAAAGGTAGAACCCACCTCTTCGGAAGATTCACAATGTTTCGTCCGATGCGGGAGTTTCACCCTATAAGCGCATGTAAACTCACCAAGACTATAAGAGCATGTAAAACTCATCAGAATAAAAAAATAACTTTGGATCTTTCTTAGTCACTCCAAAATGAAGCTTTTGTGAGGTTTTGGCACTTTACATTTCAAAATTATAGAACCCACCTCATATTCTTTGAAATCTCTACTACTCTATTCGAGGAATCACATTTTAGTGAAGGCTTTTGTTCTAATGTTTATAAATCCTATTTATATTTTTTCTAGACTTGTATTCGACCTATATAATGTAATTCCGAAGCCCCACAATTTATTGGATGAATATTCATATTATTTATTTTCTTTTGAATAATAATGGTTTTAATCGAAAATCGTAAATAAAACAAGTTTAAAACATAAAAATAAAAAAATAACTTTGGATCTTTCTTAGTCACTCCAAAATGAAGCTTTGGTGAGTTTTTGACTTTTTTTCATTTTCAAAGTTTTGAAACTCACCTCATCTTCCTTGAAATCTCTACTACTCTGTTCGAGGTATCACATATTAGACAAGACTTTTTCGTTCCATTCTTTATAAGACATGTTTATATTTTTTTTCTCGTTACTATATGACATAACAATACTATGTGCATCGGTTTTATATTTTTTTCGATTTTTTTAGTTATGTATGCTCATTTCAAACTTGGTCAACCCTCACAAAGGCATGTTGACCCATTCGAAAAGCTTCTAGAAGGACACCCAGATATTCGACTTGGGATGTTGGATCGACGCCTTCTAGAAGGAATCTTGCATCAGACGGATGCGCTCGCAGCCACAACGATCCGCGAGATGCTCGTTCTGCGTTCGGATTGGTTGGTCCGTTGGCCACACGGATGGGTTTTATCTGTTCTACATATGATTTATTTTCTATTAAGTATTAAACCATGTTATTTAAATATAAAAATAGAAGAATTATTCAAAACATAATGAAACTTTAGATTTACTAGAGCGATGATTTTATCTGTTTTACATATGATTTTTCTATTAAACCATGTTATTTTTTTTAAAAAAAATAGAAGAATTATTCAAAACATAATGAAACTTCAGATTTACACTATATATGTAGAATAGATGTCTAGCAAATTAATTTGGCGGATTTAGACAAGATGCCAAAAAATGTTGAAGCACAAATGGGGGTATTTACCCTAGCTTCGGACCTCATGAAGCACATTTCTCATGAGAATAGAGTGATGGTTTCAAATGAGCATAAATAATTCAAAAAAATAATAATAATCAAAATGACATGAATCCAACGCACAATGTTGTTATATGTGATATAGTTGCTCCTCAAATTTATTTGGATAATTTAGACAAGGTCGAATTTTTCATGAAATTACAAACATTATTCAACAGAAATACAACACCAACTTAGTCTAAATAGCGTCGGGGCTTCTTTGTGATCCTTGGCTGTTTTGGTGGCCCTTTGCTCCTTGTGCTCATCTTGCTCACAGCTTCTTGTCTTCTCCTCTTGGTAGTCGGTACCTTAACCTTCTTCTTTGAAACCTTAACAAAACATAAAGGATCATGATAAATGAAAAATGATAACTGGCGAGATCATGGCAGGATTTACATACCCATCTGAAAATGAAACTGGTGAGATCATGACAGAATCATCAAATGGAGCATCCAATGAAACTGGTGAGATCATGGCAGGATCATCGACTGGAGCATCGAGCGGATCATCAGCTGGAGCATTGGAGCATCCAGCGGATGATCGACTCGAGCATCCAGCGGATGATCGACGGGAGAATCCAGCGGATAATCGACTAGAGCATCATGGACTTGATCATCATTTGAATAATCATTTGGATCATGGACTTGATCATCATTTCCAAATGCTGCATCATCTGAATCACTTGACTATCATTTTCAAATGTTGCATCATCATTTTCAAATGCTGCATCCGGCTGCTGACCATCATTTTCATCAGGAATAATCTCTCCAAACCCTGGATCTACTGCGTTATCACAATATTTGCCGAAATGACCAGTCCCACCACACCTTGTGCACTTACGCACCCTCGCTCCAACTCCACCTTCACTGCGACGTCGGTGTCGACTCTTTCTCGGTCTACCTGCAGCTCTCTTCAGAACTGGAGCACAAAGTTTGAATCCAGGGTCCACTCTATCCCATTGTTGTTTTCCCTCCAAAGTTGGCAAGGCATGTGCATATGTGGCTCTGAACATTGCAACAGAGTAGTAATCATGCACATACTGATGTATATCCCCTGCTGGACATGAGATAGAAGTGATGAAAAACAAGGCATGAATGCATGGCAACCCAGTTATCTGCCATTGCCTACAACTACAAGTTTTTTCTTCTAAATCCACTGGATATCTCCATTCTTTGTTAGATTTATCAAAGACTGATACCTCTGATTTGGTATCCGAGATAAATCTCATGTTCATATTCAAGCCCTCTGTTTTTTGCTTCAACACCTTCATCACAGCCGGGATAATAACGTCGCCCATGAATTTTGCATTAGATATTCCAAGACGCAAATGAAATTTCTCGGCGTATTCTATCCTTATCCTGTCAAGCAAATCCACCAAATAAAGATCATTTAGTTTCCGGATCATTGAGTTGAAATATTCTGCACGATTATTGTGCACATAGTCAACTTTGCTCAGTTCACTGAATTGGCTTCTAGCCCATAACTTCGAGTGGTGTGTTTCCAAGTATTCCTTCACTTTCTCATTTGTGTACAACTGCCTCATGTGGTAGTTGTGCTTCCTCACACTGCAAATCAAAGATGCTTGCCATAAATTGTCGGTAAAAAACTTTCCTTTGAATTTCTTCACAAAATTTGCAGCAAGGTGACGCATGCATTCTCTATGCTCTACTCCTGGGAACACATTGTCCACAACCACTTCTAAACCTTTGCATGCATCTGTTTGAATTACCAACCCACTGGGATGTGCAATAGCCCGGCGCAGATTCTGCAAAAACCATGTCCAGCTCTCCACAGACTCTGTCTCCATCACACCGTAGGCAACTGGAAAAACAAAATTGTGTGCATCAACTGCACAAGCTGCTACTAGCTGGCCTTTAAACCTCCCTGTGAGAAAAGTAGCATCAATAGCCAAATAAGGCCTGAAGTCTACCAAAAAAACCCATTCGACAAGCTTCAAAGCACACAAAAACCCTCTTAAAGCATTCCGTGGTCCTTGTCACTTTCTTCAATGTGTACTCCACGGTGTGGTGATCAATTTCAACAATACTACCTGGGCTTGTCCTCTCCGCTTCAGCTTTGAATGAATACAATAATTGAAAACTTTCATTCCAGTTACCATGGATAGATTCCAATGCTTTCTGTTTACCACTGAACACCCTCATGTATGGTAAATCTATCTTGAACTTGTCTTTGATGTTTTTCTACAATTCCTTTGTACTCACTTGATGGTTTTCTGCCACCCATCTTTTTACTTCATCCGCCACCCATCTTGACTTGGCTCTACCGATTGTTTGCTTCCTAAGGGTTGATTCTTGGCATGTGTGGGGAAAAGGGTTCACTTTTACCTGAATATTGGTGCTACCACGCATTTTAGATGCGTGCATCCTCCACTGACAATCCTCAGACAGACAGTGCACGGTGTAGCGCCTTCTATCGCTCTTGTCAACTGTAAACGCATGTTCTGCCTTAATGCAGTACGTCACAAGTGCATTTCTACACTCAGCCATGGAAGAAAAAAAATGCAACCTTCTGCCATAAGAGGGTTCTCAGGGTCCCATTCAACAGGTGTCCGGTCTTCCTCCTCTTCATGGTTACTGTCAGACTTATATTGGATTTCAGCCCGAGGTGTCCGTCTTAAATTCTGAATAACATCAGAATATAGCCTCTCTTCATCATCCGTAGAAATGCAGGCATCAGACTCCACTTCAACAGGAACCATTCTCCCAGTGCCCACACTTGTCGAGTCATCACGTCGAGTTGGTTTTGAATTGTTCTGGCTAGAGTTGGCAGTACGACGTGATGGTCCTGCCACAGAAGATGAACCCGCCACCGTCTGTCCAACTGCCGGCACAACCACATCATTTTGCAGCTACACATGAAAATTCTCTGCCTCTTTATGCTTAGCAAACATGGTAGCAAGCTCTTCATCATTACTAATTTGGATCCAATCTTTCTCCCCATCAAAGTATCTAAATTCCACTTCATCATGCAAACCCCAAAGATATGGGCTGCAAATTATCTCCCCAAATTGTCTGAAACTCCAATTACAATCCAGTGGGACCGAATAACTGAAACCTCCTTGGTATTTCTTCTTCTTGTCTGCATTGACGATGTAGCGGTCCCTTCTAACGTTCACAAAGAAAGCAAACCGCAACTCCATCCTAACCCACGAAAACAGAGACGCAATCAGCTGCAAATCAATGGCATCCCATGTCGAATCGACAATTCAAAGCTCAGTACTTACCCAATGGGAACCCAATCGTGGACGCGGCGTGTCTCCGGACCCAGGTCGCCGCGGCTCTCCATTTCATTTCTATCCATTTCGTCGAGTAGGTGGTGGACAGAGTGGTGGAACGAGCGCCCCACCAGCGGCGTCGCAGGTGGCCACGCGGAACGGCCGCGGCGGTGCAGGTGGTGCTGGCGGCGCAAATCTGTGCTGCTGGCTGCAACACAGGTGGTGGTGGGGTGCTGGCTGAGGATCAGGTGGCGGTGGAGCAGGTGGTGGTGGTGCCGCAGGTGCTCGTGGCGCAGCAGGGGGTGGTGCGGCGGTGATAGCGGCAGCGCACGAAGGTGGGTCAACTAACTGGGTGGCAGGGCACGACAGCGGCAGCGCATGACGGTGGTGGCGGGAGGCTCGGGTGTGGAATATTCAGCGGTCCCACCGGTAAGCTCCAGAAGGCTTCAACTAACTTGGCGGTCCCACCTGGAAGCTCCGGACCCACTTCGTGAAACGGAGCCGACTCCTCCGGACCCACTTCGCGAAACGGAATCGACTCCAAACTTACCGTTCCGGCCTCTCCACAGTAGTTATGCACAGACTAGGGGCAAAACTGAGCACCATTCGGCGCTAGGGGTAAAACTGAGTAGTAGTGGTCCGTTGTGGGCAATTCCATAAATGACCCTATAAAAAAACCCGACAACTCTAGAGCTAATAGCCAATACACCTTATTTATTTGGCGTGGGTGAAATAGTCCAGCGTGGCAAAAGGATAAACATGTGAAATATGAGCCTCTTTGCAACTAATATGTGACTGATCAATGCACCATGAATCCATTATCGGTTCTCCATTGTAGCCATTACAAAACCGCACAAATTTGCCATAGTCTGAGCAGTGAAATCACCGTGTACAAAACAAAAAGAGATAATGAAAGCAAATAATGTAGTAGGTAGTATCCTTAGGAAATTAATGCATTCGCAAATTTCCATGATCAAAAATTTTCTAACACAAGTTGGGATTGCGAATCACTGTACTAAATCTAGCAAAGATCTTGATAGTGAAAAGGCAAGATGACCATACTAACCTCACAAAAAACATAAAGCTGCCCGGAAAGTTTTCGTACTCTTGTTTTTAGATCAATGGGCAAAGAGGTGTGGCGACACTTGTAGTTAGTTGTCTTGGGGTCTGTCATCGAGGTGTGGCTATTATCATTTTTTTTGTAATCTATGATCTGCTTTATAAAAGGGTTTCTCTTTATTCGGTTCAACCATGTGATTTTATTTATAAAGCAGGGCAAAAGTTCGTTTCAAGGGTCCGCGTAATAGATGGGTGAATGTTTTATCTAGAGAGTTCTTAATTTTTTTAACTCATGATGTGATTTTAATAATAATAATAATAGATATATACATAATAGCTACAAAATAAAACAAAAGTAGCTATTTATTAAAGCTCAAAAATATCCTCAATTGTGCACATGTAAACAATTTTTTTATTATATTCGACAATAATCTTCAACCCTTAACTACAATCAGCTGAACCTTCATAGTAAAACATATATCCATCCCTTTTAGCGGGCAGAAGTTCACTAACTTTGTAACAATTTGGTTTGTTGACAAACAAAGTTAATCCATTCGGATCATACACATTAGCTCCGGAATCAAAGATCTTTATATTCTTGAAGTATGCTGCTTTTCTTCCACCCTCTTGTGGAAAGTGACCGCTACCCATTGCAGGACCACCTTCGCTCTTCCGGTAAGAGACAAATCCAATCCACACTACTCGAGGGGCCACACCATTTAACTTAGGGCAAAGATCTTTTGGAAAATGCCCCAAAAATAGAGGTCTATCCAAGTCATCTCGATACAATACTCAATCTCCGGTGTTTGGATCCTGTTAGTTACGGGGAAAGATTATGGTTAGTGGTATGTGAATTTTTTACTAATATTTGTTGGGCTACCCCTTTCATATAGAGTAACAACATTCATAAATGATCTGTCTACTGATAAGGCATTCCGTAGTAAAATACCTTGTATCTCTATAATATTTACATATTTACCAAAAACCGAACAAATTTAGTTATCTGAAGTGCTACTGCTCTCCAAACATGCATGAACCATGTGTTAGGAATATATGAATTTGGTTTTGGATGTTTCACATATCATGGTAAAGTACATGTATCCACTATGAAGACCTTAGGGTTATGTACCATTAATATAATTTTACAACACTTCAAGATTAATGTGCACAAGTAATTCCATATGCACCTAAGATGCAACTGTAATATACTCTACATCACCTATGAAGATTCCCAGTTGTAGTATAGAATAATAAATAACTCTAAATGTATTTCTTAATCACACACATACTTCATAAATTCACAATGTGTAGAAAACGTCGAAGGTAAAAGCGTAGTTAGAATTGGAGTTTGTGTGTTCATATTAGTTCACTAATTTGCAAATTACTAGCAGCCATGGGGAAATGCCTTTAAATATTGGGGATATAGTTTGGATGCCAAATTTGATTTCTTAACAAATAAGTACTCTTTCATTTCAATGCATGCTCTCTAGAGTGAGATTGTGATGTTATAATAGTACAAGATAATACCGTATGAAGGCTAATTGCTATGTAGCGGTCATCTCCACCATAACTTGAGGGAGGAGAAGCCGCTTGGCCTGGAACAAGAGCAGCTCCACTAGCAGGCACGAATCCTGAGCAGTCCAAATTAAAACAACCCGTAGATTCATAGTTGTCCGTCTGTAGGGCGACAAAAGAAATCATGTCGTTACTGAATATATGCAAACAATAATTTTTACATTCATCATGGTGTGAATAAATTAATGTAGACCTACCGTCCATCATATAAAAAATGGACCTCGTTATTGTTATATAAGTCGGGAAATAGCTGTATCAACCATAGTTGCAAGAGTTTGTTTTTTTTATTAGTGCTTCGAGTTTACAGTGATGGTGACAGAAAAGTTGCAAAGGTTTCCAATTACATGAAATCCAGCTTCAATTGCATTAAAGGAGGACCGATCTTGATCAGCGTTGCTGATATATATCGACGCTCCAGACTCTTGGAAATGATGTTGTCCTTGTGAACCCCATATGCCGATTTTAGCTGGCGTGCCATAGCTGGACAAGATGGCCCAGCCAGCCATGCATGTTGCCGATCGTGTCACGTCATATGAACTCTCAAGAAACCTGCGCCTGCTTGTAGGCTGACTCCCTCCTATCTCTTGTTCTTCTGTCGTTCCGAAAAGCGAGGTGATAAACTAAATTAGTTTCAAAAATGAGTTTGTTAGAGCATCTCCACTCGCACCCCCCACAAAGCCCTCCAAAACCCATTCCCGTCTGGACCAGCCCAACACGCCCCACTTGTGCCTCCCAACGGGCCTTCCGGTCCTGGCACACCCAAAGCTCAGCCCAACCCCCGTGCAGGGGTTCCCGTGGGGGTTCCGGACGGGAAGAAAATGCCGCCACGTGGCCGCCAACCCAGCGTGTCAGTGAGACGCGGGGCCGTAAAAGCCGTATGTGGTCTTCATGTTCTCCCGAGGCATCGCAGAGGCAAAGCGAGCCGTCCCATCGGCCAGTCCCAGAGCTCACACAGTGGAGGCGCTGGTTCCCAGCGCAAGCAACCGACGTAAATGTGTGCCTCCCACTCGCCCTGTATAAAATGCCGCCCTCCTGCGCCATCCTCCGCCACATTGCCATCGCCGCTCCCCGTCTTCTCTCGCCTCCCTCTTCATCCATTCCAGCGCCGCCACCATGGACCCCCTCGCTGCAAACAGCTTCACCCATTGCTTCCTTCTGAAGCACCAGGCCAGGGCGTTGTTCCATACCCGGTACCCGTGCCCTCCTCCCGACATACGTGCCTGGAATGGCTTCACCGTCGGCGCTCCGGTGTGCCAATCCCCGATGCGCCGCAGGTCAGCGACGCCTCCTAGGGCACGGAGGTGCTGTCCCACTACTACAACGTCCTCATGCCGGAGCAGCGCCAGGAGCCGGAGTGGGATATGGCGAACCATGCCAACACGGAGATCTACGAGGCCGAGTTTCTCCGCCTGCACACACAGCCGTGGAACCGCTGGGACAACCCCGGTCGGCACCTCCCGCCAGCGAGCGGAACCGCCAGGGCCGGAATGCGTTCTGGTCGCAGCGAGCGGAACCGCCAGGGCCGGAAAGCGTTCTGCTACCTTTTCTTGTGTGAGATTCTAGGGTAGTAATCATTATATGCATTAATATACTGAATACTACTAATACAAAATGTATCTGTTTAGATAACATAAGTGAGCAACATGATTGTGAATTAGATAGTTGCATCTCGTGGTAAGAGCATACCAACATATATTCTACAAAGGACAAATGTGTCCAATCACATTAAGGTTCAAACTTTGAAATAAGCATACTAGTGGACAACCCCCATCAAAGATAGACAACATGTTTTTTAAAATTCAACTAATACAATGCAAAGGTAATAACTCACTACGCGCGACCTACATCCTTACTTCGGTGACTGTCGAAATTCTTTCGTTGTGCGTTTACCTGCTGAAACAAATGAATAGAGGAGCTGATTTTCGACCCCCTGCACGTCAAAAGTCCCAAGACGAGTCTGTATGAGGCTAGCTGTCATGCATGAGAAGGGAAGCTACATCGCAAATGATATTTGGTAGAGGCAGCATACATTGTTCCAATTTCTGCATCGAGGAATGCAAGGAAGGGACTGAAGTTTCAGGAGCATCTCACGAAGAATATCACAGTGACATAGCAGTTGGAACATCGGGTGAAGGGAACTGTCGTGGGTAGTGTCTGAAAGGTTTCTTTACTAGATCCACGAGGACAACGTCGGCCAGAGCCCAACCATTTCCATCAGACCGGGGGCGTGCCCGACTACTGGAGTTCCATTGGCAGGGTACTTCCCGCCCGCCATGTAGAATGTCAAACTTATTGGCTGAGCCGTGGTCGGAGAGAGGGGGTTGTTGGCAGCCATTTTAGCTAGATGTGGATGAAACTGACCTGCTATCGCCAAGCCGGTGACGTCGCCGAATGTCGCTAAGGGCATAAAACCAATTAACCGACCAGGTCTAGTCCAAGCATAATTAGGACACAAGATGGCTTGAATTGATTATATTTTTCTGTACTAAACATTTATACTTCACAGTCATTGGTGACATGCTTAAATCTATAAAAGTGCAATTGTATATGACTTACATGACATATCTAACCACCTATTAAATTTACTAATGTGCACATGTTTTTTATTATAAGTTTCACATAAATTATACCAAGAATATATAACTTACGTTACTAAAAAAATATTATTAAAAACTTTGTTTGAATACACATTCAGTGATATTAATCTCACGAAACATAACCCACATTTCATTCGTCAAATTTATGGTCTAATTTAAATCTCGAAAATCGTGTGCACCTTGCATCAAGAAACCGAGGGAGTAATTAATTGTTGTTTTTTATATGGTTGTAATGAATATGATTAAAAAATACGCTTACATTGTGTCATGTTTAGAAACAGTATCTAACATTATTTTCTTCATAATTTCATTTTTCATAAATTATATATTATTATACATATTAATGGTAGAGATGTCCAAATCATATGGTCTAATAAATATCTTAACACATATTTTAGTATATGATTGAGTCGCTAATAATTTATACATGTAGAAACTTCTAGTGTATAAATGAAATTGTTAGCAAGATTTTTATTGCATTTTTCGTGGCCAAATATGCCTTACAAGTTAATTATGAATTCAGTATAAATAAAAAAAATGTATGTATTATCTCTACTTGGTACTCAAATAGAATATCTTTTAATAATCACCGACTAATAAAAAATCTAGAAGATATACTACTTTTTCCATAAATTGATATGATCACATGCAATGCACTTGGCATCATGTGTTGTAACTACTGATTCTAGAAGTTCCGAAAATAAAAATACATGCATACATTTAACTATGTAATGGTAGTTAATTAACTTGTTTATGAAATATTGTATGACTTGTATTATCCTAAGTAAACGTGTATACCTTGTTGTGTTCCTACATATGTGGTACACACTATTAATCTATATGGAATCAGTACTAACAATTGAGATTTGTATTTGTAGATATTTGGTAGTATCTTGAATTCAACTTACAATAGTATTATGTTATTAGTACACTCTATTATTAGAGACCTCCTTTTATCGGCGCCCATGGCGGTTAACCTAATTGCCCGGCCTATGGGAAGGCCCTACACGGCTCATCCCGGGGACATGGGAGGGATGAAGACCTTCATAGGTGTACATGAATGGTGATGACCTTCCAAGGCACAATTGGGTACGTGGACCCTGAGTAACAAGTAGTTTAACTGAAAATGTGTTGTATATAGCTTCGAAGTTATGCTTGGCAAGATACTTATGACAAGATTTTTTTATTACTCGTGTCATCAGCACAGATTGGTGTAATTTCACATCTTAAATCACTCATTAATTTGGGCAAAATATGTGGAATTTTGTATCTATGGGTCATACAGAAGGGGATGAAAGGCTAACCATGCGACAACTCGATATAAAGCTACAAGAGTTTCTACCAACTAGGAGCAATAATAACATTAAATAGGTAGATAGATATGATGTCCAAGATTAATTTGATGATGAGGGAGAGTCATAGCTTAGTGTAACCCGGGGGGCCACCGCCCCCCTCCCCTAGATTTGGACCAAATTGTGAAGAACTTTTAATATATATTTTTTGGCGAGGCTTTAGAAACATAATACAATACTATTAGTGATGTTGCATATGCACACTACTTCTATAAGAACGATTCCTTCTCATAAGTAACTCGATAAACATAACTCTGAAGCTATATACAACATTTTTTTACTTAAACGACTTGGCACTAATGGTGCACATACCCAATCGTGCCTTGGACGCCCCTATTGCAATTGGTATCCCTTGGAAGCTTCAATATCCGATAGTTTTGGTGTCAGCTGGTCATCAAGCACTATGTTATCTGTTCTGATGGAGATGTCAATTATAACTGTTGACACGGACGAATGCAAGTATCCTATTGCATTAACAACTGCAACAACAATGCTCAGACAATCCACCAAGCTCAACAATTGGGGACCATCAATATGGAGATGATGTAAAAGGGACCTCTAGAAGCAGTAACTTTTGGCTTCTTAATGGCAACTAAATGTTGGTTTGATCATATACCTATGTACTACTAGTAGGAAAATATTTTTAACTATAGGATATAGAAGTTTTTAGGGACCAAAATCAAGTGGTCTTTTCCCGTCGTTATAGACTCTATCGTTAAAGGTAACAATAATCAATTGATTTCTCATTTCACTATTTTTGTGACATAGTATGCGGTGGCAGGAGCTTGGTGAAATTTGCTAGGCAAAACATGCAAAACTCTCTATGCCAAGCTCTCGAAAAAAGTAACTATTTCATCAAAGATACACCAAGAGTTTTGCGAGATTCAACACCTAGATACGAACGGTCACGTCCCTCGTTTTGACCGTTTTCCGAAATCGGCATAAAAGGTTGCAAATAAATCAAAAAATGAATAACCTTCGCATTGTGTCATCATTTGTGACCTAGTAGCCATAAAAAATAATAATCTTGTAATACGGAAGTTATCTCGAAAAAGTGTTCACAAAAATGAGCTATCATCATTTTAGAATTAATCTTGCTGCCATGAAGGCTCATCATTTTATTACTTCTAGCTCTACTGCTGAACATTTAGTATATAGAGTTTTATTTATTGACGGAGATGAGAGGGAAGTTATTTTGCCGCAGCCTGTTTTGTTCAAAGTTGACATGATGCCATGGTCGCTCCCTAAGGGAGAGCTAGATGAGCAGCTGCGCTTGATGGAGTTTCATAGCCACCAAATAAGGCGAGATGCGCCTTCTGAGGACTACAACACGCAGTACACCGGGGCGTCCTCGAGCACATATTAGGGCGAGGGATCATCCTCGGCAAACTACGGGGGAGCCACCTCATGGCCCGCTTGGGATTGATCTCCACTTAGGCCAAAATCCTAAGCTTGGGGGGAGGTATACCGACATCACACTCATCTATATATCACGTTTCTGTCGGTTCTTTGTATATTCATGTTCTCGTTTATTTCGTTTTCGTTTCTTTTTATTTTTATTTTTTTGTTCTTACTTTCCAAAACACAAAAATACCAAATATATTTCTGTTGTTTCTCTTTATTTTCTTCTTTAGTTTCTTTTGTTGGTTTGCTTTCCTTTCTCGTTTCGGTTTAATATTCAAAAATACAAAAATATTTTGCTTTGTTTGCTTGTTTCTTCTGTTCTTATTTTAATTTGAAAATCGAAAAATATTTGTTGTCCTTCTTTGGTTTGTAAATTTTGTTGCAGAGTCCATCGGTCTTCCGGGTCTCCATTGGAGCTTGGTTATCATTCTCAATCCACACGAGTGAAGAACAATAATGACGATTTACGACAATTCAAGTTGTGGTGAGAGGCTGGTATGAATTATATTTGTTTTATTTTTGGACATATACTCATCCATGTGAACATGCTTAGTTTGTTCGTGTAAGGTGTATACTATTTAATTGATTCTTAGTAGTTCGTGCTCTCAAATGTTTTGTTCTAACTTATTAATATTAGATAACATGTCGTTTAAATGTTTTCTTGCATTGTTTTATTCATAGAAGGGTATGGCATTGTGGTATCTCCCTCCGATTGTTTTGCTTGAATCGACTTGGCACATGCTCACGCATGCATATGACTGAAAATAAAAGGTCAATTTAGCCTCGATGATTTATTTTGCCTCAGAGTATTTGTATCACTTTTATGCCCCTGTTAATTTTGTTTTGTCGAAAGCATGATTATGAGAGTTGTTGCTCTTTTGATTGTCTCTCCCCGCCTATTGTTAGCCTTCAATTGTACTGGGTTTAAGCTCTTCTTATGCATCCAACTCCCTAAAACCAAAGTTTTCCAAATATGTCCACCATACCTACCTATATGTGGTATTTAACCGTCACTCCAAGTACATTGCTCATGTGTTACCTTTAAAACCTTCAGAATTTATTCCTAGTTTGTGCCCCTGTTTTAACTCATGAGGACGTAAATAGAGAATCTTTATCTCGCTTGTTGATTGGATTTCAAACCCTGGACTAGTGTCTTTATCTGCTTATCCAATTGATAGAAGAGCTGGCAGCGGGGTGCCCAGCCCCAAATTAATACAACAAATTCTCTTCACTATTTTTGCCCCTGATTTATCAGTCAAAGAATAATTATATAAACAAAAGAGAAAGAGGGATGACCTTCTATCCAGATGCGTCCTTCTATGGGAGCCTCTCTTGTGAAGTCTAGTTGGCTTGTGACGTACGGTATTTTTTGTTTACCATTCGTCGGCATAAGCATACACCTCTCTAAAAAATGTTTTCAATAACTCTGTTTAATAAAATAAAAATCTCTAGCACATAATTTAATCCATGCTTCCCTCTGCGAAGAGCCTTTCTTTTGTGGCTATGCTGAGTCTTCTCACTGTATGCACCTTCTTGAGAGCATGGCTGTCATTCTTAGTGTAATGTGCTTGTCCCAGAACACGGTTGATTCTGTTATAACTTTGATGCTTGTATCTTTGATATCTCTATTTATAGTCCTCATTTGAACTTCAGAGATGCCCTAGCATTTATGTTTTGCTCCATTATTAAGGGCAAGCGAGTACACTTTATCATACCCTATTATGAGCATTGTAATCCTGCATATTGATATACTTCAGGTTGTTCATTATTAGTTTGTTGGTATATCTTCATGGTTTGCATAACTACTAGGTGACTTTTATCTTGCATACATTTTATTACGAATTGCCTAAGCACTTGATCATATAGTGAGTATATTTAAATCATATGAAACAAATGTGTTCGTAAAAGTTCTTCTATCGCACTCAGTTTTCACTGAATTGCTTGAGGACAAGCAATAAGCTAAGTTTGGGGGGAGTTGATACGTCCAAAACGTATCTCCTTTTCTGAACACTTTTGCTATTGTTTGCCTCTAAACTTGTGAGTTTTGGATACAACTAACACAGACTAACGCTGTGTTCAGTAGAATTACCCTGGTGTCTTGTTTTTGTGTAGAAAAACCAACTTTCGGGAAAATGCCCAGAAAAGATCCCAAAGACCTTAAAACACCCGAAGACCCCGAAGCCAGAAGGAGTCCCGGAGAGAGGCCAGGAAGGGGCAAACCACCCCTGGGCGCCCCCTTGGCCGTGCCACCTGGTGGTGTGGGGCCCCTAGGCACCCCCTCGGGCTCCCCTTTCGACTAATTATCGCCCGTAACCCTAAAACAACATGGGGTTCGTCATATTCCATAAAAACACGACAGAGCACCGCCGCCACCTCGAAACTCAATTCGGGTTTCAGAAGTTCCTGTTCTGGCGCCCTGCTGGGACGGGGATTCGGAGGAGATCATCGCCATCGTCACTGCCACCTCTTCTCCATCAACCATCCATGATTCCCCTGTTCATGTGTGACTAATCACCGATGTAGGCTGAGAGGGATGGAAGGGTTTGGATGAGATCGATCATGTAATAATGCCAGATTTTTAGGGCATCGTGCCTAGT
Source organism: Alopecurus myosuroides (assembly GCA_028641055.1). Taxonomy (NCBI): domain Eukaryota; kingdom Viridiplantae; phylum Streptophyta; class Magnoliopsida; order Poales; family Poaceae; genus Alopecurus; species Alopecurus myosuroides. Next base: position 58,106,629 of record CM054060.1, on the reverse strand, counting down.
TCCATTGTTAGTGCTATATACCGTTGTTGCAACTTGTTATGCTTAATGCCTGTCACTTTGGGCCCGAGTGCCATGATCTCAGATTTGAACATGTTATTGTTTCAAGAGTATAACTAGAAGGATACCCCGCACATTGCAGCAGGGAACCCTTATAGTAAATGAAATGTGTGTTTTTTTTTATGTAGAGGTCAAGGTTCTTAACCTCCTTTTCGGAAAAAATAGCATAATACATTATATAGTCTAAATAATTGTGAAAAATTCGGTTGATCATGCGTATTATAAACCATTAGTTTTAAAAACGGATGGTTTAAGGATGTATGATATATAGCTTGCATAAATCATTAAATTGAAAAATAGATGGTGATGCTACGTGTTGGGAACCCCAAAAGGAGGGTGTGATGAGCACAGCGGTAGGAAATTCCCCTGAGTTAAGAACCAAGGTTATCAATCCAGTAGGAGGAAGAGGATCTTTGGAAGATTGATTCCACTGACGGTGGTGCTGGGACTTCACCGGTGTCAGCAACAACGTGGAATCTGCACACAACATCAACCAAAGTACTTTGTCCCAACATTACAGTGAGGTTGTCAATCTCACCGGTCTTGCTGAAAACAAAGATGAGACGTATAGTGTGGAAAATAATGTATGCTTGCAGTAAGTAAAGAAAGCAGGAAATTGTGGTGGTTTGTTTAACAGTGTAAGAAAATGGACCGGGGTTCATAGGTTCACTAGTGGTGTCTCTCCATAAAAGATAGCATGTAGGGTGAACAAATTACAGCTGGGCAATTGACAAATAAAGGTTGCACCATACTGCACATTCATGACATGATGACTAATATGATATTTAGTGCGGGCATTACAACAATATACATAGACCGTAATCCAACTGCATCTATGACTAATAATCCACCCTCAGGTTATCATCCGAACCCCCTTAGGTATTAAGTTGCAAGCAACAGATAACTGCATTAAACAATGTGTATAATGTAATCAATGATTGTACACGCGGGCACTTTCACCGCTATTTTCTCCCTAGTGGCAATAACACATCCTCCCCCGTCACATTTCTGTCACTCGAGACAGGCGATAAGGAGGCATGAACCCACTATCGAGCATAAATACTTCCTCTTGGAGTCACTAGCAACTACTTGGCCAGAGCAACCACTAGCAACGGAAACCATGCAAGATCACAAATAGCATATGAAAGTAAAGACTATAATCAACTTGGCATAAGTTCCATATTCATCGGATCCCAGCAAACACAACACATAGAATTACATAAGAACAATCTCGATCATGTTAGGCAGCTCACGAGATCTAAACATGGAGGCATATGAGGAGGAGACAACCATCTAGCTACTTCTATGGAACCGTAGTCCAAGGATGAACTACCCACGCATCACTCCGAAGGCATGCATGGTGATGAAGAGGCCTCCGGTGATGATTTCCTCTCCGGCAGGGTGCCGGAAACAGCTTCAGAACTCCCCTGATCTAGGGTTGACGATGACGGCGGCTGCGGAACTTTTCGGGGATATTTGATCAAGTGTTTAGGGTTTTCCATCCGGGGGGAATTAATACGCGAAAGGGCGGAGGCGATGGAGCCATGGGGGCCCCACACCACCCCCTGGCGCCACCCCATGGTATGGGCCCCAGGTGCCCCTCTTCGACTCCTCTTCGGTCTTCTGGATGCTTCCGGGGGAAATAGGCACTTCGGGCTTTGTGGGGTCTAATTCCGAGAATATATTCAGAGTAACTTTTTTGAAATAAAAACAGCAGAAAACAGGGAACTTGCACTTGGTATATTGTTAATAGGTTAGTCCCGTAAAACGTGTAAAAATGCTATAAAGAAGGGATAAAACATGTAGCAATTGGCATAATATTATCATGGAGCATCAGAAATTATAGATACGTTGGAGACGTATCAAGCATCCCCAAGCTTAGCCTACTCGTCCTCGAGTACGTAAACGATAAAACAATAATTTCTGAGGTGACATGCTACTAACATAATCTTGATCATAAAAATGTAAAGGCATATGCAAACTGAGATCATAGGACTTCAAACACAAACATTATAAATAGAATTTTAATAATAAAGCAAAGCAATCACTTTTCATCATGAAGAGTATCTCAAATAAAGGATCACGAATAATAATACAAAGAAAGATAAACTTTTGTTTCAGGTATAGAGAAAACATGGCAAAGTGATATTTCGCTAGTCCTTAAGAGTGGGGCAAAACATAAATGCCAGGACACCTTCAAAGTTCATGAGGAAGACTAGAGAAAATAATTTAAGAACAAATAATATCACATCATGAAGTAACTATTGATGTTTATGGAACAATGCACATAGAACTAAGAATGGCAAAAATTCTCTCTCAACTGTGCATAAAGTTAGAAGATGGAGACTCGATATAAAAGTAAAAGAAAGGCCCTTCGCGGAGGGAAGCAGGGATCACTCATGTGCTAGAGATTTTTATTTTATTAAATAGAGTTATTAAAAGTTTGACACTCGTTCCATCCATCTTTCACAAATCATGGCTAACCGAATCCCCGGGTGCCTGCCAACAATCACATACCGTGGAGGAGTGTCTATATTTTGCCAGATGTATGCTAATGTCAACGAATGGTAAACAGAAAATACAGTACGTCACAAGCCAACTGGATTCACAAGAGCGGCTCCCATGTGATGGACGCATCTGGGTAGAAGGTCATCCCTGTTTCTCTTTTGTTTACACAATTATGCTTTGACTGACAAATCAGGGGCAAAAATAGTGAAGAGATTCTGTGTGTATTAATTTGGGGCTAGGAACCCCGCTGTGAGCTCTTCTATCATTTGGATAAGCGGATGAAGCCACTAGTCCAGGGTGTGAAATCCAATCAACAATTGAGATAAAGATTCTCTATTGACGTCCTCATGAGCAAAAATAGGAACATAAAGCAGGAGTAGTTTTGAAGGTTTTAAAGGTAACACATGAGCAATTTACTTTGGAATGACAGTTAAATACCACATGTAGGTAGGTATGGTGGACACAATGGGAAAAACTTTGGTTTAAGGGAGTTGGACACACGAGTAGAGCTCATGCTTAGTACAGGTGGAGGCTAGCAAAATACTGGGAGCGACAAATCAAGAGAGCATAATAGCCATAATCATGCATAACGACATAAACATCATTAATTAAAGCATAAGCGGTATCATAGTTCAAAAACTAAGTGGTCATGGAGAATATTCGTGACTGGTTAATAGTCATAAACATGGTGTGAGCATGCGCCAAGTCAACCAAATAAAACATTCGAAAGAGAATACCATAAATTTATGCTTCCTTATGACAAGAACAACTCATGAATCTTTAAATGACATATTAAACACTCTCAGCTATTTGAGGCTATTCATGCTACTCAACATCACAAGGCTTTAGAACTAAAATAACATTTAGCATGGCATGAAAAAGTTCTAGCAACAGTCTAAACGAGCTTCTACTTGCACTGTTATAAATTCTACTTTAAGCAGCAGTTTCTTTCTCCGAACAAGCACCATACAAGATATGTTTTAACAAAACTACTCTTTATGATATATCAAGCAAACATGAGAGTAATCATATAACACTAGTAAAACTAACAACTCTGAATAAGAGATGCATGCAAAATAGGAGCTAAATAAATGCAGCAGCCAGAGAGAGATTAAGAATACAAAGTATTCCCATGAAAAAGCGGAGTGTGTCACTCTCCAATAATAGAATGCTGGGGTCCAACCAAGATTATTGAAAAAATAAAAACAAACTGAAAGCAAAAAATAAAAGACGCTCCAAGTAAAACACATAAGATGTGACCGAACTAAAATATAGTTTCACTAGAAGTGACATGATAATTTGTCGATGAAGAAGGGGATGCCTTGGGCATCCCCAATATTAGACGCTTGAGTCTTCTTGGAATTTTATGGGATGTACCAAAGGGGCATCCCCAAGCTTAGACTTTTCACTCTTCTTGATCACGTCATATCATCCTCTTCTCTTGACACTTGAAAACTTTCTTCACACCAAACTTCTCACAATCTTCATTAGCAACGTTAGTGCAATCGAAATAATAAATTAACATGGTGCAGTTTCAACACATTTCTAACACTCAAAAACACATTAGCTACTGTCACAACTTCTTTTAAAACTTTTTTTCTCAAAAGAACACCAAAAGAAAGCGATTAAGATGCAAATGCAATTATTGACAAAAATTTGTCAAAACAGGGCAGAAGGTAAAGATGATTTTTTTTTAAATCTTCTGTTGCTCAAATCAAAAAGTGGTCAACTAATAAAAGTTGCGTATACAACCCAAGATGCACCAAAAAACTCAGGTCATTTTGAATTTCCTGTGATTTTATACGGAATAAACAGTGGACAGCAAAAACCTGTTTCCTGCGCAGAAATTCGAAATATTGCCTCAACTTTCCACTAGAGGCTTTAATTGGCTAAAAAACACAAAAGAAAAGATACATAGGGGTTTCTAAGGAAATATACAACACCCAGGTGCAAAGAACACAAAAAAACAAAGGAAAATGGGTTAAAAACAGAGAAATAAAACGGGTTGTCTCCCGGTAGCGCTTTACTTTAACGCCTTTCAGCTAGGCATAGAAAGAAACTCAAGTATTTCCAAGTGAAGAAGCATCAACATCATAACTTTCTCTAATAATAGAGTCAAAAGGTAGCTTCATCCTCTTTCTAGGAAAGTGTTCCATACCTTTCTTGAGTGGGAATTGATATTTAACACTCCCCTCTTTCATATCAATAACAGCACCAACAGTTCTAAGAAAAAGGTCTTCCCAAAACAATAGGACAAGAAGCATTGCATTCGATGTTCATAACAACAAAATCAACAGGGATAAAGTTATTGTTAACCATAATAAGAACATCATCAATTCTACCAAGAGATTTCTTCTTAGCATTATCAGCAAGATGAACATCCGAATAACAGTGTTCCAACGGTGGTAGATCAAGCATATCATAAAGATTTTGAGGTATAACAGAGATACTAGATCACACAAAGAATTGCAATCAAAATCATTTACTTTTATCTTAATTATAGGCTCCCAACCATCATCTAATTTCCTAGGGATAAATGTCTCAAGTTTCAGCTTTTCTTCCCTAACTTTCATGAGAGCATTGGTAATATGTTTAGTAAAGGCCATATTCATGGCACTAGCATTGGGACTTCTAGCAAGATTTTGTAGGAACATATTAACTTCAGAGATATTTCAATCATCAAAATCAATATTATTATCATCAAAAGTAATGGGACTATTATCTCCCACATCTCTAAAAAATTCAAGCCTTTTATCAGAAGCAATTTCAGCAGTTTGAGGCAGTTTAGCACGTTTCACCGAAGGGGTGGAGTCTTTGTTAACACCAACTACTTTACCATTGATAGTAGGAGGTTTACTAGCACTTGGGGCTTCAGTTTTACTAGTGGTGGTGATAGTGCAAACTCTAGCAATATTATTCTTTCTAGCCAATTCATTTTCTCTTTCCCACCTAGCACGTAATTCAGCCATCAACCTAACATTATCATCAATCCGAACTTGGACCGCATTCAAAGTTTTACTTTCTTTAACATCATGTGGCAAAACCTTCAGTTTTAGAAAATCAACATCAATAGCTAGGCTATCTACTTTAGAGGCAAGAACAGCTATTTTATCAAGCTTTTCCTCAACAGATTTATTAAAACCAGTTTGTGTGCTAATAAATTCTCTAAGCATGTTTTCAAGATCAGAGGTAGAGATTTTATTATTATTGTAGGAATTTCCATAAGAATTACCATAACCATTATTAGAAGGATAGGGCTTATAATTGTTTACACCAAAATTATTTCTATAAGCATTGTTGTTAAAATTATTATTTCTAAGAGGCTAAAGGAACATTATTTGGATCGACTTGAGCTTTACCATTAACAAGCATAGACATAATAGCATCAAGCCTTTCACTCAAAGAGGAGGTTTCCTCAATATAATTTACCTTCTTACCTTGTGGAGCTCTCTCAGAGTGCCACTCTGAATAATTTATCATCATATCATCAAGAAGCTTTGTTGCATTGCCCAAAGTGATGGACATAAAGGTACCTCCAGCAGCTGAATCCAATAGGTTCCTTGAGGAGAAATTCAGTCCTGCATAAAAGGTTTGTATAATCATCCAAGTAGTCAGTCCATGAGTGGGACAATTCTTCACCATAGTTTTCATTCTTTCCCAAGCTTTAGCAACATGTTCATTATCAAATTATTTAAAATTCACCATGTCACTTCTCAGGGATATAATCTTAGCAGGAGGATAATATTTTCCAATGAAAGCATCTTTACACTTAGTCCATGAATCAATACTATTTCTAGGCAAAGATAGCAACCATTCTTTAGCTCGTCCTCTCAAAGAGAAAGGAAATAATTTCAGTTTAATAATATCTCCATCCACATCTTTATATTTTTATATCTCATATAGTTCAACAAAATTATTAAGGTGAGCAGCAGCATCATCAGTACTAACACCAGAAAATTGCTCTTTCATAACAAGATTTAATAAAGCAGGTTTAATTTCATAGAAAGCAGCAGTAGGAGCAGGTGGAGCAATATGTGTGCAAATAAAATCATTGTTGTTTGTGCTAGTGAAGTCACCCAACTTAGTATTCTCAGAGGAACTCATTTTAGCAAAATAAAAGCAATCAAATAAATAACAGCTATAAACTAAACTAATTTTTTTGTGTGTTTTTGATATAAAGAAGCAAAAAATAACAAAAATAAAAACAAGACAATAAATAAAATAAAGAGGTTGAGAGTGAGAGACTCCCCTTTCCATAAGACTTCTTTCTCACCGGCAAGGGCGCCAGAAATTTCCTTGATGCTACGTGTTGGGAACCCCGAGAGGAGGGTGTGATGAGCACAGTGGTAGGAAATTCCCCTTAGTTAAGAACCAAGGTTATCAAACCAGTAGAAGGAAGATGATCTTTGGAAGGTTGATGCCACTGACGGTGGTGCTGGCGCTTCACCGGTGTCAGCAACAACGTTGAACCTGCACACAACATCAACCAAAATACTTTGTCCCAACGGTATAGTGAGGTTGTCAATCTCACCGGTCTTGCTGAAAACAAAGATGAGACGTGTAGTGTGGAAAATAATGTATGCTTGCAGTAAGTAAAGAAAACAGGAAATTGTGGTGGTTTGTTTAAAAGTGTAAGAAAATGGACCGGGGTTCATAGGTTCACTAGTGGTGTCTCTCCATAAAAGATAGCATGCTGGGTGAACAAATTACAGCTGGGCAATTGACAAATAAAGGTTGCACCGTAGTGCACATTCATGACATGATGACTAATATGATATTTAGTGCGGGCATTATAACTGCATTAAACAATGTGTGTAATGTAACCAATGATTGTACACACGGGCACTCTCACCGCTGTTTTCTCTCTAGTGGCAACAACACATCCTCCCCCGTCACGTTTCTGTCACTCGAGCACAGGCGAAAAGGAGGCATGAACCCACTATCGAGCATCAATACTCCCTCTTGGAGTCACTAGCAACTACTTGGTCAGAGCAACCACTAGCAATGGAAATCATGCAAGATCACAAAAAGCATATGCAAATAAAGACTATAATCAACTTGGCATAAGTTCAATATTCATCGGATCCTAGCAAACACAACACATAGAATTACATAAGAACAATCTCGATCATGTTAGGCAGCTCACGAGATCTAAACATGGAGGCATATGAGGAGGAGACAACCATCTAGCTACTGCTATGGACCCGTAGTCCAAGGATGAACTACTCACGCATCACTCAGGAGGCATGCATGGTGATGAAGAGGCCTCCGGTGATGATTTCCTCTCCGGCAGGGTGCCGGAAACAGCTTCAAACCCCCCTGATCTAGGGTTGGTGATGACCACGGCTGCGGAACTTTTCGGGGATATTTGATCAGGTGTTTAGGGTTTTCCATCAGGGGAAATAAATATGCGAAAGGGCAGAGGCGGTGGAGCTCTGGGGGCCCCACACCACCCCCTGCCGCGGCCAGGGGGGCGCCACCCCATGGTGTGGGCCCCCTGGTGCCCCTCTTCGACTCCTCTTCGGTCTTCTGGATGCTTCGGGGGAAAATAGACACTTCGGGCTTTGTGGGGTCCAATTCCGAGAATATTTCCAGAACAACTTTTCTGAATTAAAAAACAGCAGAAAACAGGGAACTGGCACTTACATCTTATTAATAGGTTAGTCCCGGAAAATGTGTAAAAATGCTATAAAGAAGGGAGAAAACATGTAGCAATTGACATAATATTATCATGGAGCATCAGAAATTATAGATACGTTAGAGACATATTAGATGGTTAAAATAATGTATGATATGTAGTTTGCATGTAATAATTATAATATTAGAGGAGATGACATGGACAATTGATTGGCTAAGAGGATGGATGATGCGGATAGCTTTCATGTTGAGATAGAAAAATAATTAATGCATGTTACTGGGGTTTTGCTTTATAAGAAGTATAGATTATGTTTCTTGATCATATATGCAAATTGTTAACACACATTATTATCCGGAACCCGAGGCCCCAAAGTGACAGAAATTGGGACAACCGGAAGGATGGTTGTGATGTGAGGATCACGTGTGTTCATGGAGTGTTAATTCTTTGCTCCGGTGCTTTATTAAAAGGAGCACCTTAATTACCAGTAGTTTTCCTAGAGGCCCCGCTGCAACGGGCTGATAGGACAAAACATGTTGTGCAAGTTTCTCATTGCGAGCACGTATGACTATATTGGAACACATGCATATGGTTTGCCTAGAACTTGGATGCTTTATTATTATTATCTGCAATGCCCATGTTTAGATTATTACATGAACTATCTTATCCATGCAACGCCCGTTCATCCACCCTCTATGCCTACGGTATTTTCAACCTGCTGTTTTCCGCGATTGGTATTGATGTTACTAGTTTATTTCCTGTTGTTACTTTACTACTACTGCTGCTATAAAACTGTTACCACTGATAAATTGTTGCGAGCAAGTCTACTTCCAGGTGCAGCTGAATTGAGAACTCAATTGTTAAGACTTATAAATATTTTTTGGCTCCCCTTGTGTCGAATCAATAAATTTAGATTTTACTTCCCTCGAAGACTGTTGCGATCACCTATACTTGTGGGTTATCACGCACCTCGACGCCACCGCATCTGCGCGTCCCCATGCCAGAGTCGCGCTTCTCGACGCGCCGTTTCGGCGGCCTCTACATCGGTGACATCGCCCAGTCCGTATTGCGCCGCTCCGCTCCATCGCTGGCGATGAAGAAGCTCAAGACGGACGCACACCCCTCCACCTTGCTCGAGGAGATGCCGGCCCTCCAGCGCTCCCTGGCGACGTCGGACGACCCGGAGGGCCAGGCGGCGACCTTCAACGAGTCCTACAACACGCCGGTCCCGTTGTTGGACGACGCCGCGCGCGCGTGGTCCTTCATCGACCACGCGCAGATGACCGACGTGCCCATTATCGACCTGGACGGCGATGACAACTTCTCCCCGGCGGCCAATGACAACGAGGCGGGACCGAGCAACTGGCAGCCCTCTCGAGACAAGGACTGCACCGACGACGACGGGGACGGCGCATACGCCGTGAAGGAGGAGGATGACGACGTGTTCTACCAGTGAACACGTCGTTTTAGTTTTAATTTAAATTAATGTTTGTTTAAATTTCATTCAAATTATGTAAACATTCCTAATTCTTTTAATATAATATCGTTTAGCTTCGTTTTTTTGGGGTTTGTTGAGGGCGTAGTTTTAAATAGCGGGCTATGCCATTTAGCGGTGACCTGATTGAAACGCTATAGCGATGCTAAATCTCCGTTATAGCGTGCTATTTAACGATTTTGTTACATTTAGCGCGCTAATGCACTTATTGTCACATTGCAGAAAACGCTAGCGCGCTATTTAAAACTTTGGTTGAGAGGCTGCGAGTAGGGAACTGACTACCGAACGGGTGTTCCCGTACGGGCAGCCCCCAAAGGCGCCACTCTGGCCTTCTATTGGGGTCTCGTGTGGAGATGCTCTTACCTGTATGGTCCACAGAGAACAGCCGCTCCCACCCAAATCAAGCAAAGTGTACACCCTCCGATAGCGTGTCAAGGGATAGAAAGCCGAGGAGAGTTCAATTCTTCAAAGGAATTTTGAGCTTCCATATTATTCAGGAGTTGGGGTTCAGAAACTCCCTCGTTGGAAAGTGGAGGATGCATGGATTCAGCACTCACATAGCCGCTTCTCCAGCACCTGCATCCCACGCATGTCAATGGCAGAAACCACCGTCAGCGTGGCGCCCATGCAGGGGACTCTCGGCTTCCGCCAAACGCTCTCCATCTCCCCACCACGCACGCGCACGGCACGTCTCTTCCACCGACCCATCTTCTCCCCCGAAGAGCAACTACTATGTCCTAACTCATCACCGATCTCCATCTGCACTGCCGCGCGCTCCGACGTACCTCTAAGATGCACGTGTTGGCAACGGCGATGGGCGCCGCCGTCCGTTGGGTCCGTCGGAAGAAGAAGAAGAAGAGGGATCTCAACAACAAGAAGAATATCGTGAAGAAGGGGGAGATCAGTCAGACATGGCGAGTGGCTGCCGGAGTACCACTCTCACGCCACCGACGGTGGCAGATCGTTCTCGTGGGCGGAGATCATGGCGGCGACCCGCAACTTCAGCCAGACGCGGGTGATCGGCTTCGGCGGGCAGGGGAAGGTGTTCCGTGGCGTTGTCGTGGACGTCGACGGCAAGGGCACCGAGGTGGCCATCAAGCGCGCTACCCCCTCCTCACCGGGGCAGAGCGCGTTCGAGTTCCAGGCAGTGATTGAGACGCTGTGTAAGCTGCGGCATCGGCACCTCGTTCCCCTCCTCGGCTCCTGTTCCTGCAGTACGGAGGTCCAGACGATCCTTGTGTACGGGTACATGCATGCCGCGCGGCACGCTGCGAGAGCACCTGATGCGCGGCACAGGGGACACGCCGGTGATGCCGTGGTGGCGCCGCCTCCACGCGTGAGTGGGCACGGCGAGGGGGCTGCACTGCCTTCACGCCAGCGGGGTCGTACATGGCGGCGTCAAGACGACTAACGTCCTCGTTGACGAGAGCTGGGTCGCCATGCTCTCGGACTACGGCCTCTCTAAATACGCCACGATGGAGTCCGACGTCCACTCCTTCGGCGTCGTGCTCTTCGAGGTGCTCATGGCGCGTACGCTTGGGGTCCAGGACGTCGGGTTCGTGCAGTACGCGCTGGCGTGCCACCGGAACGCCACTCTGCAGGACGCCGTCCACCCGGCGATCAAGGGCCAGGTCGCGCCGGAATGCCTCGAGAAATTCGTCGAGACGTCGGTGGAGTGCCTCGCTGGCAAAGGCACGGAGCGGCCGACGTTCTCCGGAACCTGGAGCTAGTTGGCGATGCAGCTGCAGCTGCTTAATTCCAAGAGGACGTGAGACGAGCCGTCCATTCAAAAAGAAATATAGAAATGTTCGCGCTGCATGGTGGTTTTGCTGCTAAATTTTGAATTTCGTTTTCCTTTTTTGCAAGTACCCCGTCTAGTTTTTTTTTTAAAAAAAATTCTGGCTGCTGCCTGTTGTTTTGTGCAGCTTGGCTTCACGTGGTCAGTAGTCGTTTACGCTGCGTCACATGGTACAGATGGGCCTTGAATCCGGCTGCATGCAGATAGACCTTAGCATAACTAATCTCCCGAGGATTTGCTCCAACAACAACAACAAGAAAAACTAATCTCCCGAGGATTAGTAATCCGAATCCGACACGAAGCGATGGATGCAAGCAGCTGATCCGTATCGGGTTCTGAGCTTTGTCTGTCTGTCCTCTATAAAAAGTTAAAAACAAGCCTCGACGTGCTAGATCCTCTCAGCCAGCGCTGTTGCAGCACTCGCGATGGCGTGCAACAAACGGAGGAGGGCTGAACCATCTGCCGCTGCTGCGCCGGAGCTGCCGGACGAGATGATGACGGAGGTGTTCCTGCGGCTGCCCGTCAAATCCATCTTCCGGTCCCGTGCCGTCTGCCGCTCCTGGGCCGCGGCGCTCTCCACCGAGGAGTTCTGCTGTCTCCATGCAGCGAAGATGGCTGAGGCAGAGTCAGACTCACCAAAGCTGTTCTACCTGTCGCCGATGCCGAGATTCGACGCTGCCGGGCTGTACTGGTGCTCATCGTCAGGAAGTCCGGGCGACAGTCTGATGTTTGCTCTCGACGACGTGCGTGGCGACTTTGCGGACATGACGCCCGCGCCATGCCGCGGGCTCAATCTGCTGCACGACGCCGTGGCACCAGCCTACTATGTATTCAATGCAGCCACGCAGGCGGTCACTCGGCTGCCACGGTTCCACGATTCCTGTTTCCGCACCGCTGGTCTCGGGTTCGACTCTAGGACCAAGGAGTACAAGGTGGTGAGGTTATTTCACGGAGAATATTACGAGAATGACAAGATCAAGTGCGAGGTGTACGTCCTTGGTGGTGGGGATCAGTGGAGGCCGTCTAATGGAGGTCTACCACCCTTGAGGATTGCTATGGCCGCCATTCGCGCAGCAACTAACCTAGGAGTTAAACTGCTGCCGGTGTTTGCAAACGGATTCCTGCACTGGCTTCTTGACCCAGCTGAACTGTCCACAACACAAAAAGGGGCCGCTGTCTTGTCATTCTCGGTTACAGATGAAACCTTTACATGGCTCAGGTCGCCACCCTTCGCGTTCCAGGTATCAGGAGTGCACTTAGTGGAGCTTGATGACCACTTGTGTATGGTCCGGGACCTTCGTCCTCATGGCGGTACAGCTCTGGAGATTTGGAAGATGGAGGACTATAACATCGGCGATTGGTCGCTCATGCACTCGATCAACTTGTTGGAGCATGTTGTAGGAGGTTTGGTTGAACCAAAGGTTATTAGAGTTGTTGGTTGTGTTGGCAACCGCAGATCAAGGAAGAAGATAATCATGGTTACATCCAAACGGAAGGTGATTATCTACGACCCACTGTCTCGGACGTCGACTCACGACACAGTTAAGCAGACTCATTCATTTTATGAAACTGAGCAATCTATTCCAAGAGTCAGTATATTTAGAGAGTGTCTTTGTCCAGTGAAGAAAACAAAAGACGAGATGTCCTCGTCATCTCCCATGGGTATGGCGACCAAGCAGATTCTACTCCGGCTACCGGGTCGACATGCCGTGCAGTGCAAACTTGTCAGCAAGCAATGGAATCGATTGATCAACTGCCAGTCCTTCATGCGCTCTTATTCCGTGCTTAACAATATGGACAGGAGGCCAAAGGTCGTGCTTGTGGGCAAGGCTGCTGGAGGATTTGGTTTCAGCTTTGCTCCATTGCAGAAAATGCTTCAGCAAGCTACTAGTCATGGTACATTGCTTGAAACGAAGGTAGTTTGCTCCAAGCCTTGCCATGGTATGAACCTGGTAAGTACTGGGCAGGAGGACTATCTCTATAATCCATGCACAGGTTACCGGCGTATCTTCCCCAGTCGTCATCCAGCGTCTCACTCGCACGCCCTCAGCAATGGCTCGACATCAGATGGCCATGCTTTCGCACTTGGCAACAAGATCGCTGGCGGGCTGGGGTTTAATCTTCTCACGCAGGAACATGTCATTGTTGAGATTTTGTATCACTTGAAGGACTTCACATCTCGTCAGTATTCCTTGACATTCTCGGTGGTACGAAATGTTTCGGCACAGGATCATTTCGAGCCGCCTCTGCCTTTGAACGACATGCCGCCGACCTATCTGGCAGGAGTTCTATACTGGATGAGTGAACCAAGGTTGGGCCAGAGCTACACGAGGGCAATAGTTTGGTTCGATATTGCAAAAAGGATGTTTGGTGTCATCCCGTGTCCTTCAATCGTCTCTACGTGGAGCAGCACAAGTCATTGTCAAGCATTTGTGGTAGAGCTTGAGGGAGCGTTGTGTGCCGTTCTTGCAGATCCAGTTGCAGAAGAATTAGATATCTGGAAGCTGTGTTGATATTAGCTCTCGTTGCACCAAGAATAATGCAGCTTGACTGCTCTGTTTCAGTTTAGTGTTCTGTTGTTTTCAGTTAACTGTCGAACTGTCGAAGTTCAGTTTCAGTCATAGTCTGTAACGATCAGAGGCGTGCTGAGTCCACGCTGCGATCGAGTAGGTGTTTCCGTTAGGCGTTATTTACAGTTCAACGCGGCATGATCCTAGAACGTGGGATGGCACGATCGAAGTGGATCATGGCGGGTTTTCAGGGGCGTTTGTTGAGTCCTTCCCCGGGCTACTGAATAAAAGGAAAGAAAGGAGAAAAGACGCAAGCTGAGCGCGTCGCCAACATCCAAGTCTCTCTGTTCTGTTTGTGTTCTTTCTAGTGTACAAAAACAGGGGATTGGGGAAGGGTTTCCAGGTGACCGCCTGTGTGATTAAGGCCTGAAAACCGACATTTGGTATCAGAGCCGTAGGGTTCTAGATCTCGGAGGCGTGTTGGCGGCGGAGATCATAGATGGCTGACCAATCACCGGCGAAAGCTGTTGACACCGTCGCGGTCCGTGCACCAATGAGGGCGACGAACGTACCTGTCCAGTACCCGATGCTGACGGAGACGAATTATAGTCTCTGGGCGGTGAAGATGAAGATCATCATGCGGCCGCTTGGCGTCTGGTCTGCTGTCGAGGGCGACGGCGAGTACGACGAGCTAAAGGACGAGGGAGCGTTCGCTGCGCTCTCGCAGTCGGTGCCGGACTCAGTGATGATGGCGATCGCTGAGTACGATACCGCCCGTGAGGCCTGGGAGGCCATCCGGCGCATGCGCGTCGGCGAGGATCGCGTCAAGAAGGCGCGGGTCAAGCAATTGAAGCGGCAGCTGGACCGCATGGAGATGGATGATGGTGAGTCTGTGACTGCGTTCGCGCAAAAACTCACCACTCTTGTTGCAGAGATCCGATCGCTTGGGGAGACGATCAAGGACGAGGCTGTCATTGAAATTCTCTTCGGCGCAGTCCCCAGCCGTTTTGCCGACATCGTCAACACCATTGAGCAGTGGGGTGACCTCTCCACTATGACGGTGGCGGAAGCCGTCGGCCGTCTCGCCGCGTACGAGCAGAACAACCGCCGGCGCGATCGCGGCGGGAACAACGAGCAGTTGATGCTCGTGACTCGTGCGTTGGAACAGCTGATGAAGGGCAAAAAGCACAGCGATACTGCAAGCGGGTCTGGCAGTGGCAAGAAAGGAGGTAGCCGTGGTGATGAACGCTGCGACCATGGCTCAGCTGGAACTGAGAACGGCAAGGGCAAAGGCAAAAAGAAAAAACACCGTAAGTTTGACATCTCAAAGGTCCGGTGTTTTAACTGTAATGAGACAGGCCATTTTGCCTCTGATTGTCCGGAGCCTCCGAAGAAGCAGCAGGCTAACCTTGTACAGAAAGAAGGAGACGAGGACCCGACATTACTGATGATGCAGGTCTGCGAGGTGGCGCACACCCCTGAGATTCAGACAGACTGTGTTTTTCTGCACGAGGAGAAAGTGGTGTCCAAACTGTCAGGTGAGCAGAGCAAACTCTGGTATTTGGATACTGGAGCCAGCAATCATATGACAGGCTGTGAAGAAAAATTCTCTGAACTGGACAAATCCGTGAAGGGACCAGTGAAGTTTGGAGATGGGTCCTTGGTTAGGATCGAGGGTCGTGGTTCAGTACTGTTTGCTGCAGAGTCAGGTGAACACAGAGTGCTGACAGAGGTGTACCACATCCCAAAGCTCAAGAGCAATATAATCAGCTTGGGGCAACTTGACGAGAATGGTTGCAAATATTCAGCTGATGATGGTCTGATGACTGTGTGGGATCGGGAGCGCAAGGTGCTGGCAAGAGTAAGAAGGAGCAGAAATCGGCTGTACATGCTGAAGATTGAACAATCAACACCTGAGTGTCTGCTCGCCAGGACTGCAGAAGCTCCGTGGCTGTGGCATGCTCGCTACGGTCACATCAACTTCCACTCGCTTCGCACACTTGCAAGGAAGGAGATGGTCAGAGGACTTCCGCACCTGGATCAAGTGAATAAGGTGTGTGACGGTTGTATAATTGCAAAGCACCGTCGTGCACCATTTCCCGTATCCTCTGAATTTCGTGCAAGTGACCCACTGGAACTGCTACATGGAGACTTGTGTGGGCCTATTTCTCCAGAAACTTTTAGTGGGAAGAAGTATTTCCTCTTGGTGGTAGATGATTGCACCAGATACATGTGGGTGGTGTTCATAAGAAGGAAAGATGAAGCTCTCACTGCACTGACGAAAATCAAAAACTCGACTGAAAAGCAACTAAGCCTGACGGTCAAGGCCATCAGGACAGACAGAGGAGGAGAATTCACCTCCAAGGAATTCAGTCAGTTTTGTGATGCTGCTGGGATCAGGCACTTCCTGACGGCTCCCTACTCGCCACAGCAAAATGGGGTCGTCGAGAGGCGAAATCAGACTGTCGTCAGTATGGCACGAAGCTTGTTGAAAAGCAAAGAATTGCCAGGAAAATTCTGGGGAGAAGCAGTTGCAACTTCAGTATTTCTGCTGAACAGAGCACCGACCAAGGCTGTGAGTGGGAAGACACCGTACGAGGCACTGCATGGTGTCAAGCCTGACGTGCATTACTTGAAAATATTCGGCTGCCTGGGGTATGTGAAAAAGGTTGGTGTACACCTGCCCAAGCTAGCTGACAGAAGTTCAGTCATGATCTTCATTGGATATGAGCCTGACAGCAAGGCCTATCGGATGTATGATCCAGAGACGAAGAAGTTGCACGTGTCGAGAGATGTGGTGTTCGATGAGGACAAGCAGTGGGAGTGGAGTACTGAAGCCGGTTCAGTTGCACAGAGTGCAAGTGAACGATTCACAATACTGTACGTGGATCAACATCAGGAGGTGCTGCCGCGAACTGCTGTTGCAGCAGAGGACTCGGCTGCTACACCGGAAACTCCATCTTGTCGTCGCTTTGTGTCACCTCCAAGCAATGCATCACAGCCATCTGACGAGGCACCACGGCGTTACAGGCTGATTGAACAGCTGCTGGATGAAGTCGAGGAGGTTGAAGCAACATCTGCCTTGTGCTTGTTGGGCATGGAGGAACCTACCACTTTCCAGGAGGCAAATGTAGAGGCACACTGGAGGAAAGCAATGAAAGAAGAGCTTGAATCCATAGAAAGCAATGGCACTTGGGAGCTCACACCATTGCCATCTGGACAAAAACCAATAGGTCTGAAATGGGTCTATAAAATCAAGAAGGACGCTGCAGGAAATATTGTGAAGTACAAAGCCCGACTGGTTGCAAAAGGATATGTCCAGCGTCAAGGCATTGACTTTGAGGAGGTGTTTGCCCCTGTTGCGAGAATGGAAACTGTCAAGCTACTTCTAGCAATTGCAGCACAGATGGGGTGGCAAGTACATCACCTAGATGTGAAATCAGCATTTTTGAATGGGGAGCTGCAAGAAGATGTATATGTATCTCAGCCACCAGGGTTTATTACAGAAGGACAAGACAGTAAGGTGTTCAAGCTCAATAAAGCATTGTATGGACTGAGACAAGCCCCCAGAGCCTGGAATGTGAAGCTGGACAGAACCCTCCGTGATTTGGGTTTTGAAAAATGTCCTCTAGAACATGCAGTGTACAAGAGGGACATAGCAGGAGAAAGTCTATTGGTTGGAGTTTATGTAGATGACCTGATTGTGACCGGGACAAGTATAAAGGGCATCAATCAGTTCAAGGATCAGATGAAGGCCATGTTTAGCATGAGTGACCTGGGTTTACTCAATTATTATCTTGGCATTGAGGTAAATCAATCTGCTGAAGGTATATCCCTTTGCCAGTCTGGATATGCAACAAAGTTGCTAGAAAAAAGTGGGATGAAGAATTGTAATTCAGTTCAAACCCCAATGGAAGCAAGATTACACCTGAGCAAGCAAAGTAAGTGCTCAGCTGTGGATGCTACTCAGTATAGAAGCATTGTTGGCAGCCTCAGGTATCTGATCCATACCAGACCTGACATCACATATTCAGTGGGAATAGTGAGCAGATTCATGGAGAATCCAACCAGTGAACACCTTGCAGCAGTAAAGCACATTTTGAGGTACGTGAGTGGTACTTTGAATCTAGGAATTGTGTACCATGGAGGAGGGAAAGGAAACCTGCAGTTATCAGGTTTCAGTGACAGTGACATGGCGGGAGATGTGGATGATCGCAAGAGCACAACAGGATACCTATTTTATCTTGGATCACACCCTGTCAGCTGGTTATCTCATAAGCAAAAAGTTGTAGCACTGTCATCTTGTGAAGCTGAATACATAGCTGCTACTGTTGCAGCTTGTCAGGGAATTTGGCTTGGCCGTTTGTTAGCAGATTTGGTTGGTTACCAGTTCGAGCGGGTGACACTGAATATTGACAATCAATCGGCTATTTCCCTCTGCAAAAATCCAGTGTTTCATGATAGAAGCAAGCACATCGAAACAAGATACCATTTCATCAGGGAGAAAGTTGAAGAAGGTGCTATTGCTGTCGAGTACATTGGCACAAATGATCAGCTTGCGGACATTCTGACAAAACCCCTTGCAAAGATCAAGTTCCTAGAAATGAGGGACAAGATTGGGATGCGACTAGTGAAGAAGGTGCAACAAGCCTAAGGAGGTGAGTGTTGATATTAGCTCTCGTTGCACCAAGAATAATGCAGCTTGACTGCTCTGTTTCAGTTTAGTGTTCTGTTGTTTTCAGTTAACTGTCGAACTGTCGAAGTTCAGTTTCAGTCATAGTCTGTAACGATCAGAGGCGTGCTGAGTCCACGCTGCGATCGAGTAGGTGTTTCCGTTAGGCGTTATTTACAGTTCAACGCGGCATGATCCTAGAACGTGGGATGGCACGATCGAAGTGGATCATGGCGGGTTTTCAGGGGCGTTTGTTGAGTCCTTCCCCGGGCTACTGAATAAAAGGAAAGAAAAGAGAAAAGACGCAAGCTGAGCGCGTCGCCAACATCCAAGTCTCTCTGTTCTGTTTGTGTTCTTTCTAGTGTACAAAAACAGGGGATTGGGGAAGGGTTTCCAGGTGACCGCCTGTGTGATTAAGGCCTGAAAACCGACAAGCTGGAGAATGGTAGATGGGATAGAGCATATAAATTACATCTGAAAGGTTGTTCTAGCTATTCCTTGAGAGACAGTGTAGTGGTGCCGCTCGCGGTTGATCCCAATTATGGGAGGATCTTGCTCAACACAGGAAGGACTCTGGGTCTTTATGATCAAGCGAACGGATCGATGGAAAACTTGTATGCTGTTGATGAGGTTTCTTCAGGCTACGCTGGGGTGCAACCCTTGGAGCGCAATGATTTCATGAAGAGAAAATTTTTGCCCTTGGTCCCTATGTTATACGAGGAGAATCTGGCAGGCTATCCCCGTGTGACCAGAGGAAGGTGGCTACGATGAGTGTGATTTGTACATGTTCTACTCCACCTACATGTGTGTTATTTTGTGGTGATCCAAATTTATATAAAGATAAAGAAAACTTCGGACGAAGCGGAGCTAGACTCACCGCCGGAGGCTTAGGCTTACGAGTTCCTTATTCTAGTTCGGTTCCTTAATGTATTACATGGTGTGTTCTCGACCTGATTTGTCTTATGCTATGAGTTTGGTCAGTCGATACATGGCTAATCATGATAAAGAACATTATAAAGATGTTCAGTGGATTTTCAGATACCTTCGTGGCACATCCAAAGTTTGCTTGAAGTTTGGCAAGACTGACGAGGGACTCGTAGTCTATGTGGATTCAGATTTTGCTGTCGACTTGGATACGAGGAGGTACCTCACAGGTTATGTGTTTACAGTTAGTGGATGTGTTGTTAGTTTGAAGGCTACCTTGCAGTGTGTTGTTGCACAATCTACTACTGAGTCTGAGTATATGGCTATTGCTGAATCATGCAAAGAGTCGCTTTGGTTGAAAGGTCAGTTTGCTGAGCTTTGTGGAGATGATACTTGCATTAACATGTTTTATGACAGTCAGAGTGTTATTTACTTTACTAAGGATCAGATGTTTCATGAGAGAACAAAACACATTGATGTTACGTACCATTATGTGCGTGATATTGTTGCACAAGGTAAGCTAAATGTATGCAAGATTAGTACTCATGATAATCCTGCTGATATGATGACAAAGCCAGTTCCTGTTACTAAATTTGAGCTTTGCTCAAGCTTAATTGGTATCACTGTTTAGCCCAAGTGGCTAGCTGGCGCCGAAAGTGTTTTCTTTGTGTTTTTTTAGGGTGAAGATTTTCTTTATGCTACATGAAGGAATTTTTCTAAAAGTGGAGTGTTATTTTGTGGTGATCCAAATTTATATAAAGATAAAGGAAACTTCGGATGGAGCAGAGCGAGGCCCGTCGCCGGAGGCTTAGGGCTGACCTAGTTAGGTCAGGACCGAGCTAGTTGTTACCGAGTTGGAGTTGGATTCACCCTTGCCGACTGATACGTCTCCAACGTATCTATAATTTCTGATGCTCCATGATAATATTATGCCAATTGCTACATGTTTTCTCCCTTCTTTATAGCATTTTTACACGTTTTTCGAGACTAACCTATTAACAAGATGCCAAGTGTTAGTTCCCTGTTTTCTGTTGTTTTTTATTTCAGAAAATTTGTTCTGGAACTGTTCTCGGAATTGGACCCCACAAACCCCGAAGTGCCTATTTTCCCTAGAAGCATCCACAAGACCGAAGGAGAGTCGAAGTCTTGTACTCTCCTCCGTCCCAAAAAACAGGTTGCTTATAAATCCTCTAATCTGTAGTAGTGGTGCTACTAGTTTGATTGAAAACATTTGTCATCACAAAGTAGGTTGATGTCATGTAGTGTCGTCTTCCTCAACCATGATGTCATCAAGGTGGACTTAATGACATTGTTTGCACAGTTGGATTCAGGGAATCTACATCTGTTCAAGTTGATTTTCGATGTAATTACCTTATTACCCAAAAAGAAGACGCACGCGGGATTGAATAATATAGACCTATTTTTCCCCTAAATGTGAGTTTCAATTTTTTTACTAAGGTGGGGATCAATAGGGTAACTTGCATTGCACATCGAGTCATTAGGCCGACTCAATCTGCCATTCTCCCAGGGAGAAATATTTTAGAGGGAGTTGTGGTGCTCCATGAAACGATTCATGAGGTAAAGAAAAAGAACATCAATGGGTTGTTGTTAAAAATTGATTTTGAAAAGGACTACGATAAAGTTAGTTGGTCCTTTCTTTAACAAACTCTTCGTATGAAAGGATTTTCACCTCAGTTATGTGAATGGATTGCGAGGTTTGTGCAGGGAGGAAGTGTTATTATTAAGGTAAATGATGATCTTGATCATTGTTTCCAAACTATGAAAGGATTAAGACAAGGTGATCCGTTAGCGCCTATACTCTTCAACTTGGTGGTCGATATGTTGGCCGTTCTAGTAGTTAGAGCAAAGGACGATGGTCAAGTTGGGAATCTAGTGCCACACTTAGTGGATGGAGGGTTGTCCATTCTTCAGTACATGGACGATACCATCTTGATTCTGGAACATGATTTAGATAAAGCCATCAATATGAAACTTCTTCTATCTATGTTCGAACAGTTATCTCGGCTAAAAATTAATTTTCATAAGAGTGAGAACTTTTGTTTTGGTGAGGCTGTGGACTTTCAGAATGACTACCGACACATCTTTGGGTGTGAGGTCGGAAGGCTCTAGTGATGGGTCTCCAAAGTTAAAAGACTAACAAGGGAAAGAAAACACTTAGGCAGTTCAAGAGATAATCTTATTAATAAAGGAAAAAAGTAATATAAGTGTGCAAGTTGCAACTAGAGACAAGTACAATACTAGCAACAAAAGTCAACAAGAAGCAACATTGACTCAGTAAAGTAGTATGGCATGAGAAACTATCTTGAATACCCTTAGGTAACATTAGATAACCTAGAATCTCTAATCCTTATTAAGCTCATAAGACATGAGGAACACATGTTAATCTCTTCAATGGAATCAATTCTCTTGTGTTATGTAGAGGTGGATGGTAATATGCTTAGCTACCTTGTTTACTAGATCATTCTCATACATGAGACAAATGGATGTTAACTAAAATTTATCTCTACATTACCAAGCAGTTGAACACCTAGGTCTAATAACAACATAAAATAATAGCCATACTTGGAACTCAATATGGAAAACAGATAAATTGTTTCTATGGGGGGGGGGGTGAGTATCAATAAGAGCCTAAGACACTCATGATTGTCACTTAACCAAATAACAAAAATATCAAACATGTCTTACACAAAATTAATTGAAATATCAACAAAAAATTAATAAGAGTTTCACTTATGAAAATAACAAAGCCTCATGGAAAGAAAACAACTCCATTTACGAACCAAAGAATAAAATTCCCTAGTTGATAATCTTGTCTTCAATGCATAGAGAACACTACTAAGAAGTATTAAAAATTATTGCCTAGAGGACTTGTATTTAAAATATACTACATGCCACTTTTGTAATAACATGTTTGTTGTGTTGTGTTCATGTCATAACATGCATAGAATAATTTTTGAATCCACTTAAAATTTGAATTTGAGAAAAATTGGCAAAAATCACTTAAAATGGTTCCTCAAAATGGGAATTCAAATCTTGTTCAATTTCGCCAAAACAAAATATGGTGAGGTTGCATTTTTCTATAAGGATTTTAAAAACTATTTTTGCCAAATTTTACGTTTACAAAAGGCCCAGAAAACATTGTTTTCTTCTAAGTTCTTAACAACAGAAGGACTTAATTGTGAATCTTCAAAACCTTAAGGGGTTTTCCTGAAATTTTTATTCCCTTTCTTCTTCCTCTGCCAGAAGCAGAGCTGGCCGTCGACATTGCCTGGCCATGTCACCCCCGCTTTCCTGCCTCCTCGCCGCGGATAAGGAGAGCAGAAATCGTCGTCCCAAGTACGTAAGTACGAGAATGACATTTTTCTCTTATCCCATTGCTCATAGGGAGTGATGTCATTGTCTTTTGTCAAAACTTTATTCTAGACATGACATGATGTCAATATAGCCTCCCACCATGCCTTGGATAAACCCGATGTATCTAACATTGTGGTAACCAAATCCGTTAGATTACGGTTTTTTCGTTCGGCAACCCCTTTTGACTGGGGTGAATACAGAGGCGTCCTCTTGTGAATAATACTATGTTCGGCACAGAAAGAATAAAACTCATTATAGAAATACCCTCCACCATGATTTGACCAGATTCATTTCATTTTGTTTTCAAGTTGATTCTCAACTTCTTCCTTATAGATTTTAAAGTATTGTAGAGCCTCATCTTTAGTGTTTAACAGATATAAATAGCAATATCTAGTGGAATCGTCTATTAGCATCATCAAGTATCTCTTTTCACCTTTAGTCAACACACCATTCGTCTCATAGAGATCATAATGTATAAGTTCCAATGATGTCAGGTGTCTCTTCTCCGTAGCCTTATGGGGCTTGCGAGGTTGGTTTTCTTGCACACACAAATGTCACTTAGAACCTTTCTCTAAAGTGAAACTGGAGGTCAAATCCAACTTTGCTAGCCATTTCATACAACCAAAAAAAATGTGAAAAACACGTGAATGCCAAACTTCTGTTTCGTGACCACTCGAAAGAATATTGTTCATGACATTATTAAAAAAATCTGCAAGGGAAAGGCGGAACAAACCTCCGCACTTCTAACCTTTTCCAGCAAACAGTCCATATTTTGTATGAACTACTTTATTACACTCGAAGACCAACTTAAAGACTTCTCTATAGATAAGGGAGCCACTAACAAGATTATTCTTGATGGCGGGAACATGCTGCACGTTATTGAGCTGCACGATCCTTGTCAAATAAAACTTCCTATCGACCGTGCTAACACCATGTACAGAAGCAACGCCATTCCTCATCAATAAGGACTCGTTTCCTGTGACCTGATAATAAGAAAATAATGAGATTTCATCACACACATGAATATTTACACCTGTCTCAGTCCACTAACTGGTAGACGACAAACTGAAAATACAGTAAATACAATACTGTACCGAGATGCCGTATTCGCATTGTTTCCCACAATCATCTTGACAGTCTTTGAGTCATGTCCTTCCTTCTTAAACTTGTTCGGATACTTGACAGCCCAATATTCCTCTGAACCACAAGTGAAGCAGCCATATTTCTTCTTATCCTTATTGAAGGTCTTATTACCCTTCTTCTTGAACTCGGTATTCTGTTGGACACTAGTCTTTCCCTTGATATTATGGGAGTTAAAGTTCTCGTGTACCGTATTGTCAGCAGAAGTCACTTCGTCCCTTTTCCATGCAAGTTCTTTGCTCTCGAATGTTGCGCGACACTCAAATGTTTAGAGACATCCTCAACCGAGAAATCACGCCTCTGATGTTTCCCAGTAGCTCACACTTAAGAACCTCAAGCTTCTTAGTGATGCATTGTATCTCATGAGCCTATTCCAATACATAACGGTTCTCGACCATTTTTTAATCATGGAACTAATCTATGGTATACATCTCGCTCCCAACATCGGTTGCACTGAGTTTAGAGTCGAGCGCCTCCCACAAGTCCTTGGCAACCCACATATGTAAATATGCATCAACCAACTGTTGGAATGCGCGCGTAGAGATAAACGAAAACTTTTTCCTACGCAATGCTTCCAAGATCTAGCCGAGGTAGAAGACCACGAGTATTACCACTAGACGCGCAGGTGCGGATTATCGGTGCAGCGCGTCGGGGCAGTGCAGTCCCACAATCCGGTCCGGCCGATCCAATCCCTCGAACGTCAAAGTGCTGAACGTACAACACCTCTGCCGGTATCCACACGTACGTGGAGGAGCTCCGACGGCGGACTGCTAGGTCCGGTGCGGCGGCTGGACTGAGTGGGGCTAGGGTTCCCAACGCATGGGAGAGTGGACTAACCTGCCCGCTGGGCAACCTGCGCCCCTCTTTATATAGCGTATGGTAATGGGCTGCACAACACTTGTGGCCCATTCCCTCTGTGAGTCCGACTCACTAACTCAGTCCATTTCCGGTTCGGGTCCAACCCAACCAATACTTGCTCCCGCTCTTAAGTGTGCGACCCTACAGGCTCATGGCGACTTGGACACGATTGGAGTCCAACTCCCAATCGATCAATCGGTAGCGGCTCCTAGCAGAACGTGCCGACTCCCAAGTACCATTGAGTCATGACGACATACCTTTCAATGTGATATTCATCTTAGTCCCTTTTGCCTCACGATATACCTTGTCGAACTATAGGCGATTCATCGCCATCCCTTTAATAGTTCAACTCTCTTCTCGATCCGTGATATGTGATTCACCTGACTAACTCTTAGTCAACAGACACAGTTAACACTTAACTGAGTTGCGCATGGCCATGCTTCCTGAATCATATCACTCGAGAGGGCCCAGAGAATATCTCTCCATTCGGAGGGGCAAAATCCCATCTTGATTATCCACATCACGCAGCTTGCTTCTCATTCGACCCGAACTCTGCCTTTATAGTTGCCTTGTCACATAACAACGTTTGACAGAACCTAAGTCGGTGATCCACAACTCGGATTGTGCGACAACCTCAGGTCTAAGGATTACATTGATTGAGACATGCAAATGACGACTTGATCGTTGCATCTCAATGTGGGTCAGTCCGACTTGTTAAACTCTTTACCCAAGTCCGTGAACGTTGGAATGGCATCACCATGCCCATGACAAGTGGAACCGTGTCATCAGCCAACACTCATATTAGTCTAGGGTGTGTGTCCAGCACAACCTTAACGACCAAGGACAATTAGTATGAACAACATGAATACATAGTTCCACAATCGAATCACATATTCAATGACATATATCAGATGTTCAAACCAAAGGACGACTTAATAACTTTATGAATACATTGGGAATTACATCATCTATGATTGCCTCTAGGGCATATTCCCAACACCAACTTATCTCCGATCTTGCTCAAAACGCATCCAACAAAGAGGATGATGGCCTCCTTGAACGCCTTCTCCTGTTCAGGATCAATCGTTCCCGTGGGTATAACACCAAATACATCCACATAAACGGGGCCAGTTTCAGTGCAGCAGCAAAGCCTTGAATTAAAATTTTCCTACACATATTAGTTTTTTGAATTGTTGAGTATATAATCAAATGTTTGATTATATTAACCCAAGAATAAATCATGATCATGGCTTAAAAAATACACAGCATATACTGATATTTGACATAGTATCATGAACTAGACGATGGGTAGACACATCTAAACATACCACTAGTACTGCATATATGGAAATAAACAGGAGTGGGTTGAACCTATCATACCCTCCAATAGGCCAGTTAGCCGTAGCAGAAACGGTGGCGGCCTCGTCGGCCACTCTCTTGTCAGCAGCATCCTTCTCGGCAGAGAGTCAGTCTCCGTAAATGGGCATGTTGATATCGAAGGCGACACACATGTAGATGATGTAGACGAGTGGAGACGATCAGTCGCTAGGAGACGCTCCCAAAAAAACCCGATCGCCCCTCTCCCATACAGGATGTAGACAGGGAGAGTTTCAGAGGCCTGCTCTCCCGTCAGCCTTGTATTGGTGGACGAGATGGGATTACTGGTGGCAGAAGCAGCAAAGGCTAAAGTTGCAACGACACCAATATATAGGAACGGTCGGGTAGGTGACCAGCCAACCCACGGTCATGTTTATTACAGGCTTTCTGTTCCACCATTACTGAGTCATTTACAGGTACAATCAATGTGACATTTCATATTCGTGATGTGACTATAACAACTCTCGGTTTCCGACCGGTAAAATAAACGCATCAGCTCGACTCATTCCCACAACCCACAGCTCGCACGTGTCATGACAAGGCGAGGTGTGGTGAGGCGGGAGGAGGAGCGCGCGTGTGGAACACTGATGTCTACGCACGCTTCTATTCTTGTAGACAGTGTCGGGCCTGCAAGTGCATAGGTTTGTAGAACAACAGCAAGTTTCCCTTAAGTGGATCACTCAAGGTTTATCGAACTCAGTGAAGTAGAGGTCAAAGATATCCCTCTCAAGCAACCCTGCAATTAAGATACACGAAGTCTCTTGTGTCCCCAACACACCCAATATACTTGTCAGGTATATAGGTGCACTAGTTCGGCGAAGAGATAGTAAAATGCAAGTAATATAGATGATTATAAGTGATAATAGTAATCTAAAATAAAAATGGCAGCAAGCAAACATGTAGCAGAACAGGCGGAAAACGTTTGTTTCAATGCTTGGAAATAAGGCCTAGGGATCCTACTTTCACTAGAGGACACTCTCAACAATGATTACATAATTGAATAACTAGATATCTTCTCTTCACTATGCTACTCTTAACCACTCTCCGGTCGAATAACAACACCAATCCATGCGTAGGGCTTTAACAGAACTCCTCAGAGTAAGCATTTTTCCAACTACGTAACCCCCATGCTATCACCATGGGACCCAGATGGTTCCACGCAAACACCATAATTTCATAGGGTTATCCAACACAAAATATAAATATAATGCTAAACCACACGGTGCACACACTGTCACCTTTACACCGTGATCAAAGCGTTTACGGAGATCTCATAACAAATAATGAACACTAATCATTGCGAAGGGCTGCAAAAAGCATTCCTTAAAGTAAGCATTCTCATGTCTAGTTAACCCCACGCTGTCACTATGAGCGCCCTAGATGGTACTAGACAAACACCACAATTCATAGAGGAGACACACACGATGTGCACACTGTCACCTTCACACCGCGGGACAAGGTGACTCCAAAGTTCATATTAATAAAGCACTTGAGTAGCAAAAGATGAAGAGTAACATATATGAATTCAAATAGATTACAAAGCTCATGATCACATATAGATCACACCATGGGAGAGAGAGATGAACCACATAGCTACCGGTAGAGCCCTCAGCCTCGGGAGAGAACTACTCCCTCCTCATCATAGGAGACAGCAACGGCGATGGAGATGGCGGTGAAGTCGATGGAGATGGTTCCGGGGGCACTTCCCCATCTCGGCAGGGTGCTAGAACAGAGATCTGTCCCCCAAAACTTGTCGGCGGCGGCGGCAGAGCTACGGATGTATTTTGTGGAAAAGTTCGATATATTTAGGGTTTACGCCTCGGGGAGTATATATGGGCGAAAGGGCAATGCGGGGGTGGAGGGGTGGCCAGGGGGCCCACCACCAGGTGGTGCGGCCAGGGGGGCCCGCGCCACCCCATGGTGTGGCCCCCCTTCTGGGGCTCTTCGGGACTTCTGGAAGCTTCCAGGACTTCTAAGACTTCTGGCTTTCGTGGGGTCCAATTCCGAGAATATTTCCAGAACAAATTTTCTGAAACTAAAAACAGTAGAAAACAGGGAACTGGCTCTGGGACATCTTGTTAATAGGTTAGTCCCAGAAAACGTGTAAAAATGCTATAAAGAACGGAGAAAACATGTAGAAATTGGCATAATATCAACATGGAATATCAGAAATTATAGATACGTTGGAGACGTATCAAACACCTGTCGTCCCTCCGCACCAACTCATACTAGTGGGAGAAGATCTTGTCTTATAAGGTGGTGGAACCCTCTCCCAACTAGCCATATGGGACTAAACTCCCACCACTTCTCTTTCCATGAATGGGCCCTTACGGATTTTCCTAAAATAGTTATATGGGCCTAAAGCTCACCCTATATCTCAACAGGAGAGAGCGGGAGAACCATGTGGCCACGTAAGTGTGCCGTGTGCCGCCGGACCGTCGATCGGGCTTGCCGACTAGACGTGGATGGAGTGGAATGGAGGAGTTAGGATGGCATGGAAAGCGTTCATGCCCACATCGGCATCGATGAGATGGCCGCCCTCTCTTTTGAGATCTTCGTGCAACATAGACAGTGGAGGGGGGTATACATGGATCGATCAATTTTTTGCACCATCTTTGTCGTGCATATTCTCGAAGATATTGCTTGTTTGTTTCGACTTTTAGAACTAGCTTTGATGAGAAGGAATATATAACCATGCACATCTTTATCTGCAAAACACCAAAAGGAGAGAGCACACTGATGTACCCACCCACCCGTACACACATAGAACAAAAATGATTGTCATACCTCTCATTGTTTAGTCTCACACATGTTATTTATTCACAAGTTATTTACACAAAACCAAATTTCAAGGGCACTTAATACATAAAACTATAAATTTCGGACTCATATGACTACCAAATTATAAAGGTTTGGTGGTTACGGAGAAAAATTACTGAATTATAAAAGTAGGCTAGTTTTTCTTAAATCCTGCATTGCCAGGTACCTCTTATCAGTAATCAAGTTTCCTAAGTGGGCTTCAACGCAATTAATTCCCAAATTGGCTCACTTCCTGTGGAGTGACCATGAGGGTAACAAGAGATATCATTTAGCAAACTCGGACCTTGTGTTTTTGAAACATGAGTTTGGGGGTCTAGGGGTACAAAATATAAGAGACTTTAACATGTGTTTATTGGCTTCTTCGATCAAAAGGTATCACCTAGGCTTCCACACATTTTGGAGGATTTCAAGTATGATCTAGATCCCAATATCTTTTAGTCCGAACCTACCCCTTGATCTCCCTTTTGAAAGGGGGCATTTGGGCAGCAAAATCTGCACAAGTAGGCTATAGATGGGAGGTTGGGAATGGCCAGAGTGTTATATTCTGGAGTGACATCCAGATCGGGAGTTGTAGTCTGTCTATTGTGTTTGGGGACTTGTTCATTATTGTTAATGAACATGATATTACTGTCGCCCAAGCATGGTATGAAGTGGAACTTAGACTCACCTTCAAAAGACTTGTTGACATGGAGCTAGATCATAGATGGTTTGAGATTGTTCAATTAGTTAGCTTTGTGTCTCTGTCTAATGATCCATATGTCCCTCTTTGGAGATTTCATCCTTCAAGTGTTTAGAGTGTTAGATCTTTCTATGCTATTGCCAATCATCGAGGTGGTCAACATGTTCATACCCTTTGTAGTTTAGAATATTTATGTTCCACCTATGCTACACATTTTTGTGTGGATCTTAGGTAACAACAAACTGTTGACTAGGCATAATTTGGATAAACACGAACATGTTGAAGATAAAACTTGCCTCTTCAGTTCTGAAGCTGACTTGTCATCACCTTTTCTTTGGTTGCTTTGTAGCTACCCTAGTTTGGTGAAACATATCTAATCTGCTAACTTTCTATGTTAAAACATATTTTGTGTCGGATGCTAGATATTGGGTTAGTAATAAAAAGAACTCGGTTATCAATGTTGTCGGCACCGCCGCTTTCTGGACGATTTAGAAGTAATAAAATGATCTTTTTTTTCATGGCGCAAATTGGCTAGGTGTTCAAGATTTGTGGAGACGCATCGCAGTGGGCCTGGAGCAATGGAAAATCTTCTATGATAGTGTCACTACGGGGTTGCTTTCCAGGAATATGCAGCTCGTGAAAAATATAAGGGGAGAGTTTCTGCGCATCGCCTGGACCATAAGACCCTGAGGGATAGAGCTGATAGCCAATACAAGACACAAATACCCCATTTCTTTCCTCTTGAAACCAAAACGGATGCCTATAACCATGTAAAATATGAGCCTCTTCACAACTAATATGTGATTGGTCAATGTATCATGAATGTGTGATCGTTTCTCTAGTGTGTGCCTTACATAACCGCACAAACTTACCATGGCATGAGCAGTGAAATCACCATGAAGAAAACAAAATAGATAAGGAAAACAAAGCATGTAGGAAGTATCCTTGGGAAATTAATGCATTCGCAAATTGCCATGATCAAACATTTTCTAAAACAAATTGCCAATATGAATTACTACACGAAATCTAGAAAATTTCTTGATAGTGAAATTACTAAATGACAAAACTAACCTCGCAAAAAACATAAAGTTTCCTGAAAAGTTTTAGTAGTCTTTTTGTGGATTAATGGTCAAAGAGGTGTGCTGACACATCTAGTTAGTTGTCTTGAGTGTGTCGTCGGGTTGTGGCTAATATCATACTTTTTTGTTATATATTATCCTATTTATAAAAGTTTTTCTCATCACTTTGTCATTTCAACCGTGTGGTTTTATTTAAAAATCAGGACAAAACCATGTTTCAAGGGTCCATGCAATAGATGGGTGAATATTTTGTCTAGATAGATCTTAGCATATTTTTTCTAGCTAACTCATCATGTGATTTTAATAATAATATTAGACATACATAATAGCTAAAAAAATAAAACAAAAATAGATATCTATCTATACTTCTTATAAAGCAAAACCTCACTAACATGCATTAATGATATTTATATCTCAACATGCAAGCTATCCACATCATCCATTCCCCTGTCCAATCAAGTGTCCATGTCATCTCCACTAATATTTATTAATTACTAAATTCACATAATCCATTTGTTAGAACCATCCAATTTTTCATATTAATAATTAAAGTATATATACTATGATCAATTGAATTTTTCATATTCACATAGAAAACATATTGTATCACATCTCTTATGAACTTTTGTATATAATATATTGTAGTTTATAAAGCGGTCCCCACAACACCACTCGGGGTATCCTTCTAGTTTATTAAAGCTCAAAAATATCTTGAGTTTTGCACATACAAAAATCTTTTTTAATTATATTTTATAGTACTCTTCAACCTTTACAATCAGCTGGACCTCCATAGTAAAACATATAGCCATCCTTTTTAGCTGGAAGAAGTTCAGTAACATGGTAACAATTCGGTTTGCTGACAAACAAAATCAGTCCACTCGGATCATACACATTAGCTCCGGAATCAAAGATCTTGATATTCTTGAAGTATGCTGCTTTTCTTTCGCCCTCTTCTGCAAAATGACCACTACCCATTGCAGGACCATCTTCACTCTTCCGGTAAGAAACAAATGAAACCATGCTACTCGAGGGGCTCCACCTTTCAATTTAGGGCAAAGATCTTTTGGAAAATGCCCCAAAAATAGAGGTCTATCCAAGTCATCTCGATACAATACCCAATCTCCGGTGTTTGGATCCTTTTAGTTGCGGGAGAAGATAATGTTTAGTCATATGTGAATAAATAAGTTTCCTAGTACTAATATTTTAGGATACCCTTTCATAGATATTAATAGCATTCGTAAATGATACGTATATGGAAAAGGCATTCCATAGTAAAATACTTTGAATCTCTATAGTATTTACATATATACCAAAAAAAAAGTTATTCAAATGTGCTACTTCTGTTCAAACATGTACCATGTACTATAGGAATGTTTGAATTTGGTTTTGGATATTTCACATATCATGGTAAATTACATGTATCCGGTGCAAAGACCTTAGGGTATATGTACCTTTAAAATAGTTGCTACAACACTTCAATATTATTGTGTACAAGTACCACCTAAAACAATTCCATATGCACCTTAGATCAAAATGTAATATACTCCATATCACCTATGATGATTCTAATTTGTAGTATAGAATAAGAAATAACTCTAAATGTATTTCTGATTCCTACAAGGACTTCATGAATTCACAATGTGTAAAACATGTAGGACGTAAAAGCGTAGTTAGAATTGGAGTTTTTGTGTTCATATTAGTTCACTAATTTGCAAATTATTAGCATCCATGGGGAGATGCCTTCAAATAGGGGGATCTAGTTTGGCTGCCAAATTTGATTTCTGAACAAATAAATACTCTTGCATTTTCAATGCGGACTCTCTAAAGTGAGATTATGAGACTATAATAGTACAAGGACACACCGTATGTAGGCTAATTGTTATGTAGAGGTCGTCTCCATCATAACTTGAGGGAGGAGAAACAACTTGGCCTGGAAAAGGAGATGCTCCACTAGCAGGGAAGAACCCTGGGCAGTCCATATTAAAACAACCCGTTGATTTATAGTTGTCCGTCTGTAGGGGATAAAAGAAATTGTGTTGTTATTGAACATATGCAAACCATACCATTTACATTCATCATTATGCGAATAAATATTATGGACTTACCGTCCATCGTACGAAGAAATGGACATCGTTATTGTTATATAAGTCAGGAAATACCTGCATCAACCATAGTTGGAAGTGTTTATTTGTTGTAGTGTTTCAAGTTTACATTGATGTTGACAAAAAAAGTTGTAAGGGTTTCATATTACATGAAATCCAGCTTCAATTGCATTGAAGGAGGACTGATCTAGATCAGCGTTGCTGATATATATTGATGCTCCAGACTCTTGGAAATGATGTTGTCCTAGTGAACCCCATACGCCGATTTTAGCTCGTATGCCATAGCTAGACAAGATGGCCCATCCAACTACCTAGTAAGTAATGGTTGAAACATATATTTTTTTAAATTCTTCTGAAAGTTAATACTTTCTTAGAAAAAATAATGTACATATGTAAGAAAAACAAGAGAACACTAATTATAAGTAGAATTAGTAAGAAATTTTAAATATACATATACCTTGTTAAATGTTCATGTTCCCAAAGCAATGCACAAATAATGGAATAGAGTTATGAGAGGATAATGCATATCTTGCAATGTAGGATGTAACCAACCTTGGCGGATTAGAGTAGTTATTTATTGGCATCCCTACTTCACTACAAATGATCATTCAAGTAAGGAAATATTTCAATGACTCGTCCTCATTTAGAAATGAGGTGGAGGAGAAGGACTTCTATTCTTGACAAGATTTTAAATACTTTTGTATGGATATAGCGGAATTATAACAACTTCATGTTACAGTTCCCCCCATTATGAATTATAAGAGGTTTTGGATATTTCAGTGTGGAACATATACAGACTGAAATAGGTGAATATACAAACTAAAATGTGTCTAGATACATGTCAATCAAAATAACTAAAACATCTTACAATTTGGAATGAAGGGAGTCGATAAGAAACTAGTAAACCTCTCAATTTAACTATGTTGCACATTTTAGATGTGTAACTGGATTTGTTTGTGTAGTTGAGTTTTTTTTGTTGTAGTTGAGACACAACTCAACTGTGCCCAGTTCTCAACTACAATATTTACCACTCAGAAACTCATATGCGTTCCATGTGGAGTCACTCCCTAGACATTATGTGCCAAACAAGGAATATAACACACATAACTAATACTATTTCGGTCTACATTATTTTCAAAGTAGAGGTAGTAGCAGATGTATGGATTTTTGTATGGAATTACTACTCCAATGGAATAATATACGACAATTCCTAAGATGCAAATCATTCCATATTTATCTTAATTATTTTGTAATTATAAGAGGCTCACAAATAGATGTGCATTCCTTTATTTACATCCCAATTGCCAATCTCAAACTTTACCACTTGTTTTGGGTAAATATAGCATGTCATAATTACTTAAACAAAGTAAATACCAAAGGAGAAGACGGGGAGAAGGATTTACATGGTTGACATCATTCTCGTCTTTGTATAGAATTTTGTTCCTCCCGGCTAACACAAATGACGTTGATCTTGGAGATGCGAAAAACTGTAATTAAAGAGCATAGTATATTGTCATCTGCTTTTGAACAAAGGGAGAACAAACACACAATCTATGAAGTGTTAAGCCATTTAATCTCTCTAGTTCTATAAACCTGACAGTTTGAACAACAAGAGGAGGCTCCAAGATGATTTTGATCACTTATCTTTCTCTTAATATTAGATGTTCAATTATACTACCTACACATCCAAGTTTTATGTATCATATATGTATATTTAGAAACATATCAATACTTTGTTTAACCACATATGTATTCAAAATGTTGAAGTTTTTGAGAAATGAAGAGAGCACCCATACTTAAAAAAGTGAATTACGTAAATTACTATATTCTAAGCAATATATATTGAAAGGGAGACGATAAAGAAATCCACTTTAATTTCCACAAATTTCAAAATTATTTAAATAATTCCAAGAAACATTTTCACTTGGTTTTATTCCTCGATGTTTCTATACTTTTAGCTCTTTGCAATTCACGTTTTCTATTAATGCGCATGTGCAGAACTAGATGCTGATGTAGGTGAGGCAAGACCCACTAAAAAACAATCAAAGAAACGAATTAAAAGTTTATTTGTTTAGCTAAATTCCAAAGCATGAAGGGAGCATATGTGCACATACAAATTTTGAAGGAAAGATCCAATTTATGGAATAAGAATTACACCCAAATACTTGTGTTCAAGGTTTATATAGATGTACACCATTATTTAGTGTAACTAATTTACATAGTATTTATTCGTCCATTGTTTCTTGTAAGCGCTTGAATGTACTAATGTTATCAAGAAATCTATCAGGTGCATATACTATTCATAAATGTAAAAGTACATATTGGTTAGTTGCAAAATTGTAAAATTGCAAGCGTGTTTCTCGTTTTCCTTAAAAGCAACACAGGTATTTTTTGTGTGTGATTGCAATAATTTAATTTTAGAAACCAACAATCCTCTTATCTAGAACACATAGAAACTTTGATATACAGGACAAATACCAGTCATTTCAATATCCTAAATATGTGTGAATAGAATATGTGCTGCTGGAGTTCCGAGGGATCCTCTACTTCCGCACCCGCTGGATCGAGGGAACGGAGGTTGTCATCAACCGTACGTGTGACCGACCATGGAGGCACCACCGGATTGCGATGCACATCTTCTCGCTATCGGGATCGGTGTGAGTACGACTACGCCAACAACGAGATTTGATCTCGTAATGCTTTGTGTCTTCGAGGTTATGTGTTCTCCTTAACCCTCTATTTGCCCGTTGCACTTCGTCTCCTAGATTAGATCTTGGCCTTTTGGGTGTCTCTCGCGTAGGAATTTTTTTGTTTTCTATGCAACGACCCCTTCAGTTTATGACTATGAACCAGTCACAAATAGCCTCCATGACCACTTAGTTTTTGAACTTGTGATACCGTTTATGCTTTAATTAATGATGCTTGTGTCTCTATGCATGATTATGGCTCTTATGCTCTCTTGATTTGCCTCTCCCAGTCTTTTGCTAGCCTCCACCTGTACTGAGTATGGAATTCTACTCGTGCATCCAAACTCCCTTAAACCAAAGTCTTCCCATTGTGTACACCATACCTACCTACATGTGGTATTCCACTGCCACTCCAAGTAAATTTCTCATGTGTTACCTTTAAAACTTTCAAAATTACTCTTGTTTTGTGTTCTTGTTTTTGCTCATGTGGACGTCAATAGAGAATCTTTATCTCACTTGTTGACTGGATTACACACCATGGACTAGTGGCTTCATCCGCTTGTCCAAATGATAGAAGAGCTGGCAGCGTGGTGCCCAGCCCCAAATTAATACAAACAAATTCTCTTCACTATTTTTGCCCCTGATTTATCAGTCAAAGCATAATTGTGTAAACAAAAGAGAAAGAGGGATGACCTTCTACACCAGTTGCGCCCTTCACAATGGGATCCGCTCTTGTGAATCCAGTTGTCTTGTGACGTACTGTATTGTCTAT
Organism: Alopecurus myosuroides; assembly: GCA_028641055.1. NCBI lineage: Eukaryota > Viridiplantae > Streptophyta > Magnoliopsida > Poales > Poaceae > Alopecurus > Alopecurus myosuroides. The sequence continues at coordinate 58,070,141 of CM054060.1, read as the reverse complement.
TTACCATTCGTTGACATACACCTGTCCTAAAATATAGACACTCCTCCACGGTATGTGATTGTTGGCAGGCACCCGAGGATTCGGTTAGCCATGGTTTGTGAAAGATGGATGGGAGGAGTTTCAAACTTTTAATACCTCTGTTTAATAAAATAAAAGCTCTAGCACATGAGTGATCCCTCCTTCCCTCTTCGAAGGGCCGTTCTTTTACTTTTATGTTGAGTCTCCATCTTCTAACTTTGTGCAAATTGAGAGAGCATTTTTGCCATTCTGAGTTCTATGTGCATTTGTCCCATAAACATCAATAGTTACTTCATGATGTGATATTATTTGTTCTTAAATTATTTGCTCTAGTCTTCCTGATGAACTTTGAAGGTGTCCTGGCATTTATGTTTTGTCCCACTCTTAAGGACTAGCGAAATACCACTTTGCCATGCTTTCTCTATACCGGAAGAAAACGTTTATCTTTCTTTGCATTATTATCCAGGATCCTTTATTTAAGATACCTTCATGATGCAAAGTGATTGCTATGCTTTATTATTAAAGTTCTATTTATCATGTTTATGTTTGAAGTTCTATGATCTCAGCGTACATATGCTTTTACATTATAATGATCAAGTTTATGATAGTAGCATGTCGCCTCATAAATTATTGTGTTTTATCGTTTAACTACTCGAGGACGAGTAGGAACTAAGCTTGGGGATGCTTGATACGTCTCCAACGTATCTGTAATTTCTAATGCTCCATGATCATATTATGCCAATTGCTACATATTTTCTCCCTTATTTATAGCATTTTTATACGTTTTTTGGTACTAACCTATTAACAAGATGCCAAGTGCCAGTTCCCTGTTTTTTTTGCTGTTTTTGGTTTCAGAAAAGTTGTTCTGGAAACATTCTCGGAATAGGACCCCACAAAGCCCGAAGTGCCTATTTTCCCCAGAAGCATCCAGAAGACCGAAGAAGAGTCGAAGACGGGCACCAGGGGGGCCACACCATGGAGTGGCTCGTCCTCCCCCTGGCCGCGCCAGCTGGTGGTGTGGGCCCCCAGGCCTCCACCGCCTTTGCCCTTTCGCCTATTTATTCCCCCCGGGTGGAAAACCCTAAAGACCTGATAAAAATCCACGAAAAGTTCTGCAGCCGCCGTCGTCGTCAACCCTAGATCAGGGGGTTCTGGAGCTGTCTCCTAGCACCCTGTCGGAGAGGAAATCATCACCGGAGGCTTCTACATCACCATGCCTGCCTCCGGAGTGATGCGTGAGTAGTTCATCCTTGGACTACGGGTCCATAGCAGTAGCTAGATGGTTGTCTTCTCCTCATATGCCTCCATGTTTAGATCTCGTGAGCTGCATATCATGATCGAGATTGATCTTATGTAATTCTATATGATGTGTTTGTTGGGATCCGATGAATATTGAACCAATCATAGTCTTTATTGCATATGTTATTTGTGATCTTACATGATTTCCGTTGCTAGTGGTTGCTCTGGCCATGTAGTTGCTAGTGACTCCAAGAGGGAGTTTTTATGCTAGATAGTGGGTTCATGTCTCCTTTTCGCATGTGCTCGAGTGACAGAAACATGACGGGGGAGGATGTGTGGTTGCCACTAGGGAGAAAACAGTGGTGTGAGTGCCCGCGTGTACAATCATTGCTTACATTACACACATTGTTTAATGCAGTTATCTGTTGCTTGCAACTTAATACCTAAGGGGGTTCGGATGATAACCCGAGGGTGGATTTTATTAGTCATAGATGTAGATGGATTTTGGTCTATGTATTTTGTTATAATGCCTGCACTAAATATCATAGTAGTCATCATGTTATAATGTCCACTACGGTGCAACCTTTATTTGTCAATTTCCCAGCTGTAATTTGTTCACCCAGCATGCTATCTTTTATGGAGAGACACCACTAGTGAACCTATGAGCCCCCGTCCATTTTCTTACACTGTTAAATAAACCACAACAATTTCCTGCTTTCTTTACTTACTGCAAGCATACACCATTTTCCACACTATACGTCTAATCTTTGTTTTCAGCAAGACCGGTGAGATTGACAACCTCACTGTAACATTGGGGCAAAGCATTTTGGTTGTGTTGTGTGCAGGTTCCACGTTGTTGCTGACACCGGTGAAGCTCCATCACCACCGTCAGTGGCATCAACCTTCCGAAGGTCCTGTTTCTCCTACTGGATTGATAACCTTGGTTCTTAACTAAGGGGAAAACTCCTACCATTGTGGTCATAACACCCTCCTCTTGGGGTCTCCCAACAACTGCATGATCTGCACCATCATATCTCCATAAAAGATAGATAACATGTTGCCTAAACAAATTACAGCTGGGCAATTGACATATATAAAGGTTGCACTGTAGTGCATATGCATGACATGATGATTACTATGTGATTCATGCGGGCATTACAACATAATTCATAGACCGTTATCCAATTGCATCTATGACTAATAATCCACTCTTGTAGCGTAATTCAATCAAACCTCGGGTATTAAGTTCCAAGCAACAGATAATTGCATTAAGCAAAGTGTATATAATGTAAACAATGTAAATATCGTTGTTTTCTCCCTAATGGCAATAGCACATCCCCCATCTGTTACGTTTATGTCACTCGAGCGTGGATAATAGGGAGGCATGAACCTACTATCTAGCATAAATACCCCATCTTGGAGTTACAAGCATCAACTTGGCCAAAGCATATACTAGCAACAAAGATCATGCAAGAGCATAAATAACATAAACATGAAAGAACATGTTAGATTGATAATCACTGGACATAGCATTCAATATTCATCGGACCCCAACAAACACAACATGTAGCATTACAATAAGATGATCTTGGTCATGTCAGGCAACTCACAATATCTAAACATGAGGCATAAAGAGGAGAAGACAACCATCTAGCTACTGCTATGGACCCGTGTCCAAGGATGAACTACTCACGCATCACTCTAGAGGCAGGATGGTGGTGTAGAGCCCTCCGGTGATGAATTCCCCTCCCGGCAGGGTGCCGGGGAGAGTTTCAGAACCCTCCCGAACTAGGGTTGATGATGGCGGCGGTACGGAACTTTTGGTGGAAAAAGTCTCAAATGTTTAGGGTTTTCCCGAGGAGGAGCTTATATAGGTGAAAGGGCAACGTTGTTGGGTGGCCAGGGGGGCACACCACCTTGTGGCGCGGCCATGGGGACCCACGCCGCCCTATGGCGTGGGCCCTCTGAGGCCCCCTCAGGGTATCCTCCGGACTCCGTGTACGTGACAGAATTCTAAGGTCCTGGGTTTTTTTTCCGTCCAATTCCGAGAATATTTCTAGAAGAACTTTTCTGAAATAAAAAACAGCAGAAAACAAGAACTGGCGTTGTGGCATCTTGTTAATAGGTTAGTCCCACGAAATACAAAAAAATGTTGTAAAACGTATATAAAACATGTAGCAATAGGCATGAAAACAACATGCAACATCATAAATTATAGATACGTTTATTACGTATCAACATCCCCAAGCTTACTTCTACCTGTCCTCGAGTAGGCAAAATGATAAAAAAAAATCTGAGGTGACATGTTACCAACATAATTTTGATCATCATAATTGTAAAAACATTTGTATAGCTAAGATCATAGTACTCTAAACATAGGCATTATAGACATAATTCTTACAATGAAACATCGCAATCATGTTGCAACATGAAAAGTAACACAAGCAAAAGATCATGAATAATAATGCATTTGAAAGTTATATGTTTGTTTCGAACAATAAGAAAGCATAGCAAAGTAGTGTTCATCTTGTCCTTAAGAGTGGATCATAACATAAATGTCAAGACACCTTCAAAGTTTAAGTGGTGACTAGAAACAAATAGTTTGAGAGCAAGTAATAACATGGCATGAATCAATCAATAATAATATTTGGGACAAATGCACATTAAACTCAGAATGGCAACTTCGATTTCTTAAATCTGGATAAAGTTAGAAGATGAAGACCAAACATACAAGTAAAAGAAAGGCCCTTCGCAGAGGGAAGCATGGATTAACTCATCTGCTAGAGCTTTTTATTTTATTAAAATGGAGATATTGAAAACAATTTTGAGAGAGGTGTATGTTTATGTCAACGAATAGTTAAGAGAAAATACAATATGTCACAAGCCAACTAGACTTCACAAGAGCGGCTAACATTGAAGGATGCGACCGGGGTAGAAGATCATCCCTCTTTCTCTTTTGTTTACACAATTATGCTTTGACTGGGCAAAAATAGTGAAGAGAATTTATATAACCATACGTTGGGCTGGGCACCCCGATGCCAGCTCTTATAGCGTTTGGATAAGCGTATGTGCCACTAGTATAGGTGTGTGAAGTCCAATCAACAAGTGAGATAAAGATTCTCTATGTGAGTCCTCATGAGCTAAAACAAGGGCACAGAACAGGTGTAATTTTGAAGGTTCTAAAGGTAACACATGAGCAACTTACTCTCAAGTGACGGTTAAATACCAAATGTAGGTAGGTATGGTGGAGAAATATAGCAAACTTTGGTTTTTTGGGAGTTGGATGCACGAGTAGAGCTCATACTCAGTACAGGTGGAGGCTAGCAAAGACTGGGGGCGACAAATCAAGAGAGCACAATGGCCATAATCATGCATAGTGACAAAAAAATTATTGATCAAGGCATACATGGTATTTCAAGTCAAAAACTAAATGATCATGGAGGCTAAAGGTGACTGGTTTATAGTCATAACATGGTGTAAGCATGCGCCAAGTCAACAAAATAAAGCATTCAAAGGAGAATTCCACAATATTGTGCTTCAATATGATAAAAACAACGCATGATTCTTTCAAAGACACATTAAGAACTCTGGTATGTTTAGTACAAGTCATTCTACATCAATAATTACTAGGCATGGAGTTAGAATAACATCCAACATGACATGATAAATTCTAGCCACAGTGTAGACATGCTTCTATTTGCAGTTATAAGCATGAAATATTTTATTGCTTTCCAACACCATCATATTATTGAAACAAAAAATCTCCATATGATACATGAATGAAACAAGAGAGTATCACTACCATGCAAGAACTAACAACTCTGAATAAGAGATGCATGAAAAACATAAGCTAAAAAGAGGAGGAGTTTGAGTAGCTAGAAGAAAAACGAAGAATACGAGCATGATAATGAGGAATACGAGTATTCATATGAAAAGGAGGAGTGTGTCTCTCTCCCACAAAATAATTCTAGGTTCCAACTAAGTTTATTGAAGCAAGGAAAACAAAATAAAAAAATATAAAAAATAGACGCTCCAAGTAAAGTGCATATGATGTGACCAAATAAAAATATAGTTTCACTAGAAGTGACATGATAAGTTGCTGATGAAGAAGGGGATGCCCAACCTTGGGAATCCCCAAGCTTAGACGCTTGAGTCTTCTCAGAATTTGCTAGGATGAACCACGGGGGCATCCCCAAGCTTAGTTTTTTTCACTCTTCTTGATCACATTATATCACCCTCTTCTCTTGACCTTGAAAACGTCCTTCACACCAAACTCGAAGTAATTTCATTAGAGGGTTAGTGCATAGAAAAACTCACATGTTCTGCATGGACACAAGCATTATTAATACCTTTTAAACATTAGCTACAGCCACTGATGTTTTATGGAGCAAAGAAATCCACTCAACATAGTAAAAGAGAGAATGCAAAGTAAAAGGCAGAATCTGTCAAAACCAGAACAGTCTATAAAGATGAATTTTTTCGAGGCACTTACGTTTCTCAAATCGAGAAACTTAAAACTAGAAAAAGGTATGTAAATAGCTGAGGATTAAGAACAAAAATTTGCAGGTCATTTTGATTTTTTGTGATTTTACACGAATTTAACACCGGACGGGAGGAATCTGTTCTCTGCGCAGAAACCCAAATCTAACACCAACTTTCACTAGAGACTTTACTTGGCACAAAAAATACATGAAAATAAAGATACAAAGGAGTTGCTACAGAAGTAAACAACACCTTGAATCAAAGAAAATAGAGAAAAATAATGCAAAAAATAAAAACATGGGTTATATCCCAATAAGTGCTTTTCGTTAACGCCTTTCAGCTAGGCATAGAAAGAGAGAATTAAGTATTTTCCAATGAAGAACCATCCAAAATATAATTTGTTCGAATAATAGAATCAAAATGAAATTTTATTCTCTTTCTAGAAAATTGTTCCATGCCTTTTTGTGTGGGAATTGATATTTTATATTCCCCTCTTTCATATCAATAACAACACCAACAGTTCTAAGAAAAAGTCTTCCCAATACAATAGTACAAGAAGCATTGCATTCAATATTCATAACAACAAAATCAATGGGGACAAGGTTATTGCTAACCATAATAATAACATCATCAATTCCCCACAAAGTTTTCTTTCTAGCATTATCAGCAAGATGAGCATCCAAATAACAATGTTCCAAAGGTGGTAACTCGAGCATATCATAAAGTTTCTTAGGCATAACAGAGATACTAGCACCAAGATCACATAAAGCATTATAATTAAAATAATCCACCTTTATTTTAATGATGTGATCCAACAACCTTCTAGCTTTCTAGGGATAGAGGCTTCACTTTTTAATTCTTCTTCTCTAATTTGCATGAGAGCATTTGTAATATGTTTTGTAAACGCCATATTCATAGTATTAGCATCAGGACTACTAGAAAGATTTTGTAGGAACATAATTACTTCAGAGATATTGCAACAATCAAAATCAAGATCACTTTTATCAAAGGTAATGGCACCATTTTCTCCCATATCTAGAAAAAATTCAGCACTTTTATCAAGAATAGTTTTAGCGATTTTAGGCAATTTTAAACGTTTAGTATAAGAAGTGTAGAGATTGCCAACACCGACTATTTTACCATTCATAGTAGGAGTTTTACTATCATCAAAAGCTTCAGTTTTACTTGTGGTGGTAATAGTACAAACTTTTGCTATATTACTGTTTCTAGCAAGTTCATCCTCTCTTTCCCACCTAGCATGCAATTCAGCTAGCATCCTAACATTCTTATCAATTCTAACTTGAATGGCATTCAGAGTTTTTCTTTCTTTAACATCATGAGGCATAATTTTTAGTTTCAAAAGATCAACACCAAGAGTAAGGGTATCAACTTTAGAAGCCATCAATTTTGCCAAATTTTACCTCAACAGATTTACTAAAAGCAGTTTGTGTACTAATAAAGTCCTTGAGCATGTTTTCAAGGTTAGAGGGTACACTTCTATTGTTGTTGTAGGAATTACCATAGGAATTAACATAACCATTACCATTAGTATAAGCATATGGCCTATAATTGTTGCTACCAAAATTATTCCTATAAGAATTGTTGTTGAAATTATTGTTTTTAATGAAGTTCCCATCAACATGATCTTATTGAGCAACCAAAGAGGCTAAAGGAACATTATTTGGATCAATAGGAGCATGGCCATTAACAAGCAAAGACATAATAGCATCAAGCCTATCACTCAAGGAAGATGTTTCTTCAACATAATTTACCTTCTTACCTGGTGGAGCTCTCTTAGTGTGCCATTCAGAATAATTTACAATCATATCATCACGAAGCTTTGTTGAAGAACCCAAACTCATCGACATAAATGTTCCTCCAGCAGCAGAATCCAGAAGGTTCCTTGAAGAAAAATCCAGTCCTGCATAAAAGGTTTGGATGATCATCCAAGTAGTCAGTCCATGAGTGGGACAATTATTTACCAAAGATTTCATTCTTTCCCATGCTTTAGCAACATGCTCATTATCAAGTTGCTTAAAATTCATAATGCTACTTATTAAAGATATAATCTTAGCAGGAGGATAATATTTTCCAATGAAAATATCTTTACATTTATTCCAAGAATCAATATTATTTTTAGCAAAGATTGCAACCATTCTTTAGATCTTCCTCTTAAAGAGAAAGGAAAGAATTTCAGTTTAATAATATCTCCATCTACATATTTATATTTTTGAATCTCAAAAAGTTCAACAAAATTATTAAGATGGGCAGCAGCTGGTACGTCCATTTTGCATCACTGATTTATATTGTTATTTTCTGCTATTCATGGATATATTTCATGTTATGATGCACCACTTATGTTATTTTGTCTTATTTTGTTGTTTCATAATTTTTGGAGAATAAATAGCGGGACCAGAAATCTGATGGAAAAAAGCACCGTCGAGATACCCTATTTCAGAAGATTAGAAGAAGAGGGGGGACACCGGATATGTCTTAGAAGTCTAGATGAGGGAGCCAGCCACGAGGAGAGCCGGAGGAGGGCCACCAAGGGCACACACCATGGGGTGGCGAGACCCCCTTGGCCGCGCCGCCAGGTGGTGTGGCCCACCTCTGGTCGACCCCTTTCGCGTACTTGACCCCCAGGGAACCCTGCGCCCCATACTATCATCGAAAAATTATTCCGCCGCCGCCTCGGGCGGAAAACACCCAAGAGAGAAAAGCTCTCTGGCAGGGAGAAATCTGCCGGGGAAATTCCTCTTAGGAGAGGGGAAATCATCGCCATCGTCACCGACATTGCTCCGGGCATCATCAAGATCGTCATCGTCATCATCATCACCACCAGCACCATCACCCTCATCATCCACCGTCATCCCGCTATAATAATTAGGGGCCTCTATCTTTTTTTACATTAGATCTCTCTCCCGATGTGGATTACTTGTTAGTAGTTGATGCTTGTGATATTTATCGGTGTTAGAACTTTATGACCAGATTGTTATTATCCATTATATCACCTTTGATTATGATCCATATGATGTCTTGTGAGTAGTTCTTTTAGTTCTTGAGGACATGGGAGACATCATGATGTTAGTAGTGAAGTTATGTTGAAGTAATATCCCGTGGTTCGGTATTTAAGTTGTGGTGCTATTCTTCTAGTGGTGTCATGTGAACGTCGAATACATGATACTTCACCTTTGTGGGCCTAGGAGGATGCATTGTGTATTTCGCTACTAATTGTGGGGTTGCCGGAGTGACAAAAACCTAAACCCCCGTTAGGAAACCAATGCACGAGGTAGCGTAGAATCCCGGAGTATCAAGGTTGTGGTTAGATTTATCTTAATTACTTTCTTGTATTTGCGGATGCTTACGAGGGGTATAATAACAACTATGTATTAGTCCTAGTTGGGCGGTGCATTAGCATAGATTCGCCCACACAACACTTCACGAACCAATGGATATTAATCGACCGTAACGAAGCGAAAGCACTTGACGAAATTCCCATGTGTCCTCGAGAATGTTTGGTAATCATAAGTAGAACAACCAGCTTGTCCTTTGCTCTCAAAAGGATTGGTCCACTCGCTGCAATATTATTTACTGCACTTTATTTACTCGCATTATATTTATCTGCTATATCAAAAACCTCCAAAACCCGTTTGCTAGTGTTTACAATGAATCCTCTATCCAACCTGCTTGTCAACACCTTCTGTTCCTCGTTGGGTTCGACACTCTTATTTATCGAAAGTACTACGATACACCCGTATACTTGTGGGTTATCAAGACTATTTTCTGGTGCCGTTGCCGGGGAGTGAAGCGCTGTTGGTAAGTGGAATTGGTAAGAGAAACTTTTAGTCTGAGTGCTATTTTTATTTTTTGTCTACTATTTTATTTCATTATGGATAATTCTTTTGATTCTCTGTTTAGAGGTACTACTACTATCACTTTAGGGTAGTAAGTGACCCGTTATTTGCTGAATTAGATCCTTATAAAATACCTATAAAAAGTGTGGGACGTGTTATGGATAACTGCTATTACGGTGATGGAATTGTCCATCCCGGTGATCATTTGCTCTTTATACATGAATTCTGGAGTTATTCAAGTGTGGAGGTATTACAATGGATCGAGTTAGAAGGAAATTATTTTCTTTATCGCTGAAATGAAGAGCCGTTGAATGGTTCAAATTACTGAAGAATGGTGAATCTATTGGATGGGAGGAAAGTGTTCCTCTCTTTTATTCTAAATTTTATCCTCCTAGTGAGATTCATAAAAATCGGAATCAAATCTATAATTTCTGGCCTCATGATGGAGAGATTATTGCCCAAGCGTGGGGGAGAATGAAGTTATTAATGCTCAAATGTCTCGTTCATGAACTCCCGCATAATATTGTTATCAGTAATTTTTATGCAAGGATTTCTCTTCATGATATGGATTTATTGGATGCTTCTTGTTCTGGATCATTCACACGTATGAAGGAAGAAGCTAAATGGGATCTTCTTGACAGTATTCAAGAAAACACTGAAGGATGGGAGAACGACAAAGGTAGAAATTCAGGTATAAATTATGATTATGAATGCATTATATCTTTTATGGGAACCAATGATTGCTATGATGTTAGTGTTGTTTGTGGTCTTGATTCTCAAATCTTTGAAAATTGTCTTAAAGATTTTTCCTCCTATCTCGATATTCCTAAAAAGAATTATCACAAGTATCATGCACCTTATAAAGATATTGATCCTGCTAGTAATAAAGAAGTGCATGTTGTTAATCCTGCTGTTCCTGAGCCCTATGTTGAAAAAATGCCTTTCCCTGCTAAGGTGAAAGAACACTCTATGGTGGCTAGTGTGGTTAATAAGAGTAATAAGAAATCTATTGAACCTGACGAACACATAACTATTGAACCTGCTGTAGCAATAGTGAAAGATCTTGTTTGTGGAAATGTGGAGGATGAACACATTGTTTTATGTGAGGATGCTTCTAATATTGTTTCCCATCCTCATATACCTAAGAAAAACTAGTGTTCATGTGCTTTCTGTTAAGATTGGTGATCATTGCTATTATGGTTTGTGTGATATTGGTGCTAGTTCTAGTGCCATACCTTATGAGCTTTATAGAGAAATTATGCATGAAATTGGTTCTTGTGAGCTTGAAGATATTGATGTGGTTATTCAGCTTGCTAATAGAGAAAAAGTTTTTCCGATTGGTGTTGTTAGAGATGTGGAAGTTTTATGTGGTAAAACTAAATATCCACTGATTTTCTAGTACTTGGTAAGGCTGCTAGTAAGACTTGTCCTATTATTTTTGGTAGACCTTTCTTGAACACTCGTGGTACTATTACAGATTGTAAAATAAAGAAGATTTTGACTAAATTTGATGGAAAATCATATGAATTCAATTTCTCCAAATTTGCTAGAGCACCTTATGAATCTAAATTGTCTGATCAGAATTTTAAAGTTGAACAACTTGCTTCTATTGCTCTTTCACCTAACAATGCTTTGCAGCAATATATGGAGTGTAAGGTCCACCCCAGAACCACTGTTCAAGGACAGCTTCGATATGCATACATTCACGATCCCAGATCACACCAGTCGTGAACAACATATCAAGTTGGTACACAGATACAATATCCATTACACAGTTGCATAAACACTTACAAAGAGACATGGCCACATGACTAAGTCCAACACAACTGCCACGCAGGGCAAACACACAACACACAGCGGAAGACTAAACACGCACAAAACGTAGTAGAGCCCAAGTCACACCTTAACCTACAGGCTGCTGACCGGGAGACGATCCTAGTTCGCAAAGCCATCAGCTCCATACTCCTCCTCGTTGATGTCCTTCTGAGACTCCTTCTCAATATCTGGCAAGTTGATACGAGGGACGAAACCAATATGAGTACATTTGAATGTACTCAGCAAGACATCCATCATGTAACTTACCAAAGATGCAAGTATGCTTATATGGTGTAATAGGTAGGCTATACATAGGGTTCATTACCCATGATATATAAAATATATATAATAGTTGATTTTAAAAATCTCTGTATCTTCGTTGAAGAAGATACTTCAAAAGAAAATAATATAATTTTCTTTCTCTTGTAGATATCACATGTACAATAGGTTTTATAAACTCATTTTGTAAAAGAAGGTTTTCTCTTTGCAAAACTTCTTGTAAAACAACTTTTGGCTTTCCATCAACGGTACCTCCACGGTACAAGATTTCCTCCGTTTAGAACTTCACAAGTCCAACGCCTTTTTGAAAAACTCCTTTTTGAAAACATTGATACAATGCTAGCTACATGGCCATTGAACTGTCCATATCCGAGGACGCGGCTATTTCGAAATAGTTGTACTCTGATGAGTTACACATTCCACCAGGTCCACTACATCCACCGTGAACAACCACGGACTGTAACCACAGTATGTAAACATCGGATAACTGATCCTAACCATCCACTATGTTCAAGCTAGAATATGACTATCTCTTCAATTGGGTTTGTTCTCCCCGACACCATGTCGCACATCGCCACGGCAGGAGACCCAACTGTCGCAACCGGAGGAGAAATTAATCCCACTCTTTTCATGTCCCGTATACCCCTCCTGGCGACAATCGGTTCGAGGGCACGACGACCCTTATAGCAATTTGAGATAGAACACACACAAAAAAAAACTTCAAGTTAAGCCCCGTGCCCATGTTGGGGTAAAGTGGTAGTGCGGTAAAGGTTGTCCGACGAAGACTAGGTTATGTGTCATTTTTGTAAAATACCATTTTTCCAAAAATGACCACTCCAACATTCCTCCGGTGAATAAGGCTCAGCCTTTTCTCCCGGTTTTCCATAACGCCTTTGTTTTGTAAAAACATTTTTTAAGAGTGTCCACTTAGGGACTAATACTTTGGTGGTAATAAATACCATATGGTGGCTATGGGCTTGGTAACACCAAGTATCCGCTACTGGCATAGTAATATTATATAATATTAATAGTAGTAATATTCACTCAAAAATAGTTTTTGGAAATCAAGGTTTTGGAAAACTTTTCAGAATTAAAACATGCCTGATAGATAATGATAAGTGTATTGTAACAGCAAGCATCAGGATGGCTTGCCTTAAAACTCTTAGTGTCCCTGGCCTTGAAGTAACTTGAACTTGACGCACAGCTCCACAACCGCTTCTTCTTCTTCTTCGTTTTCTAGCGTCGTAAAAGAATAAAAGACACACTCTCAGATCTAAAGACCAAACAACTAAACTAAACAACACATACATCAAGCAAATTTATACTAGCGCAAACGCTCAAACGATATCGAGAAAACTATCTCACAACTCTCATGGTCCAAAACTATCGTCAGACAACTATATGGTTGAGAAACCATATCCCACATCTTACATATCATATATGGAGTGGGTGTACCACTCTCATAATAAGATATTCAAGAAGCTAAAACTATAGCTTGTGGATACAAAAGGTGAGGTTACTAAAATACTACAATCAATCAAAGCAATACTCATGGCAGTGGGTATTAACAACACACAAGCAAATCATCACCAAACAAGATCACTAATAAAATAAGGCCTAGATAACAAGATACTACCTAAGCACAACAACAACACTAGCACAAAAAATAACATAAGTATATTACTCATGCTAAGGCAATCACTCAGACAGTTTCCAAACAGCAAACAATCACATCACAGATGAATATGCTAGTTATAGATTATGCTTATGTCTACTTGAATTTATGGAATCCATCAATCATGAAAATTTTACAAACAACCAGTAGTTAAAATCAATGGTAACAAGTCCTAAAAATAATCTAAAACACTATCATCACTCAAGATAATACTCCTATCAAATAAGCATAAAAACAGGACTGCATTTAGCATACTAGTATGGAAAATTCTACACAAGCATGCTATAAGGAATACTTGTATTCTACAACTATAGAAACATGAAATTAAGGAAGTCATGGAATAATAACAGAAGTAATAACTTCCTAAACATTCTAGGATAAAATCATACACTCACAAAATAAAAGACAACAATACTTGAGCAAAGCCATAATTTCTAGTGGTGACACTAGTCCACACTAGAGAAGCAAACAATGCTACAAGGATGATTAACTCTAAACAAGAAAGTCATGATTATAAATATAATTACTAAAATCACACAATCCTTACACATTCTAGTAAGCTAAAACACCAAAATAATTCTATGAAAACATCTAATAAGCAAGCATAAACCAATTCTAGTAATACATGCTTTTCTAAAAGATTAAATAGCAAGCAACCAAGGTATAAACTACACAACCAGTAGCTATGCACTCAATGAAAGAATAACTAAATACTTTCAAAAATCAAAACACTCAATTGGAACTTATTCACAAACAATCTATCACTACAAGGAATTATTCTATTAGCAAACAATTAAATTTACGCAAACAATAGTGAAGCATTTCTTAACATGATACCCCTAAGGAATATTATGTTAACAAATGAATCACACCTAAACATAATAGTATTTACAAAGAAGAAATAAACTTTTCACTTGCATAAGTGAAACAAACAATCTATTTTCCATGGTGGAAAATAATTATCAAACATATAATAAAACATGTTATTTTCACACACATGTCTGGTTGGGAATTTTTATCCTCAACCAAAATGCAATGGGACCAATGGGTTATGGGCCCACTAGTACCAAGGCAAAAGAGGTACTAAACCTCTGGTTACTCATGACAAAAGTAATCTAATAAAGCAATCAATACTAGACTACTCATACTAGTGAAAACAATACTAGTGCAAATAAATAATAAGACTTACACATGCTTTGCTATAAAATAACATGCAAGATAACAGATGTATTAACTTCAAAATAACAGTACCAAAATGGTACTGGATCCATAGCAAACCTAGCACAATTTTAGTCAATCAAACACACAAAGATTTTGCTCACACAAATATTCCAAGTAATAACCTAGAAAGTAACAAATGCTATTCCCATTTTCAATCTATTTTCCAAACATGCACACACTTTCTAAAGTAGATGTTCTGTAAGCAAACAACTTAATAACAAGTCCTAACACACGCATACAAGCTAGGAAACAAAATACAATCAATCACACATTTCATTTTAAACAAAAACGCACTTAAAACAAAACAGAAAAGTGTTGTTTTCTAGATATGTCCACCAAAATTAATCTAGAGCTCCAAAATTTAAGCTAAGCTAGGATTAGATAGATCTAGTAAATATCAAACTCATCCAATTGTATTTACTTCAAAAATCAGTTTTAAGCTCACTCTAAAAATCACAGAAGAGACTACTGGTCTTTTACCAAAATGGATGGCATTTCCATTTGGTAGCTCACCTTGATGTGAGGCAAGGTTCTAGTGATAGATATATTCAAGAGCTATCCAACAAAATTAGTTTTACCAATTTGGTTATAGATACAAAAAATTATGTTCAAAACACTCTCACGGAAGCTCTGTGGCAAAACAGTCATTGTGGCCAAAATAACAATACAATCTTAGATCTACAAATTTTATGTGGTTAAGAAAACATACTATTAGGTTCATGATTTTTGGTAGATTTTATTTTGCATGTTTAGTATTTTTCATACGTCTAAAGTAGACATCCAAGTTTCTGTTAAAAACTTAAAACAAAAGGAAACAGCAGCGCGGGCTGGTTTCGCGTGGGCATGACCTAGCTAAGCGGCCAGACAGCCCAGCTGCGCCCAGCGCACGCGCGTGGCGCAGGAAACGTCTACGTTCAAGCGTAGCCATGGATCAAGGATCCAACGGCGCACGGGCGTCTCCCTCACCTCTCTTCGCCTCTCTCTCTCTCGCGACGACCTGGCGACAAGGGAGGCACATCGGCTCACTGTGGGGGCTCGGGGATGGCTGGCGCGGGCTCGGTGAGGTTCCAGAGACCACGAGGCATCGAGGGGAACGGAGTTTGGCGACGAGCGCAGTCTCAGGCGGTGGCGCGGGATAGGGCGTCCACGGCGGCGAGGTCGTCGGCAGCGGCTTTCCTGTGAGCGAAAAACCACGAGGGCAAGTCAGGGATGGTCAGGGCAATGAGGGGAAGTGATCCCGAGCAGAGAGGAGAGGTGGGGGGGGCACGGGTCGAGGCGCACCACCTCGACTTGGAGCACGGTGGCCGGCGGCGATGTTTAGCTCGTGGAGCTCACGGGAGCTCACGGGGCTCGGTCAGGTGGCTCGAGGTGAGTGGGTGGGTGTGTGGGAATGCAGTGGCGCAAGGGACACGTACGGGAGGGCTTGTACTCGATGGAAGGGGAAAATGTCCACGGGTGGGCTCGGGGGCATGTCAGTGAGCGGCATGAGGGCGCTCTGGGGGCCTTTTGGTCACTCCCACTTGTGCACTGGTTGTCCAGGACAGAGAACACAATGGGGGCAGGTCAAAGTTGGCCTTTGGAGGCAAGGGGAGGGCAGGGGCAAGTCAAAAGGGTCAAGGTATGGGCTTCCATACCATTCCACCTTATCTCTTTCTCTCTCTTAGTTTCCTTCACCTACAAGCCTTCTAGAAGCCAACCAATGCATCCTGGTTCGAGTTGGTACTGTGGTAAACACATTTGGCAAGGTCAGACTTCCAAAATTGCAAAGGAACACAAAGAAATCAAATGATCAAAAGTGTATCTCTTACTGTTCACAAAAATTCAGAAAATTCAGTCTAGACTTAGAAAAATTTCTAAGTGTTGGAAACAGATAAAAACATCAAAAAGTTGAGTTTGTTTTCAAGGTTCAATTGTTTTCCAAAATTTGTTTTCAAAGTGGGAACTTTTTAACCATGTTATAAACTTTCAGAAACATCTTTCGAAAACAAATTTGAAATAGTTTAAGGCCATGAAAACAATGTGGAAAAAGGTGTACTTTCTGTTTTTATCTGTTTTTTCAAAAATGCCCTTTTCTGCCTTAATTTTATACCACAAAAACAACAAGAAAAAGATAACTTTTAATAACCCAAAAATAAAAGTAATCTTATGGGTTTGTAATACATATATCAAGGATCAATTAGAAGTCAAGAAAACATAAAATAACATTTCATAGCCTAGTGAAAACAAGAGTAGAAAACATGTACTTGGCTATATTTTCAGGAAATGTTTTCTATAGAAAACTTAAAAGAAAACTTTCGTAAATCATTTTGGGAACTTGTTTTCTTGGATACAACAAGGTTCAAATTTTGTTTTTAAGATTCAACCAAAAATAATCCAAGTCTTGGAATGAAAAACCACTCAAGTAACATCAGGGAAAAATATCAGGAAAAATAATATAATTTGTTTTCAGGAAAAATTTGGTATTGGTTTTCTTCAAGAAACAAAACTTGTGTTGCAAATAGGATTGAGATCATAAACGCATGCTAGTTCAAACAATCTTGTTGTAAAAAAAATTGTTGGCCCTAATTTTTGTCTTCTTAAGGAGAGTACAAGAATCTAAAAACTAGGGTGTGACATGGAGGACCATGAGAGTGAGGTCTTTATGGAAGAGAGAAATGAGATTGATGATATTCTTCTTCATCAACCGGTGATACTGAAACATAATCTACCTGTGGAAGACTTGGGTACCACATTACCACCCAAGGAGGATCCTGTCTTCGATTTAAAAACTTTGCCTGATGATCTTAAATATGCTTATATTGATGATGATAATAAAACATATCTTGTTAATATTAGTTCTAAACTTTCAGGTGAAGAAGAGGAAAGATTATTAGGAATTCTGAAGAAACACCGTGGAGCTATTGGATATACTCTTGATGATTTGAAGGGAATTTCTCCTACTATATGTCAACATGCAATTAATATTGAACCTGATGCAAAGCCAGTAGTTGAACATCAATTCCGTTTAATTCCTAAGATGAAGGAAGTGGTAAGAAATGAGGTATTAAAACTTCTTGATGCTGGTATTATTTTTCCTATTGCTGATAGTAGATGGGTGAGCCCTGTTCATTGTGTCCCTAAGAAGAGAGAAATGGCTGTTGTACCTAATGAAAACAATGAGCTCATTCCACACAGAGTAGTAGTTGGTTATAGAACGTGCATTTATTTTAGACAGGTTAATAAAGTTACTAATAAATATCATTATCCTTTACCCTTTATTGATCAAATTCTTGAGAGGTTGTCTAAGAAAACTCATTTTTTGCTTTCTTGATGGTTATTCTGGATTTTCTCAAATTACTGTTAGGAAGCAAGATCAAGAGAAAACAACCTTTACTTGTCCTTATGGTACTTATGCTTATAGACTTATGCCTTTTTGTTTGTGTAATGCTCCTCCTACTTTTCAAAGATGCATGTGTGCTATTCTTCTTGGTTTTTGTGAAGGAAGTATTCATGGA
Organism: Alopecurus myosuroides; assembly: GCA_028641055.1. Taxonomy (NCBI): domain Eukaryota; kingdom Viridiplantae; phylum Streptophyta; class Magnoliopsida; order Poales; family Poaceae; genus Alopecurus; species Alopecurus myosuroides. The sequence continues at coordinate 58,052,064 of CM054060.1, read as the reverse complement.
CGATTTCTCTATCTATGGAACTTCTTTGGATAATTTTTTGCACAACCTTGATAAAGTTTTGCAGAGATGTGAGGAAACTAATCTCATTCTTAATTTGGATAAATTCCACTTTATGGTTAATGAAGGAATTTTTCTTGGACACAAAATTTCTGAAAGAGGTATTGAAGTTGACAGAGCTAAAGTGGAAGCCAAAGAGAAAATGCTATGTCCTAGGGATGTAAAAGGTATTCGTAGTGTTCTTGGTCACGCTAGTTTTTATAGGAGGTTTATTAAAGATTTCTCTAAAATATCAAAGCCTCTTACTAATCTTCTTCAAAAAGATGTACCATTTGTTTTTTTATGATGATTGTAAGGAAGATTTTGAAACTATAAAAAAGGCTCTAACTACTGCTCCTATTGTGCAACCGCCTGACTGGAATTTACCTTTTGAAATTCTGTGTGATGCTAGTGATTTTAATGTAGGTGCTGTTCTTGGACAGCGCATATATAAGAAGATGAATGTTATTCATTATGCTAGTAAGACTCTTGATGCTGCTCAAAAGAATTATGCTACTACTGAAAAAGAGTTCTTAGATGTAGTTTTTGCATCTGAAAAGTTTAGGCCTTATATTGTTGACTCAAAGGTTACTATTCATACTGATCATGCTGCTATTAGATACCTTATGGAAAAGAAAGATGCTAAGCCTAGGCTTATTAGATGGGTGTTGCTTTTACAAGAGTTTGATTTGCATATTGTGGATAGGAAGGGTGCTGAAAATCATGTTGCCGATAACTTGTCTAGATTGGAAAACATTACTTTTGACCTTATTCCTGTTAATGATAGTTTTCCAAATGAACAGTTGGTTGCAATAAAGGTAAAATCCCAAGATAGTCCATGGTATGCTCATTATGCTAACTCTATCGTTCCAAAGTATTTGCCTCCAACATTTATAGCTCAACAAAGAAGAAAAATCTTCTATGGTTTGAGGCATTATTTTTGGGATGGCCCACATGTATATAAAGAAGGAGTAGATGGTATTATGAGAAGATGTGTTCCAGATCATGAACAACGTGAAATATTGAAGAAGTGCCATAGTAGTGCTTATGGAGGACATCACGCTGGGGATAGAACCGCACAGAAGGTTCTACAATCAGGTTTCTATTGGCCTACTCTCTTTAAAGATGCACGTAAATTTATTTTATCTTGTGATGAATGTCTTAGAGTAGGAAATATTTCTAGAAGTAATGAAATGCCTATGAGTTATTCTCTTGTTATTGAACCTTTTGATTGTTGGGGATTTGACTTCATGGATCATTTTCCTCCTTCGAATGGTTATACTCACATTCTTCTTGTTGTTGATCATGTTACTAAGTGGGTAGAAGCTATACCTACAAAATGTGCTGATGGTGAGACCTCTTTAAAAATGCTTAAAGATGTTATTTTTCCTATGTCTGGTGTGCCTAGATATCTTATGACTGATGGAGGTTCTCATTTTATTCATGGTGGTTTTAGAAAAACCCTTGCTAAATATGATGTTAATCATAGAATTGCCTCGGCTTATCATCCTCAAACCAGTGGGCAAATAGAATTATCAAACAGAGAAATTAAATCTATCTTGCAAAAGACTATTAATAAATCTAGGAAAGAATTGGTCAGATAAGTTGAATGATGCTTTATGGGCTTATAGAACTTCTTATAAAAATCCCATGGGTATGTCTCCCTATAAAATGGTTTATGGAAAAGCTTTTCACTTGCCTTTAGAATTAGAACACAAAGCTTATTGGGGAGTGAAAGAATTAAATAAAGATTTTAAGCTTGATGGTAAGAAAAGAATGCTTGATTTGAATCATTTAGACGAATGGAGATGTGAAGCTTTTGAAAATGCTTCACTCTTTAAAGATAAAGTGAAACAATGAAATGATAAAATAATCCTTAAAAGAGAGTTTCATGTTGGTGAGAAAGTTCTATTGTATCGATCTCGTCTCAGATTTTTTGCAGGAAAATTACTCTCCAAATGGGAAGGACCTTGTATTATTGAAGAAGTGTATCGTTCGGGTGCAATAAAAATTGCTTCCCTCAAATATAACACTATACAGGTGGTAAATGGTCAAAGCTCAAACATTATATTTCTGGGGATTCCTATGATGAAGATGTTGATGTTACTCAAGTAATGACTCCAGAGAAGTTCACCGGAGGGAAGATTCCAGAATCTGCAAAGTATGTTTTGGAATAGGTAACAGTTCTGTTAAGAAAAATCGCGCGGATTACCTTCCAAGTTATAACTTATTGGTTTGTGGAAAATATGAAAAATACCGAGCCGAAGAGGAGTTGGAGATGGTGCCCGGGGGCACCACACTAAAAGGGGGCGCGGGCCCACCCTTGGCCGCGCCACCCTATGCTGTGGGCGCCCCGGAGCCCCTCTCCGACTCGTTTTCGACCTGAACCTTCCTTTCGTTACACATATTTTTGCTATATAACCCCCCCCCCCCCCCGCGGACCCCCGAGGTTCGTAAATCACTGTCTCGTTGTGTTTCTGTTTCGAGCTGTTTCTGGCAGGATCTGTTTTCAGTTTTAGAAGCACCATGGTCTCCGCCAACAACAACAAGGGGAAGGGACCGAAGGAATATGATCTCCAAGACCGGAATCTGGAGGAGGAGATCGAGAGTGGAGATGAAGGATATGTAGAAGAAAACCCACGAGTGCGTCCACGAGCTACCATCGCAAGCATTGGAGTGGTTGCAAAACCTTCCAAGCAAACGGCAAGGACTAACACTGGATGGAAGGCCCAACGTCAATTTTTATCCCCAGATATTCCACTTTCAAGTATTAAGAGACCTTTCCATACGTTAATTCATGAATATCAATATATGAGGGTACCCGAGGCAAGGTTGCCTTCTTGTTGGGATATGGATCGTTCTAACCGTGCAGATAGAGAAAGATCTCAACCTAAGGAAGTGCGGGGGGAAAATCTTGATGGCTGGAATTCATCGCCTGACAAGCATGCAAACCGTATTGATCACAATACGGAGATGATGCGTATGCTTATCATCGCAATTGAAGATCTGAAGAAATCAATTGATAAGATCATTGAGAAGGATTCACCAACACCACCGAAGAATTGATTCGTCATTGGTATTGGCATCCCATTGGCTTGTTCCAAGCTTGGGGGAGTGCCGCATTATCACTTTAATATTTCACTCCTTTTTACCTTTTAGTAGAGCCATATCGTGAGTAGAGAAAATATCATATAGTATGGTTTGCAGTATGGAATTTTCACTCCTTAGTTGGTTATCGTTGTATCCCTTGGTTTGAGTTGCCGTAATGAAATATTAATGATAAGTTTCATCATCTACTTGTTCTACTTTATTTTAATTTGCAATTTTTGTTTGTGATTGATATTGTTATTAGTATTGGTATCAATTTTGGAGGTTCAAGATAATCTAGTTGTTTTTGGCAAACTTAGCATTGGTCAGTAGCAACAATATGTTGAGAAGAAAAGAGGGAGTTGCATGTAGATACATTATTCCATGATATTTCTTTCTCTTAGCTCATAAGCTTAGTATTCTCAAATAAGTTTGTTTGCACCTTCAAGGAAGATTTCATGATTGGCTTTATCATATATGGTTTTGTTTGTTTTACTTCAATTCTTATGCTTGCTACCCAACCTTGCTAGCCAAAAACCTGTACTGAGAGGGAATGCTTCTCGTGCATCCAAACATTGAGCCCAAACCCCGGCCATTTGTGTCCACCATACCTACCTATTTGTGGTAATTAACCGCCACTCCAAGTAAATTCCTCATGTGCTACCTTTAAAACCTTCAAAATTACCCATGTTTTGTGTTCCTGTTTTTGCTCATGAGGACGTAAATAGAGAATCTTTATCTCGCTTGTTGATTGGACTTTACACACCTGGACTAGTGGCTTCATTCGCTTATCCAATTGATAGAAGAGTTGGCAGCGGGGTGCCTAGCCCCAAACTAATACAACAAATTCTCTTCACTAATTTTTGCCCCTAATTTACCAGTCAAAGCATAATTGTGTACACAAAAGAGAAAGAGGGATGTCCTTCTACACTAGTTGCGTCCTTCATATGGGAGCCGCTCTTGTGAAGTCTAGTTGGCTTGTGACGTACTGTATTTCTGTTTACCATTCGTTGACATTAGCATACACCTCTCAAAATTAGACATTCCTCCATGCTTTGTGATTGTTGGTAGGCACCCGAGGATTCTGTTAGCCATGGTTTGTGTAAGATGGATGGGAAGAGTGTTAAACATTGTATACCTCTGTTTATTAAAATAAAAGCTCTAGCACATGAGTGATCCATGCTTCCCTCTGCGAAGGGCCTATCTTTTACATTTATGTTGAGTCAGTAAACCTACTTCCTTCTGTCTTAACCAAGCACTTGAGTGGTTGCGATGCATCCAGCTACATGTTTATTTACTCAATCATGTTCTTTATTCTTCCTTGTTTCTACAAATGTTTTTATATGTTTGAATACCACTTTGAAAGTTACCAATGTTTGCAAAGAAACTGTTATAATTGAGCATGATAAACTCTGCAATATAGATCTAGTATAAAGACTCCGATCAAAATATAAGTACACTGTTAATTATTCTCTGATCAAGAACGAAGTTTACCTTTACCAATTTTGATTTACCTTTTGTGTCATTATTGTTCCTCTACTTGTTTCAAGTTTGATTATATGAGAGGAAGTTGATGTCTAAAATGAATTGTTCTTTGTTAGATGTGATGCCTCTTGTCCGTATTTTATTTATCGACACCTCACTCCATAAACCTGTGGTCATGTTTACTGAGTTCAGTTTTGCTTGCGGACAAGCGAGGTCTAAGCTTGGGGCGAGTTGATACGTACATTTTGCATCACTGTTTTATATTGTTATTTTCTGTTATTCATCGATATATTTCATGTTATAATGCACCACTTATGTTATTTTATCTTATTTTGCATTTTTCATAATTTTTGGAGAATAAACACCGGGACCAGAAATCTGATGGAAAAAGCACTTTCGAGATACCCTATTTGAGAAGATCATAAGAAGAGGGGGGACACCGAAGATGTCTTAGAAGTCCAGATGAGGGAGCCAGCCATGAGGAGAGCTAGAGGAGGCCACCAGGGGCCCACACCATGGGGTGGCGCGCCCCTCTGGGCCGCGCCGCCAGGTGGTGTGGCCACTTGGCCCACCTCTGGTCGACCCCTTTCGCGTACTTGAGCCCCAGGGAACCCTAAGCCCCATACTATCATCGAAGAATTATTCCGCCGCCGCCTCGGGGCGGAAAACACCCGAGAGAGAAAAGCTATCTGGAAGGGAGAAATCTGCCGGGGAAATTCCTCTCCCAATAGGGGAAATCATCGCCATCGTCACCGACATTGCTCTGGGCATCATCAAGATCGTCATCATCATCACCACCAGCACCATCACCCTCATCATCCACCGTCATCCCGCTGTAACATTTAGGGGCCTCTATCCTTGTTTTACATTAGATCTCTCTCCCGTTGTGGATTACTTGTTCGTAGTTGATGCTTGTGAGATTTATCGGTGTTAGAACTTTATGACCAGATTGTTATTATCCATTATATCACCTTTGATTATGATCCATATGATGTCTTGTGAGTAGTTCGTTTAGTTCTTGAGGACATCGGAGAAGTCATGATGTTAGTAGTGAAGTTATGTTGAAGTAATATCTCGTGGTTCGATATTTAAGTTGTCGTGCTATTCTTCTAGTGGTGTCTTGTGAACATCGACTACAAGATACCTCACCTTTATGGGCCTAGGAGGATGCATTGTGTATTTGGCTACTAATTGTGGGGTTGCCGGAGTGACAGAAACCTAAACCCCTGTTAGGAAACCAATGCACTAGGGAGCGTAGAATCCCGAAGTTTTAAGGTTGTGGTTAGATTTATCTTAATTACTTTCTTGCATTTGTGGATGCTTACGAGGGGTATAATCACAAGGATTTATTAGCCCTAGTTGGGCAGTGCATTAGTATAGGTTCACCCACACAACACTTCACGAACCAATGGATATTAATCGACCGTTGATGGCTAGGTTGAGACTCCAAGTGCAGAGAGTGTAGCTAGTGGCAAGCCTTCTTCCCCATGAGGGTGACTCGAGGGTTTATATCGAACTCTTGGGGAGCCAGTATTTCAGCAGTTGTCTTCCAAGCTTCCTCCAGGATCCTGCAAACAAGTAGAGAATTTTGTGCCCTCAACCTCACCAAGTGGTTGTCAAGCACAAGGTGTGAGACTTCTAAATTTCAATGCAAAACTGAAAGTAAATGTGCAATAATTAAATCTACTACTAAATGCAAATGAGAAAATAAATATGCAATGGATTGTTTTTGTATTTTTGTGATGCAAGTGGTGATGGAGATAATGTAAATTCAAATTGGAGATGCAAGTAAAGTAAAGTGCAAGTAAAGTAAATTGCAGCAAAGTAACTAGAGTGTTTTCTTATAATTAAAATAGGACCGGGGTTCATGGTTTCACACTTTCATTCTCTCAAATAAAGTGGTAGACGGTGGACATAAAGAATTACATGTGAGATTACAATAACATGTTTAACATTGATTACTTTCATATGGGCATCACGTCCTAGCATAGAGATCTCTACGGTCATATTGATCCCTCTTATACTCCACCAAGATGCGAAATAAATCATAACACCTCGATAATTAAGGAAAAACCAGAGTATAGCTTTAAGCAATGTGACATGAAGTTGAAGTAAGAACTTGCTAGATCTAGTCATGGAGATTGATTAGTGTCATTTCAAATCCCCGGTAACAAGGTACTCCTTTTTATCCCTAGTGAGATAACTAAGAAAGGTTTAACAAAACCTAAGTGGATCGCTGAACTTATGTCACTTTTACAGCACTAGCCACCCCCCCCCCCGTTACTCCAACTAATGCACCCATCACCCCACACAAGCTCTCAAGAACTAGATTGATCAAATCTAGCAAATAAGAACGGGGTACATAAGATACATCTACTCAAATAACTCAAGAGAAACAATTGCAATCTCAGATTCAATAACTCATAGAAAAGATCCACCACATAGGAATTACAACGGTGCCCGTAATCATGTGAGGCAGCTCATACGGGTCTAATTAGTGAAGCACATAGAGAGAGAGATACAAGTGCTACTTCCACAAACCAATAGCCCTGGGGTGGACTAATCCCTCTTCATGGAGATGTCGATGGTGATGACGTTAGAGGGGTAGGAGATCACACCGGCGGCACCCCGCCGGAGTTTTTCCCCTCCAATCTGGAACTTCTGGTCTCTGTTTTGGTGTTTCGGTGTTTCGGCGGCGCTCCTCTCCGTAAGGGTACGGGGGACCCTTTTTATAGTCGGTTTTAGGTCAAGACGAAGTCGGTAAGTCGAAGATGGAAGGAATTGGGGCCACAGGGTCCAAAAAGGGGCCTCTCACGCGGCCAAGGAATCTGGTCACATGGAGGGTCCTCTTTTGGGCCTCCTTGCCCAATTCTCGTGGATCCTTCGCCCGCAAGTCTTCTCCTTCCAAGAAAATGACCCCGCAGATTTTCAGGTGATTTCGCGGAAGTTTGCCCCCTGAAACGTCAAAAATATAGAAAACGGGGTTTCTAACAGGCAGTGTTAATTCCATAAAAGTTGGGGGACTTTGTAATTTAACCCCAAAATACTATAAAACATTTAATTATGCCCTTATATGATGCAATATGTAATAGAAAACCATGTGAAAATATGCAAAATTCATCTATGCATTTTACATGCATCAACATCCCCAAGCTTAACCCATGCTCGTCCTCGAGTATGAAGGTGATAAAACTAAGATGGGTTTTGCATATTGAAACAATCATGGGATATCAAGGAGGATTATTCATGCTACATATAATCAAATGATTAATACTAGAAATGAGTAGCAATATACAATTCATGTTGTAAGAAATATCAAATATGCAAGCAAAGATGCTTCATGAAAGTTCACAAAGTGTATAATGAAATAAAAGCACTATGGACCAAATGCATACACAAAATGAAAAATAAAATGCTATATTGGTCAAAGAATAGCATAATGGAGAATAGAAAATATGGTGGACACTTTGGAGAAAATTGAGTAGAGGTAAAACATGATCAAGTCTTATTTAGCCTCTAAATTATTCAACTAAAATTACTAATTGAAATGTGGTATCCATTGATCTAGGACTCTCATTGCCCCTTTATCACTAGCATCTTAAAATTGTGAGTATTGAAGTAATGAGAATGACAAGGTGGTTGAAAGCCTCATGCCCCGTGAGTGTGAAAACCTACTCCATGATTACTCAACTTAAGATTCCTAATAAGATTTGTACAATCATAATAAGTATTAATGACATCATAGAGAACCACAAAGAGGTACCTCTTGGCCCATGACATGGAAACAAGCCCATGTTACAATGACAAGATGAACAAACGGAATAGACTCATCATCCTTTTTTATTTTCATTCACTATTATGCATAGCTTCTTATTTTATTATAGGATGTGTTGTAGAGTCACTCAAGCTGTAAGTAAATTTCCACCATGATAAATCATGGCTTGGGTTAGCGGCCCAATGCGTGTCTCTAGTCATATAGATACTTACTCATCAAAACTTACTATTCCTCTATTTCATTTCGGCATGGCAGGAGTCCAAAAACAAAAGTACATGATATCAACCAAATGTAATTTTTTTGTGCAATGTTGAAAGCTTTCCGGTGATACACGTTTATAGCTAGCTCCCAACCACACACTTGTGAAACGCAAAACTTGTGGCTCCCATTATTGGGTCATGTTTATTAGATGCATAAAAAGTAAAGTGTGCCTTCAAAAGTTCGTGAGAGTCCTATCCCAAGTTCAACCCATGACAATTAATAAAGTGAATATCTTAATTTAGAACATAAATAACACAATAACATGGTGAACATACTCGGAATAGCAATGAAGCTAATGGGAAGATATGGTGGACTCACTGGAAATACTTGGCTAAGGAGTGTTGGAAACAAGTTTTTACTTGTTGGAATTTTTAAATTTTTGGGATAGCAAGAGGGAGATAGTTGACCAGCTACTATGCATGCATATGTCCATAGAACTACTCATTTCATGACAAACTAAATAAACCAGCAATTAACATCAAGGACATGAATAAGAGATAGCTCAAGACAACATTATTGCAAATTTCTACACATAAAAAGCCTATAAATCATGCAAACATATGTAGCTCTTCAAATCAACCATGGCATCCCTATTCCAAGTCATAATACTAGCATCCAATACATTCCAACCCCAAACTCCAGTAGCTAAATCTCATATAAAATGATGGTGGTGGTCTTATCAAAACAAAAATAAAAATAAAAACTAGACGCTTCAAGTCTCTACGATAAATGGTTTGCTTAGAAAAACAGAAAGTAGACGTGTGCTAACCAAAAGAGTGTAGCTCCAGTGGGGTGTTCACCACATCCCCAAGATTATGGCTTTCACCATTCTTGGATGTCTTGAGGCGCAGCTCCTCTATTCTCTGTGAAAAAACTTCACAAAACATGTTTCTCCCATTCTTTTTCTGTGGGGTGAGATTAGCAAGGACAAACAAATCACATGCTTGCTATGCAAAATTCCAAATCAAATGCTCCAGTAGATAGACAATAAGGTTCATTATGTTGTATGTTCACTCTCTTGCTTGAAAGAATCATGGAAATTCGATTCCCAGGCCCAAACAGTGCATAAAACGAAAGAAGGCAGAATCTGTCCAGAAAAGCAACAGCAGAAAAACGAACGTTTTTCCCTAATCTAGACTCGTCAAAAAATTAATCCAATGTTTGTGCTTACAGAGGACGAAAAGTTGCAGAACATACTAAAAAATTAGCTCAATCCGACATACCAATAAAAAACGTAAAATCATACGGTGAGCAGACTCATGCTGAAACAGAAATTTCATGCACTAGGATAGCAACTTATAAGTCCAAATGGGTTTGACTTGACTCTTTATTGAAAACTCCAGAATTAAAACAAAAAAACTAATCTCTTGAGACAGCAAGAGGAAACTATGAAAATCCAAACAAAAACAACAGGGTTGCCTCCCGTAAAGCGCTTTCTTTATAGCCATATAGCTAGGCTTTATTTACTTGATAATCAAGAGGGATAAAGCTCATGAGGGAGCTTGTTCTTCAGCGTGCCCCTCTTCCTTGGGAAGTGCTCCATACTTTTCTTGTGAGGGAACTGAAACTTGACATTCCCTTCCTTGGAGTCTTTGATTGCACCTGTAGTACGAAGAAAAGGTCTACCCAAAATAATAGGACTAGGGGATTTATCCCCCATATCCATAATAATGAAATCAACGGGTACAAAAGTCATGTGCAATTCAATCATAACATATTTTACTTGTCCTATAGCATGTTTAGTAGAGTTATCAGCAAGGACAAATTCACTTGAGCACTTTTCTAAATTTTCTAGTTCTAGCAATTCATATAATTCTTTAGAGAGTACCGATACACTGGAACCTAGATCTAACATAGCATGGTGAATTTCTTTTCCAATTGAAACTAGCACCTTGGGGATCCATGCATCCCCAAGCTTAGGAGGTATCATGGCCTCATTCTTGTACCTAGCAATTTTTTCTTGCAAGACATGATTAGCAATATAAGATCCAAAGCCAGGTTGATTAACATTTATAGTGGGATCACTAGCAAATTTTTGTAGAGTAGCAATAAGTTCTTGCAAGCTACTTTTTTCTAAATCAAGCAATGGATCCTTAATTTCAGTAAGAATCATAATTTCCTCTACTTTACTCTCTAATTTAGCTAGCATGCTTGATTCATGAGGACTAATTTCATCTTTGCTAGCAAGATAAGACATATATGGAAGTAAATATTCAGGGTACTTCACTATTTCATTCAAAGTTTCTTCTAAGCTAGTAGGGACATGCTCACTTGTATTCTCAGCAATATGATCAATATTTTCAATAATAGGAGCAGCAATAGTAATAGAATTCATTCCTACACTAGGTTGTGCTTGTGGCTTTCCTGCTAACATGCTTAATAGAGTTGCTTGATTATTAGCTAATTTTGACAATGCTTTATCTAAATTCGAAGATTGAAGTTGCAATCCTTTAATATCACTACTAATGGATGCAATAGACTTATTTAACTCATGTATTATAGCATTGTGACTAGCAACTTGTTCCATAAGCAATTTATTAGATTCAGAAATTTCACTAGAAGGCTTCCACTTATTTTCATTAGCATTAGGATATGGAACAAAAGGTTTATTTGGCACATAAGGAGGTTTACTATATGAATTGTAAGAATTACCAAAACCATTGCTACCATAATTCCTAACAAAATTAACATCCACACTTTCAGAATTACTACCAACTAGCTCCTGCAAAGGCACATTCTCCATATTTTGTTTATTAATAAAAGCAAGAATAGTGTCCATTTTTAGAAGACAAATCACTGGTTTCTTCAATTGAGTTTATTTTCTTAGTGGGATTGGGTGCTCTTTCAGTATTCCATTGACTATAATTTTTCAATATGCTTTCTAATATGCTCTTAGCCTCACCTACAGTTTTACTCATAAAGGCACCTCCAGCAGCAGAATCAAGTATATTTCTAGACATGTAGTTTAGACCATTATAAAAAGAGTGTAGTATGGTCCATTAATTTACTCCATGTGATGGGCATGTTCTAATCATTAATTTAATTCTATCCCATGACATGGCTACATGTTCATTATCATTTTGCCTAAATGAGAGGATATTATTCCTATTTTGCAAAATTTTAACGGGAGGATAATATTTCTTAATGAAAGCTTCTTTTAAATCATCCCAAGACTTTATACTAGCTGTAGGTAGTGAAAGTAACCACTCTTTAGCCTTTCCTTTAAGTGAAAAAGGAAATAATTTCAGTTTTAAAACACTACTTTCCACATTTTTAAATTTTTGCATATCACATATTTCCATGAAATCATGAAGATGCATAGAGGCATCCTCCATAGCACTACCACCAAATTGCTCTCTAGTAATTAAATTCAATAAACTAGGACTTACTTCATAGCTTTCAGCTTGTATTTTAGGTGTAGTAATTGGCCTAGCAATGAATTGGTCATTGGGTGTATTTGTGTAGTCACTTAATTTAGTTCTATCACCCATTTTAACAGTTTTTATGTAGTTTTTAATTTTTTATGCAAAACTGAAAAGTAAAGTAACTAGGCAAATTCGAAATACTAAAATAAACTAGATAACTAAATGCAAAACTAAAATGCAAACTAAAATAAAATATGCAAGACAAAACAAAAATAAGAACAAAAACAAAACAAAAACAAAAACAAGACAAGAAACAAAACAATCTACTTGAAAGAAGGTGGAGATAGAAAGGACAGTACTCACGTAGGTGCAACCTCCCCAAGCTTAGGTGTTTGCACACCTAGTTGGTGATGAAGACTTCTTGTGAGCTCCCTTGGACAACTCCTTCACCTATGGTTCCCCGGCAACGGCGCCAGAAAAACGCTTGATGGCTAGGTTGAGACTCCAAGTGCAGAGTGTGTAGCTAGTGGCAAGCCTTCTTCCCCACGAGGGTGACTCGAGGGTTTATATCGAACTCTTGGGGAGCCAGTATTTCAGCAGTTGTCTTCCAAGCTTCCACCAGGATCCTGCAAACAAGTAGAGAATTTTGTGCCCTCAACCTCACCAAGTAGTTGTCAAGCACAAGGTGTGAGACTTCTAAATTGCAATGCAAAACTAAAAGTAAATGTGCAATAATTAAATCTACTACTAAATGCAAATGAGAAAATAAATATGCTATGGATTGTTTTTGTATTTTTGTGATGCAAGTGGTGATGGAGATAATGTAAATTCGAATTGGAGATGCAAGTAAAGTAAAGTGCAAGTAAAGTAAATTGCAGCAAAGTAACTAGAGTGTTTTCTTATAATTAAAATAGGACCGGGGTTCATGGTTTCACACTTGCATTCTCTCAAATAAAGTGGTAGACGGTGGACATAAATAATTACATGTGAGATTACATTAACATGTTTAACATTGAGTACTTTCATATGGGCATCACGTCCTAGCATAGATCTCTACTGTCATATTGATCCCTCTTATACTCCACCAAGATGCGAAATAAATCATAACACCTCGATAATTAAGGAAAAACCAGAGTATAGCTTTAAGCAATGTGACATGAAGTTGAGGTAAGAACTTGCTAGATCTAGTCATGGAGATTTATTAGTGTCACTTCAAATCCCCGGTAACAAGGTACTCCTTTTTATCCCTAGTGAGGTAACTAAGAAAGGTTTAACAAAACCTAAGTGGATCGCTGAACTTCTGTCACTTTCACAGCACTAGCCACCCCCCGTTACTCCAACTAATGTACCCATCACCCCACACACGCTCTCAAGAACTAGATTGATCAAAGATAGCAAATAAGAACGGGGTACATAAGATACATCTACTCAAATAACTCAAGAGGAACAATTGCAATCTCAGATTCAATAACTCATAGAAAAGATCCACCACATAGGAATTACAACGGTGCCCGTAATCATGTGAGGCAGCTCATACGGATCTAATTAGTGAAGCACATAGAGAGAGAGATACAAGTGCTACTTCCACAAACCCATAGCCCTGGGGTGGACTACTCCCTCTTCATGGAGATGTCGATGGTGGGGCGGCGCCCCGCCGGAGTTTTCCCCCTCCAATCTGGAACTTCTGGTCTCTGTTTTGGTGTTTCGGCGGCGCTCCTCTCCGTAAGGGTACGGGGGACCCTTTTTATAGTCGGTTTTAGGTCAAGACGGAGTCGGTAAGTCGAAGATGGAAGGAATTGGGGCCACGGGGGCCAAAAGGGGGCCTCTCACGTGGCCAAGGAATCTGGCCGCGTGGAGGGTCCTCTTTTGGGCCTCCTTGCCCAATTCTCGTGGATCCTTCGCCCGCAAGTCTTCTCCTTCCAAGAAAATGACCCCCACAGATTTTCAGGTGATTTCGCGGAAGTTTGCCCCCTGAAACGTCAAAAATATAGAAAACGGGGTTTCTGACAGGCAGGGTTAATTCCATAAAAGTTGGGAGACTTTGTAATTTAACCCCAAAATACTATAAAACATTGAATTATACCCTTATATGATGCAATATGTAATAGAAAACCATGTGAAAATATGCAAAATTCATCTATGCATTTTACATGCATCAACCGTAACAAAGCGAAAGCACTTGACAAAATTCCCATGTGTCCTTGAGAATGTTTGGTAATCATAAGTAGAACAAACGGCTTTTCCTTTGCTCTCAGAAGGATTGGGCCACTCGCTGCAATATTATTTACTGCACTTTATTTACTCGCATTATATTTATCTGCTATATCAAAAACCTCCAAAAACCCGTTTGCTAGTGTTTACAGTGAATCCTCTATCCAACCTGCTTGTCAACACCTTATGCTCCTCGTTGGGTTCGACACTGTTATTTATCAAAACTACTACGATACACCCCCTATACTTGTGGGTCATCAGCTGCAGCATCAGTACTAACACCAGAAACTCTCATAACAAGATTTAACAGGGCAGACTTAATTTCATTAAAATCAGTAGTAGGATCAGGTGGAGCAATAGGTGTACTAATAAAATCATTGTTGTTGGTGCTAGTAAAGTCACACAACTTAGTGTTCTCAGGAGTACTCATTTTAGCAAGATTAAAAACATGATAAAAATAATAACTAGAATAAGAACTTCTTTTGTGTGTTTTTGATATAGAGAAGCAAACAAGACAAAAATAAATAAACTAAGCAAAACAAAAAAAAAGTAAAAAGATTGAGATGAGAGACTCCCTTGAAGAAATCCTCTTCCTCCCCGGCAACGACGCCAAAAAAGAGCTTGATGGCGTGTAACACATGTTCGTTGGGAGACCCCAAGAGGAAGGTATGAAGAACACAGTAGCAAGTTTCTCTCAGAAAGAAACCAAGGTTGACTCGACCAGTAGGAGAAAGAAATCACTTCTGAAAGTTGTTGGTAGCTTATGTTGGCAGGGCGTGATGCGCGTATAACACACGTTTGTTGGGAGACCCCAAGAGGAAGGTATGAAGAGCACATTACCAAGTTTCGCTCAGAAACAAACCAAGGTTGAATCGACCAGTAGGAGAAAGAAATCACTTCCGAAGGTTTATGCAGCTGATGTTGGTAGGGCGCACTAGCGGCTCAGTAGCAACGTGGAACCTACACACCACAATCAAATCACTTTGCCCCCAACAAAGGAGTGAGGTTGTCAATCTCACCGGTTTTGGTGAAAACAAAGAGGTTAAACATATGGTGTGGAAAATAGTAGGAAAACAATATTAAAATAGTAGTAACAGTATGCAAACGATGATTGTAATAGTTGTATTACCAGTATGAGGAAAATGGACCGACGTCCATAATTCACTAGTGGTGTCTCTCCAGAGTAGATAGATAGCATGTTGGGTAAACAAATTACACCTCGGCAATTGACAAATATAAAGGCTACATTGTAGTGCATATGCATGACATGATGATTACTATGTGATTCATGCGGGCATTACAACAAGATTCATAGACCG
Source organism: Alopecurus myosuroides (assembly GCA_028641055.1). NCBI lineage: Eukaryota > Viridiplantae > Streptophyta > Magnoliopsida > Poales > Poaceae > Alopecurus > Alopecurus myosuroides. The sequence continues at coordinate 58,036,525 of CM054060.1, read as the reverse complement.
TTATCCAACTGCATCTATGACTAATAATCCACCCTCAGAATGTCATCCGAGCAAACCTTGGGTATAAAGTTGCAAGCAACAGATAATCGCATTCAGAAAGTGTGTAATGTAAACAATGTAAACATCGTTGTTTTCTCCCTAATGGCAACAACACATCCCCCACCTATTATGTTTCTGTCACTCGAGCGTGAGTAAAAGGGAGGCATGAACCCACTATCGAGCATAAATACTCCCTCTTGGAGTTACTAGCATCTACTTGGCCAGAGCATCTACTAACAACAGAGATCATTCAAGATCATAAATAACATACACATGAATAAAACATGATAGATTGATAATCATTGGACATAGCATTCAATATTCATCGGATCTCAGCAAACACAACATGTAGCATGATGACCCACAAGTATAGGGGGTGTATCGTAGTATTTTCGATAAATAATAGTTTCAAACCCAACAAGGAGCAGAAGGTCTTGACAAGCAGTTTCGATGAAGGAATAACTGTAAATACTGAAAGATAAATTTGTAGGGTTTTTTGATATTGCAGATAAATAAAGTGGGAGTAAATAAAATGAAGTAGTAATAATTACAAAAAGTGTCCCAATCTTTTCTTCAGCAAAGGACAAGCCGGTGGGTTTACTTATGATTAACAAACGTTCTCGAGGACACACGGGAGGTTTATGTCAAGTGCTTTTGTTCCATGCCCCTGAATAATCTTAGGTGTTTTGATAAGTGTTGTGTGGGTGAACCTATGCTAATGTACCATCCCATCCAAGACTAATACATACTTGTGATTATACCCCTTGCAAGCATCCGCAACTACAAGAAAATAATTAAGAAATAAATCTAACCACAACATTAAACTCCGGGATCCTACGCTCCCTCGTGTAATGGTTTCCTAATGGGGGTTTAGGTTTCTGCGACTCTGGTAACCCCACAATTAGTAGCTGATACGTCTCCAACGTATCTATAATTTCTGATGCTCCATGATCATATTATGGGTGGCGCGCCCTCCCCCCCCCCCCCCCCGACCGCGCCAGCTATGGGTGTGGGGCCCCTAGGCCTCCACCGCCTTTGCCCTTTCACCTATTTATTCGCCCCGGATGGAAAACCCTAAGAACCTGCTCAAAAATCCCCGAAAAGTTCCGCAACCGCCGTCGTCGTCAACCCTAGATCAGGGGGGTTCAAGAGCTGTCTCCCGGCACCCTGCCGGAGAGGAAATCATCACCGTAGGCTTCTCCATCACCATGCCTGCCTCCAGAGTGATGTGTGAGTAGTTAATCCTTGGACTACGGGTCCATAGCAGTAGCTAGATGGTTGTCTTCTCCTCATATGCCTCCATGTTTAGATCTCGTGAGCTTCCTATCATGATCGAGATTGATCTTATGTAATTCTATATGCTGTGTTTACTGGGACCCGATGAATATTGAAATTATGCCAAGTTGATTATAGTCTTTATTGCATATGTTATTTGTGATCTTGCATGCTTTCCGTTGCTAGTGGTTGCTCTGGCCAAGTAGTTGCTAGTGACTCCAAGAGTGAGTATTTATGCTAGATGGTTCATGTATCCTTTTTGCCTGTGCTAGAGTGACAGAAACGTGACGGGGGAGGATGTGCTATTGCCACTAGGGAGAAAACAGCAGTGTGAGTGCCCGCGTGTACAATCATTGCTTACATTACACATATTGTTTAATGCAGTTATCTGTTTCTTGCAACTTAATACCTAAGGGGGTTCAGATGATAACCCGAGGGTGGATTATTAGTCAAAGATGCAGATGGATTTTGGTCTATGTATTTTGTTGTAATACCCGCACTAAATATCATAGTAGTCATCATGCCATGAATGTGCACTACGGTGCAAACTTTATTTGTCAACTGCCCAGCTGTAATTTGTTCACCCAACATGCTATCTTTTATGGAGAGACACCACTAGTGAACCTATGAACCAAGGTCCATTTTCCCTACACTGTTAAACAAACCACAACAATTTCCTGTTTTCTTTACTTACTGCAAGCATACACCGTTTTCCACACTCTACGTCCAATCTTTGTTTTCAGCAAGACCGATGAGATTGACAACATCACTGTACCATTGGGAAAAAGTATTTTGGTTGTGTTGTGTGCAGGTTCCATGTTATTGCTGACACCGGTGAAGCGCCATCACCACCGTCAGTGACATCAAACTTCCGAAGGTCCTCTTTCTCCTACTGGATTGATAACCTTGGTTCTTAACTAGGGGGAAAACTCATATCGTTGTGCTCATCACACCCTCCTCTTGGGGTCTCCCAACGAGTGCAAGATCTTCACCATCAAGGATTTTTTCTGGCGCCGTTACCAGGGGAGAAGGAAGTCTTCTGGAAATGGAAGTCTCTCACTCTCAACCTCTTTATTTTGTTTATTGTCTTGTTTTTTTATTTTTGTCTTGTTTTTATTCTCTATATCAAAAACACACAAAAAAATAGTTCTTATTCTAGTTGCTTTATTATGCTTGCTATCAATGTTTGGTGTCTTTGAAACTAGATCTTATAGGAAAAGTGGGTTCACAGATGAACAACAAAAAAATTATAAGGAACATCACTTGTCACAAAAAGGAATACACTTATGGGAGCAAATTAATAAATTGCATGACTATGCTAAAAACTTGTGCTCTACTTATAATGTTACTTATTGCTTTGATAAATATTGCTGCTGTAGGAGGTATAAACACCTCCCTTTTCAATGTGAGTGTAATTATGATGTTACCATAACTTCTTATGTTAAAGGAAATTATGAATTATATGATGTGGAACAAATTTAAGAATTTATTGCTTGGAAGGGTGCATTCGAAATTGCCTATTTGCTTGAAAGTATTGATGATGCACCTTATAAATATGAGATTTATGCTATACTTGAATATTGCTTTGATAATTACAAGGATTGTAATTACTACATAATGGGTTATCTTAATAGATTCTCTCCCCCAAAAGGAGAGACTAATGCCTTGCAGGAAACTATGGAAGAAGAAATTGCTGAAACTGGAAGCTCTTTGGATGAAAAAGAGGAAGAGAGTGATGGTCAAGAGGAGGAAGAATGGAACCCATGTCTACCTCCCAATGATAGTAACTCTTTAACTCATAATTGTGATGATCCTATTGATTCTTTTGAAATACCTTTTTTTGATGAGGTTGATACTTTCTATACTTGTGACCTTGATACTACTATGAATGAAACTTGTGAGAATAATATTGCTACTGTTATTTATGATAATCCATGCTACTTTGATAAATCCTATGACAATCCTCTATTTTTTCTAACTATTGATATGCATGATAATGAGGAAGTTTGTTTAGAAAATTTATATGATAATGCTCTTGATGATGGTCCTATGTTACTTGATGTTATAAATCATAATTCTACTGAAAATAGGATTGCTATAATGTGTCCTATAACTTTTATGAGTGATCAATCATCTTGTTTTTCTATTGCTAAAAGTGGGGAAAAAGAGGAGCTAATTTTAAATTTTGATCCCACTATTTTTTAGCTTTATATGAATTGTGTGCTTTCATACCATGACAAACATGCTTTATGTGATAATTATGTTGTTGAGTTTGATCATGATGCTACTGGAAATTATTATCAGAGAGGAAAATATGGTTGTAGGAATTTTCATGTTACTAAAACAACTCTCTTTTTGTTGAAAGTTTTGAAGTTGCTCTTGTTCTACCTTCCCATGATTTCTATTTTGAGCTTCTTTAATTTATTTCTTTACAAGATTCCTATGCATAGGAAGTGCGTTAGAATTAAATTTGTTTTATACTTTCTTCTTGATGCTCTCTTTTTCTTAACTCATATTTCTTACATGAGCATTTTCTTGCCTTTTATTCCTAGCTGAAAGGCGTTAAAGAAAAGCGCTACTGGGAGACAACCCGTTTTATTTCTCTGTTTTCATTCTGTTTTTCTTTGTTTTCTTTAGTGTGCTTTGCACCTGGGTGTTGTCTATTTCCTTAGAAACCCCGCTGTATCTTTTCTTTTGTGTTTTTGTTGAGCCAAGTAAAGCCTCTAGTGGAAAGTTGACACTATATTTCTGATTTTTGCGCAGAAAACAGATTTCTGCTGTCCACTGTTAATTCCGTTAAAAATCAAAGAAAATTCAAAATAACCTAAACTTTTTTGTGCTTGATCCTGAGTTATAAACTTTTCTTAGTTGACCACTTTTTGATTTGAGCAACAGAAGATTTTCGAAAAAATCGATCTCTACCTGCTGTTCTGTTTTGACAGATTTCTGCCAATTATTGCATTTGCCTCTTAATCTCTTTCTTTTGGTGTTGTTTTGAGAAAAGGAGTTTTAAAAGAAGTTGTGACAGTATCTAATGTGTTTTTTATTGCTAGTCTTGTGTTGAAATTGAACCATGTGAGTTTATTATTTCGATTGCACTAACGTTGATAATGAAGATTGTGAGAATTTTCATGTGAAGGAAGTTTTCAAGGGTCAAGAGAAGAGGATGATGTGATCAAGAAGAGTGAAAAGCCTAAGCTTGGGGATGCCCCATTGGTACATCCTAGAAAATTCCAAGAAGACTCAAGCTTCTAAGCTTGGGGATGCCCAAGGCATCCCCTTCTTCATCAACAAATCATCAGATCACTTCTAGTGAAACTATATTTTTATTCGGTCGCATCTTATGTGCTTTACTTGGACCATCTTTTATTTTTTGTTTTAAGTTTTCTTTTGCTTTTTCTTTCAGTTTGTTTTTACTTTCATAATAAGCTTGTTTGGACCCCAGCATTCTTTTATTGGAGAGTGACACGCTCCGCTTTTTCTTGAGAATACGTTGTATTCTTAGTCTCTATTTTGCTGTTGCATTTAATTAGCTCATGTTTTTCATGCATCTCTTATCAGAGTTGTTAGTTTTAGTAGTGTTATTTGAGTACTCTCATGTTTGCTTGCTGTATCATAAAGAGAAATTTTTTTAAAGCATGTTTTGTATGGTGCTTGTTGGGAGAAAGAAAACCGTTGCTTCATGTAGAATTTATAACAGTACTAGTAGAAGCTTGTATAGACCGTGGCTAGAACTTTTTCATGCCATGCTAAATGTTATTTTAGTTTATAAAGCCTTGTGGTTATTGAGTAGCATGATTAGCCTTAAATAGCTGAGAGTGTTTAATATGTATTGAAAGATTCATGAGTTGTTCTTGTCATAGTAAAGCATCAATATATGGTATTCTCTTTCGAATGTTTCATTTGGTTGACTTGGCGCATGCTCACACCATGTATATGACTACAAACCAGTCACGAATAGCCTCCATGACCACTTAGTTTTTGAACTTGTGATACTGCTTATGTTTTAATTAATGATGCTTATGTCTCTATGCATGATTATGGCTCTTATGCTCTCTTGATTTGTCGCTCCCAGTATTTTGCTAGCCTCCACCTGTACCGAGTATGAGCTCTACTTGTGCATCCAAGCTCCCTTAAACCAAAGTTTTTCCCATTGTGTACACCATACCTACCTACATGTGGTATTTAACTGCCATTCCAAGTAAATTGCTCAGGTGTTACCTTTAAAACCTTCAAAATTATTCCTGCTTTGTGTTCTTCTTTTTGCTCATGAGGACGTCAATAGAGAATCTTTATCTCACTTGTTGATTGGATTTCACACCCTAGAATAGTGGCTTCATCCGCGTATCCAAATGATAGAAGATCTGGCAGCGGGGTGCCCAGCCCCAAATTAATACAAACAAATTCTCTTCACTATTTTTTCCCCTGATCATATCAGTCAAAACATAATTGTGTAAACAAGAGAGAAAGAGGGATGACCTTCTACATCAGTTGCTTCGTTCACCATGGGAGCCGCTTTTGTGAATCCAGTTGGCTTGTGACGTACTGTATTGTTTGTTTACCATTTGTTGACACTAGCATACACCCCTCCTAAAATATAGAAATTCCTCCACAAATGTCAAGCTTTTAATACCTCTGTTTAATAAAATAAAAAGCTCTAGCACATGAGTGATCCCTGCTTCCCTCTGCGAAGGGCCTTTCTTTTACTTTTATGTTGAGTCTCCATCCTCTAACTTTATGCACAGTTGAGAGAGCATTTTTGCCATTCTGAGTTTTATGTGCATTTTTCCCATAAACATCAATAATTATTTCATGATGTGATATCATTTGTTCGTAAATTATTTGTTCTAGTCTTCCTCTTGAACTTTGAAAGTGTCCTGACATTTATGTTTTGTCCCACTCTTAAGGACTAGCGAAATACCACTTTGCCATGCTTTCTCTATACCTGAAACAAACGTTTACCTTTCTTTGCATTATTATTCATGATCCTATATTTGAGATACTCTTCGTGATGCAAAGTAATTTCTATGTTTTATTATTAAAGTTTTATTTATCATGCGTGTTTTTAAAGTTTTATGATCTCAGCGTGCATATGCTTTTACATTAGATTGATCAAGTTTATGTTAATAGCATGTCACCTCAGAAATTATTGTTTTATCGTTTAACTACTCGAGGACGAGTAGTAACTAAGCTTGGGGATGCTTGATACGTCATAAACATATCCCTAATTTCTCATGCTCCATGATGATATTATGCCAATTGCTACATGTTTTCTCCCTTCTTTATGTCATTTTTATCGATTTTCCGGACTAACCTATTTACAAGATGTCACAGAGCCAGTTCCCTGTTTTCTGCAGTTTTTTAGTTTCAGAAAAGTTGTTCTGGAAATATTCTAGGAATTAGAAAGTTCGAAGCCCGGAAGTCCTATTTCCCCGAAAGCATCCAGAAGACCGAAGAGGAGTCGAAGAGGGGAAATAGGGGGGCACACCATGGGCTGGCGAGGCCCCCCTGGCCGCGCCAGCTATGGGTGTGGGGGCCCTGGAGCTCCACCACCTTTGCCCTTTCGCCTATTTAAGCCCCGCAGATGGAAAACCCTAAGCACCTGATCAAAATCCCCGAAAAAGTTCCACAGCCGCCATCACCGTCAACCCTAGATCAGGAGGGTTCTGGAGCTGTTTTTTGGCACTCTTCCGGAGAGGAAATCATCACTGAAGGCTTCTACATCACCATGCATGCCTTCGGAGTGATGCGTGAGTAGTTCATCCCTGGACTACGGGTCCATAGCAGTAGCTAGATGGTTGTCTCCTCCTCATATGACTCCATGTTTAGATCTCGTGAGCTCCCTATCATGATCGAGACTGATCTTATGTAATTCTATATGCTGTGTTTGCTGGGATCCGATGAATATTGACCTTATGCCAAGTTGATTATAGTCTCTATTGCATATGCTATTTGTGATCTTGCATGCTTTCTGTTGCTAGTGGTTGCTCTGGCCAAGTAGTTGCTAGTGACTCCAAGAGGGAGTATTTATACCTGATAGTGGGTTCATGCATCCTTGTTGCCTTACTCGAATGACAGAAACGTGAAGGGGGGATGTGTTGTTGCCATTAGGGAGAAAACAGCGGTGAGAGTACCCGCGTGTATAATCATTTCTTACATTACACACTTTGTTTAATGCAATTATCTGTTGCTTGCAACTTAATACCTAAGGGGGTTCAGATGATAACCTGAGGGTGGATTATTAGTCATAGATGCAGATGGATGTCGGTCTATGTATCTTGTTGTAATGCCCGCACTAAATATCATATTAATCATCATGTTATAATGTGCACTACGGTGGAACCTTTATTTGTCAATTGTGCAGCTGTAATTTGTTCACCCAGCATGTTATTTTTATGGAGAGACGCCACTAGTGAAACTATGAACCCTGGTCCATTTTCCACATTGTTAAACAAACCACAACAATTTCCTGCTCTCTCTACTTTCTGCAAGCATACACTGTGTTTCCACACTATACGTCTAATCTTTGTTTTCAGCAAGACCGGTGAGATTTACAACCTCACTGTACCGTTGGAGCAAAGTATTTTGGTTGTATTGTGTGCAGGTTCCACGTTGTTGCTGACACCGGTGAAGCGCCAGCACCACCGTCAGTGGTATCAACCTTCTGAAGGTCCTCCTTCTCCTACTGGATTGATAACCTTGGTTCTTAACTAAAGGGAAAACTTCTACCACTGTGCTCATCACACCCTCCTCTTGGGGTCTCCCAACGAGTGCAAGATCTGCACCATCACTAGCATGAGAAGTTTTAGTTTTACTAGTTGTGGTAATCGTACAAACATTAGATATATTATTATTTTTAGCTATTTCGTCTTCTGTTTCCCATCTAGCATGCAATTTTGCTAACATCCTAACACTGTCATCAATTCGAATTTGAATATCATTAGTAGCAGCAAAAGGATTTTCATCTATGGTTTCAGTTTTAGTAGTCATTCTATTGATTAAAGAAGATTTTGCTTCAGACATGGATGAAATACTCCCTCCGTCTCATATTAATTGTCTCAAAATTTGACGAAAGTAGATGTATCTAGACATATTTTAGTGTTAGATACATCCATTTTTGGCAAACTTTGAGACAATTAATATGAGACAGAGGGAGTACATGTTTCAGCACGACCAATTTTAACTTGCAAACTGGAAAATCTCAAGTTTGTGACTAATATTTTTCAACATAACGGATTGTTCCTCCATGGTCTTAGTAAATATTTTATTTTTCTCGTATTGCTTTTCCATAAAGTCTTTAGTGTCCCTTTCAATTTCTGAAATTCTTTCATTAAGCAGGATCTATCATAAGAATAATTATTATCATTATTAGTAGGATATGGCCTACAGTTGTTGCTACCAAAATTATTCCTATAAGAATTGTTGTTGAGATTATTATTTTTAATGAAGTTCACATCAACACGCTCTTCTTGAGCCATAAAAGAGGCTAAATGAACATTGTTTGGATCAATAGGAGCATGGACATTCACAAGCATAGACATAATAGCATCAAGCCTATCACTCAAAGAAGAGGTTTCTTCAACAGAATTTACCTTCTTACCTGTTGGAGCTCCCATAATTCCTTGGCAACCCACATATGTAAATATGCATCAACCAACTTATCTCCGATCTTGCTCAAAATGCATCCAACAAAGACGATGGTGGCCTCCCTGAACGACTTCTCCTGTTCAGGATCAATCGTTCCCGTGGGTGTAACACCGACGACCCAGAAGACGTTCATTGTCGTGTGTCATATGTTTGTTTTGGTTTTCCAACGATTAATATACATCCACATAAACGGGGCCAGTTTCAATGCAGCAGCAAAGCCTTGAATAAAAAAAATTCCTACACATATTAGGTTTTTGAATTGTCGACTATATAATCAAATGTTTGATTATATTGATCCAAGAATAAATCATGAGCATGGCTTAAAGAATTCTGAGCACATACTGATATTTGACAATAGTATCATGAACTAGACGAAGGGTAGACACATCTAAACATACCACTAGTACTGCATATATGGAAATAAATAGGAGTGAGTTGAACCTATCATACCCTCCAATAGGCGAGTTAGCCGTAGCAGAAGCGGTGGCGGCCTCGTCGGCCACCCTCTTGTCAGCGGCATCCTTCTCGGCAGAGAGTCGGTATCCGTAAATGGGCATGTTTACATCGAAGGAGACACACATGTAGATGATGCAGACGAGTCGAGACGAGCAGTCGCTAGGAGACGCTTCCAAAAAACCTGATCGCCCTTTCCTGTACAGGATGTAGACATGCGGAATTTTGGAGGCCTGCTCTCCCGTCAGCCTTGTAGTGGTGGACAAGATGGAATTACCGGCGGCTGAAGCAGCAAAGGCTAGAGTTGCAATGACACCAATACATAGAAACGGTCGAGTAGATGAACAGCCAACCCACGGTCATGTTTATTACAGGCTTTCTGTTCCACCATTACTAAGTCATTTACAGGTACAATCAATGTGACATTTCGTATTCGTGATGTGACTATAACCGCTCTCAGTTTCTGTCCGGTAAAAAAAATGCATCGGCTCGACTCATTCCCGCAACCCACAGCTTGCGGGTGTCACGACAAGGCGAGGTGTGGTGATGCGGGCGACAGAGGAGGAGCGCGCGTCTGGAACACCTCTCGTCCCTTCACACCAACTTATACTAGTGGAAGAAGAGCTTGGCTTATAAGGTGGTGCAACCCTCTCCCAACTAGCCATATGGGACTAAACTCCCACCACTTCTCTTCCCATGAATGGGCCCTTACGGATTTTCCTAAAATAGTTAGATGGGCCTAAAGCTCACACTATATCTCAACAGGAGAGAGCGGGAGAACCATGTGGCCACTAAGTGTGCCGTCTGCCGCCGGACCATCGACCGAGCTTGCCGACTAGACGTGGATGCAGTGGAATGCAGGAGTTAGGATGGCATCGAAAGCGTTCATCCCCACATTGGCATCAATGAGATGGACTCCATCGCTTTTGAGATCTTTGTGCAACATAGACGGTGGAGGGGGTATACATGTCTCGATCAATTTTTGCACCATCTTTGTCGTGCATATTCTCGAAGATATTGCTTGGTTGTTTCGACTTTTCGAACCAGCTTTGATGAGAATGAATATAGAACCGTGCACATCTTTATCTGCAAAACACCAAAAAGAGGGAGCACACTGATGTACCCACCCACCCGTACACACATAGAACAAAAATGATTGGCAGACCTCTCATTTTTTTAGTCCCACACATGTTATTTATTCACAAGTTATTTACACAAAACCAAATTTTAGAGGCACTTAATACATAAAACTATAACTTTCGGAATCATATGAAAAACTACCAAATTATAAAAGGTTTGGTGGTTAGAGAGAAAAAAAATACTGAATTATAAAAGTAGGCTAGTTTTTATTAAATCTTGCATTGCCATGTACTTCTTATCAGTAATCAAGTTTCCTAAGTGGGCTTGAACGCAATTAATTCCCAAATTGGCTCACTTCCCGTGGAGTGACCACGAGGATAACACGAGATATCATTTAGAAAACCCATACCTTGTGTGTTTGAAACATGAGTTTGGGGGTCTAGGGGTACAAAATATAAGAGACTTTAACATGTGTTAATTGGCTTCTTCGATCAAAAGGTATCACCTAGGCTTCCACACATTTTGGAGGATTTTAAGTATGATCCAGATCCCAATATCTTTTAGTCTGAACCTACCCCTTGATCTCCCTTTTGAAAGGGGGCATTTGGGCAGCAAAATCTGCACAAGTAGGCTATAGATGGGAGGTTGGAAATGGCCAGAGTGTTATATTCTGGAGTGAAATCCGGATCGGGAGTTATAGTCTGTCTATTTTGTTCGGGGACATGTTCATTATTGTTAATGAACATGATATTATTGTCTCCCAAGCCTGGTCTCAAATGGAACTTAGAATCACCTTCAGAAGAACTGTTGACATGGAGCTAGATCATAGATGATTTGAGATTGTTCAATTAGTTAGCTTAGTGTCTCTGTCTAATGATCTAGATGCCCCTCTTTGGAGATTTCATCCTTCAAGTGTTTATAGTGTTAGATCTTTCTATGTTATTGCCAATCATCGAGGTGGTCAACATGTTCATACCCATTGTAGTTTGGAATATTTATGTTCCCCCTATGCTACACATTTTTGTGTGGATCTTAGGTAACAACAAATTGTTGACTAGGCATAATTTGGCTAAACAAGGACATGTTGAAGATAAAACTTGCCTCTTCAGTTATGAAGCTGAGACTTATCATCACCTTTTCTTTGGTCACTTTGTAGCTAACCTAGTTTGGTGAAACATATCTAATCTTCTAAATTCTCAGTTGAAACATATTTTGTGTCACATGATAGTTATTGAGTTAGTAATAAAAAGAACTCAGTTATCAATGTTGTTGGCACCGCCGCTTTATGGACGATTTAGAAGTAACAAAATGATCTTTTTTTTCATGGCTCAAACTGGCTAGGTGTTCAGGATTTGTGGAGACGCATCGCAGTGGTCCTGGAGCAATGGAAAATCTTCTCTGATAGTGTCACTGCGGGGTTGCTTTCCAGGAATATGCAGCTTGTGAAAAATATAAGGGGGGAGTTTCTGCGCATCACCTGGACCATAAGACTCTGAAGGAAAGCGATGAAGACCTTGGATGTTTCCCTGGTGGGATGGATGACAAGAAACCTAAGCATTGAACGCTCCTAGTGTTGAAGTTTAATGGCCGCCACGGTACTAAAATGCTAGCTTTTCGTCTGTTATCTACCCCCTAATCCTTCTCGTTTCTAGCTATGTTCCTTACCGCGTTAGTTTTGGTTATGTGGGTTTTTACCTAGCTTCACACACACTCTAGTGTGGCTCGGGAGCTTGTAAAAATAGACGGTCACGCGATTCTGGTTTCAATGAAATTGGGGGGGAGGTTGGAACCCCTTTTACATAATAAAACCAGAACTCCAGAGCTGATAGCCAATACAAGACACAAATACCCCATTTCTTTGTTCTTGAAACCAAAATTGGTGCCCATGGTCCACCTTCTCAACGTGACAAAAGTATAACCATGTGAAATATGAGCCTCTTCACAACTAATATGTGACTGGTCAATGTATCATGAATCTGTGACTGTCTTCTAGTGTATGCCTTGCATAACCGCACAAAGTTACCATGGCATGAGCAATGAAATAACTATGAAGAAAACAAAATAGATAAGGAAAAGAAAGCATGTAGGAAGTATCCCTAGGAAATTAATGCATTCTCAAATTGCCATGATAAATCATTTTCTAAAACAAATTGCCAATACGAATCACTATACTAAATCTAGAAGAAAAATTGATAGTGAAATTGCTAAATGACAAAACTAACCTCGCAAAAAACATAAAGTTTCCTGAAAAGTTTTAATAGTCTTTTTGTAGATCAATGGTCGAAGAGGTGTGCCGACACATCTAGTTAGTTGTCTTGAGTGTGTTGTCGGGTTGTGGCTAATATCATACTTTTTTGTTATCTATTATCCTATTTATAAATGGTTTTCTCATCACTTTGTCATTTCAACCGTGTGGTTTTATTTAAAAAGCAGGGCAAAACCCTGTTTCAAGGGTCCATGCAATAGATGGGTGAATATTTTGTCTAGAGATATCTTAGCATATTTTTTTTCTAGCTAACTCATCATGTGGTTTTAATAATAATATTAGATATACATAATAGCTAAAAAATAAAACGAAAATAGTTATCTATCTATACTTCTTATAAAGCAAATCCTCACTAACATGCATTAATGATATTTCTATCTAAACATGAAAGCTATCCACATCATCCATTCCCCTATCTAATCAATTTTCCATGTTATCTCTACTAATATTTATGAATTACTGAATTCACATAATCCATTTGTTAGAACCATCCAATTATTCATATTAATAATTTAAAGTATATATACTATGATCAATTAAAATTTTCATATTCACTTAGAAAACATATTGTATCACATCTCTTATGAACTTTTGTATACAATATATTGTAGTTATAAAGCGATCCCCACAACACCACTCGGGGTATCCTTCTAGTTTATTAAAGCTAAAAAATATCTTGAGTTGTGCACAAACAAACAATCTTTTTTTATTATATTTGATAATACTCTTCAACCCTTACAATCAGCTGGACCTCCATAGTAAAACATATAGCCATCCTTTTTAGCGGGAAGAAGTTCAGTAACTGTGTAACAATCCTCTTTGCTGGCAAACAAAATCAGTCCACTCGGATCATACACATTAGCTCCGGAATCAAAGAGCTTGATATTCTTGAAGTATGCTGCTTTTCTTTCGCCCTCTTCTGCAAAATGACCACTACCCATTGCAGGACTATCTTCGCTCTTCCGGTAAGAAACAAATCCAATCCATGCTACTCGAGGGGCTCCACCTTTCAATTTAGGGCAAAGATCTTTTGGAAAATACCCCAAAAATAGAGGTCTATCCAAGTCATCTCGATACAATACCCAATCTCTGGTGTTTGGATCCTGTTAGTTGCGGGAGAAGATAATGTTTAGTTGTATGTGAATAAATAAGTTTCCTGGTACTAATATTTTTAGGCTACCCTTTCATAGATATTAATAGCATTCGTAAATGATACGTATATGGAAAAGGCATTCCATAGTAAAATACTTTGAATCTCTATAGTATTTACATATTTACCAAAAAAATAGTTATTCAAATGTGCTACTGCTCTTTTCAAACATGTACCATGTTCTATAGGAATGTTTGAATTTGGTTTTGTATATTTCACATATCATGGTAAATTACATGTATCTTGTGCAAAGACCTTAGGGTATGTGTACCTTTAAAATAGTTGCTATGACACTTCAATATTATTGTGTACAAGTACCACCTAAAACAATTCCATATGCACCTTAGGTCCAAATGTAATATACTCCAAATCACCTATGATAATTCTAATTTGTAGTATAGAATAATAAATAACTCTAAATGTATTTCTGATTCACACAAGGATTTCATGAGTTCACAATGTGTAAAACATGTAGGACGTAAAAGCTTATTTAGAATTGGAGTTTTTGTGTTCATATTAGTTCACTAATTTGCAAATTATTAGCATCCATGGGGAGATGCCTTCAGATAGGGGGATCTAGTTTGGCTGCCAAATTTGATTTCTGAACGAATAAATACTCTTGTATTTTAAATGCGGACTCTCTAAAGTGAGATTATGAGACTATAATAGTACAAGGACACACCGTATGTAGGCTAATTGTTATGTAGCGATCGTCTCCATCATAACTTGAGGGAGGAGAAACAACTTGGCCCGGAAAAGGATTTGCTCCACTAGCAGGGACGAACCCTGGGCAGTCCAAATTAAAACAACCCGTTGATTTATAGTTGTCCGTCTGTAGGGTGACAAAAGAAAATGTGTTATTATTGAACATATGCAAACCATACCATTTACATTCATCATTATGCGAATAAATTAATGTGGACTTACCGTCCATCGTACGAAGAAATGGACATCGCTATTGTTATATAAGTCGGGAAATACCTGCATCAACCATAGTTGCAAGTGTATTTGTTGTAGTGTTTCAAGTTTACAATGATGTTGACAAAAAAAGTTGTAAGGGTTTCATATTACATGAAATCCAGCTTCAATTGCATTGAAGGAGGACTGATCCAGATCAGCGTTGCTGATATATATTGATGCTCCAGACTCTTGGAAATGATGTTGTCCTAGTGAACCCCATATGCCGATTTTAGCTCGCGTGCCATGGCTAGACAAGATGGCCCAGCCAACTACCTAGTAAGTAGTGGTTGATTTTAAAAAAAATTCTTCTGAAAATTAATACTTTCTTACAAAAAAATAATATACATATGTAAGAAAAACAAGAGAACACTAATTATAAGTAGAATTAGTAAGAAAATTTAATATATACCTTGTTAAATGTTCATGTTCCCAAAGCGATGCACAAATAATGGAATAGAGTTATCACAGGATAATGCATATGTTGCAATTTAGGATGTAACCAACCTTGGGGATTAGAGTAGTTATTTATTGGCATCCCTACTTCTACAAATGATCAATCAAGTAAGGAAATATTTCAATGACTCGTCCTCATTTAGAAATGAGGTGGAGGAGAAGGAATTCTATTCTTGACAAGATTTTAAATACTTTTGTATGGATATAGCGGAATTATAACAACTTCATGTTTAAAATTTCCTCCATTATGAATTATAATAGGTTTTGGATATTTCAGTATTGACCATATACAAATTGAAATAGTGAATATACAAATTAAAATGTGTCTAGATACATGTCAATCAAAATAACTAGAACATCTTACAATTTGGAATGAAGGGAGTCGATAAGAATCTAGTAAACCTCTCATTTTAACTATGTTGCGCATTTGAGATGTGTAACTGGATTTGTCTGTGCAGTTGAGTTTTTTTTGTTGTACTTGAGACACAACTCACCTGCGCTCAGTTCTCAACTACAATATTTACCACTCAGAAACTCATAAGCGTTCCATGTGAAGTCACTCCCTAGACATTATGTGCCAAGGAAGGAATATAACACACATAAGTAATACTATTTATATCTACATTTTTTTCAAACTAGAGGTAGTAGCAGATGTATGGATTTTTGAATGGAATTACTACTCCAATGAAATAGTATACGACAATTCCTAAGATGCAAATCCTTCCATATTTATCTTAATTATTTTGTAATTAAAAAGAGGCTCACACCTAGATGTGCATTCCTTTATTTACATCCCAATTGCCAAGCTCAAAATTTACCACTTGTTTTGGGTAAATGTAGCCTGCCATAATTACTTAAACAAAAGAAATACCAAAGGAGAAGACGGGGGGAAGGATTTACATGATTGACATCATTCTCGTCTTTGTATAGAATTTCGTTCCTCCCGGCTAACACAAATGACGTTGATCTTGGAGATGCGAAAAACTGTAAATAAAGAGCATAGTATATTGTCATCTGCTTTTGAACAAAGGGAGAACAAACACACAATGTATGAAGTGTTAATCCATTTAATCTCTCCAGTTCTATAAACCTCACAGTTTGAACAACAAGAGGAGGCTCCAAGATGATTTTGACCACTTATCTTTCTCTAAATATTAGATGTGCAATTATACTATATAGAAATGATATTTAAGGCATACCTACACATTCAAGTTTTATGTATCATATATGTATATTTAGAAACATATTGATACTTTCTTTAACCACATATGCATTCAAAATGTTGAAGTGTTTGAGAAATGAAAAGAGCACCCAGACTTCAAAAAAGTGAATTATGTAAATTACTAAATTCTAAGCAATGTATATTTGAAAGGGAGACGACAAAGAAATCCACTTTAATTTCCAAAAAATTCAAAATTATTAAATAATTAAACATTTTCACTTGGTTTTATTCCTCGATGTGTCTATACTTTTAGCTCTTTGCAATTCACGTTTTCTATTAATGCGCATGGGCAAACCTAGATGGTGATGTAGGTGAGGAAAGCCCCACTAAAAACAATCAAATAGCTGAATTTAAAGTTTATTTGTTTAGCTAAATTCCAAAGCCTAAAGGGAGCATATGTGCACATACAAATTTAGAAGGAAAGAGCCAATTTATGGAATAAGAATTACACCCAAATACTTGTGTTCAAGGTTTATACAAATGTACACCATTATTTAGTGTAACTAATTTACATAGTATTTATTCGTCCATTGTTTCTTGTAAGCGCTTGAATGTACTAATGTTATAAAGAAATATTGAGGTGCATATACTATTCAGAAATGTACAAATACATATTGGTTAGTTACAAGATTATAAAATTGCAAGAGTGTTTCTCGTTTTTCTTAAAAAAACATAGGTATTTTTTTGTATGATTGCAATAATTTAATTTTAGAAACCAACAATCCTCTTCTTTAGTACACATAGAAACTTGATATAAAGGACAAATACCAGTCATTATCAATATCCTAAATACGTGTGAATAGAATATTCAACCTAGGGAAACGACAGCAAATTAAAAAGTAAAGAGATAATATATTAGATAGTAGTATTACCGTCTCATTGGTTCCCAGGTTACTTCCATATGCATCTATCAAAGTGAGATTGCAGGATGCCCACAAATAGCATAGCAACATGGTTACCACCATGTAACCCATTGCTGCAAAATAAAATTTGTCTTTCAGCAAACTATAAGAATTTGGTTATTCTTGTTATCGAGAAAGAAATTTTAGAACAAGAACAAATTCAAGATTATTGTGGTAGTACATGAATTTGCATCTTAGAATCCCCCCCCCTCCCAAAAGATTGTCGGCAAAAAAAATTCAAAAACTTATAAGCTATGGTGGTGGCGGAAGTCCGTAAGTGTGCATATATTCACAGCGGTCTTCCCAAGAAAGGTAAACTATGCTATTTGTTGAAGTATGTTCAAAATGAATCAAGAAAAACTAGTAATCTTACCTGTGGTTCTGATAATCTTCCTTTGGTGATGAAAAATAGATGTTTTAGCGTTCTTATATAGAGGGAGAGAGCTCGTAGACACATTAAATCTACATTATTACTCTACCCATAATATTAAGTGGCGCCAGAATTTTTTGCGAGTTCCATGGAGGATCCAGTATACGAGATCTCTTCTTGGTCACTAAGGACAGGAACATTAAACTATGATATTACTTCGTCCGTTCATTATTACGTCACGCCAGGAAAATTTCACGGATATAAAGTGGAAGTTAATGAATAGGAGATTTCCTTGGTGACCAGCATATTAATACTATTTTGTACTACCTTCGTCTCATATAAGGCTGGTCACAGTGGGAGTAACTTCAGTAGTAATATACATGACACCTAAGCAAAAAAAATGATGTGGCACTTAATTAATGAGGAGAGAGACAAATGGAGTAACATAGGTAGTTACCATCACATCACTATTTTCAAGACAAGTTGAGTCTATGGGATAATAAATAATACCTTCTATGTTACTACCTTGAAGTTATTTTGCATTGTGAAGGTAGTAACATAGTCTAATTTACTCCCCATTGTGACCAGCCTATGTGGCACTTGAAAAAATTCACGGATACCAAGGAGGAAGACAGCTAGTGGGGTATTTCCTTGGTCACAAAGGTGAGGAACATTAAATCTTGATATGACTCCCCTGTCACGCATTAAGTCATGCCAAAACAAATTCACGGGTACCAAGAAGGAAGATACTCCCTCCGTCCACGATAAAGTGTACGTTTTCCTTTTTCGTTGGTCAAATTTATTAAACTTTGACTAACTTTATCGGGAAAAGTAATAGCATTTATGACACCAAATTAGTATGAATAGATTTGTCTTGACATAAAGTTTTAAATTATATCATTTTGATGTCATATATATTGCTACAATTTTCTATAGATTTGGTCAAAGTTTAAAAAGTTTGACTAAGTGTAAAAGTAGATGTACACTTATTCGTGGACGGAGTGAGTAGCCATTAAGAGATTTTCTTGGTGACTAGCACATTGAAACTACATTATTACTCCCTTTGTCTCGTATTAAATGGGGCCACCAAATTTTCACGAATACCAAGGAGGAAGCCAGCTAGCACGAGATTCCTTGGTGGCAATGGCGAGACACGTTAAAACTACATTGTTACCCCCATGTCTTGCATAACGGGGCACCGGAATAATTTCACATGAATACCAAGGAGAGGAAGCTGACCATTGTTAGATTTCCTTTGTGACTAAGGATATGAATATTAAAATACGTTATTTCACTAGTAGGAGAAAGCATACCAGTGACGAACAGGATTGGGTTACCGCTAGCGAAGCGCTGTTCGCCAGCGGTAACTCGCCAGTGGTAGTGGGTTACCGCTGGCGAATAGCGCTTCGCCAACGGTAGCAGGGCTTAGCGCTGGCGAACACCGCCTTGTTCGCCAGCACTATGTTCGCCAGCGATACCTATGTTCTCCAGTGCTAGGTTCGTCAGCGCTACCACATACATTTTTTTAAATTTTTTTGGTATTTCGTATTTATGCCGTATACAGGTGCAAATACATTGTTTATACACTATTTTCAGAAGTCACACATACAAACCACTCCAACTTTTTGATTCACACACACGTGTATATATTTATAGGTAAATTAACAGATGCTCCATGGTGCACATACTCCTGTACGAAATACTGTTCAATTTATATATATATATATATATATATATATATATATATATATATATATAAGCAAATTACATATTTCTAGCATCTAGGATTTTCATCGACGTGGAAAGGAGGCAATCAGATGCACCAGCAAGAAATACATTAAGCACTTAACAAGAAACCTTTAAGAATATTTTTGAATAAAAGAACCATCAATTGTATTCCAGAACAATTATTCGGAAACTTACCGATGCTTCTTTGTGTCGGTATGGGAAATCCAAAATTTCATTGCAACATCATTCGTGTGTACTCTCAATTACTCACGTTGCATTACTATCTTCTGAAGCTTCTCGTAATAAGATGTATATAATATTTGATCTTCTCTACTATGTATTTGAACGAACAAACTTGGGCATGCGCCTCTAAATTTGGCTTAGTGTTCCATGTTAAACAACATGTCCATGGTGCTATCTTGGCTTGTGCATAAGTAAATATGTCCGTTAATCTACAAAGATATACAAGTGAAGTTCTACAAGCAGATCTCGATTGCCGGAGGTTTAGTTAACTAATGACCACTATTTTTTTCCCTGTACAATATTACAGTTCTCCAGTCTTGAGACAGACTTAAAGAGTGGTAGCTAGTTTGCAAAAAACTTGATAACTTTAAAAAAATTCAACATCAGGAATAACAAAAGAAGTGAACACAAGAAAACATATATATAAGCAAATTACATATTTCCAGCATCTAGGATTTTCATCGACATGGGAAGGAGGTCATCCGATGCACCAACAATTCTACCTTGAGTGCAGCATTCCCAGTATAGGATGAGCCTTCACCTGCTATGTTGCCGGGAGGAGGACCCAACGTAAAGTATGGCGCAGCAGAGCAAACATTTTCCATCTACAAATAGAAAATGCACATCGGTTAATTGAGATGTTTCGGTGTAGTATAGCACTATCATTTTGGGTGCTAAATTTCTGAAAACTCGTTAGCAAATCTGTTTTCCCACCTTAATGCCTTAAGATCCGCCCATGTTTCGCTCGAATATATCCTCGTGTTTAAACTACAAATGCAACCATGAATTATCTTAAAAAGACCGGACACAATTTTAACATGTCATAATTCAGAATAAGGGTAGGCCAAAGAATGAGCCAGGAAATGGGAAAACCACAGCAGATGAAGTGGGGAAGGGAATGCGTCCAGGACCCGCCCGAGCAATTCGGCACCCTCACCAATAAACCGCGACGACGGGGCTGACGCCAGTAACCCTGACGTGGGTCTAGAAGCTTGTTGGCGTGGCTGTGCTAAGCTGCAACGACCGTTGCCCACACCACACACCGGCGATGGCAGATCGACTTTTTGTGGTGGAGCTGTGGCGCTTGACAGGTCCGCGCCGTCCGTGTGGCGGCAGCACTTGCCACCAGTTCATCTCTAGGGTCTGTATTTTTTTGTCATCTGAAATAAGATGCATTCACCATATTAGAGCATGTAGCTGAGAGTTTTTCATCACCAATTTCATAAACAATCCAATACTCTGATCTTGGATACAACAACTAAATCAAGATACCTATATTGTTTTTCGGAATTGGTATGCCAAAGACAAGAGCAAGAGTTGGGCAACGTAAACCTGACTACTAAATTCTTCGGTGTGAGTGCAAGGACAGAGAACTGAACAAGGGACGCCTGCGACCCGCCACGGCGCCTCCCGCATGTGTGCCGTCTCGACCCGGTACTCTGCGGCCAGCGCACGCAGATCCAAGGCTACACATGTGATGCCGTTCGAGCTACAGGAAGAGAGGGAGCCGCACAGGTCATAGGATGCAGCAGCGCTCGCGCCGTCGATTGTTGTCTAGGTTCAGCCTCGGCGTCCTCTCTATTCTACAAGAAACAATGAGAGGAGATGTCGTGGGGGAATGGGAAGGGAGGAGATGGATGGCTTCGTCTGGTTCCCGGTCACCAGCGCTAGGGGAGATGGTCAAGCTCTGGTGGCCGACGCTAGGGTTTAAGGAGAGGCAGCGGCGCCGGCACTGCCTTTCTTCCCGTGGCTGGAACGAGATGAGATCGTGAAAGGAAAGCGAGAGTCACGGCCGATCGAATCGAGGTTAGTTCAGTGGTTTGGGCCAAGGTATATCTAAACTATATTAAAGCTCACTTCGTCGTGATGGTCGTACGTCGTCTCGCCCTTCCCGCACGGCCGCACCTTCCCGCAAAAGGCTGAAAAAAGAAAATCGACAAAAACAAACCTGGGAACCCCGGTATAACTTCCCCGCAGCAAAAACAATCAACCAAAAAAAAAGGAGATGGGTGGAACCACAACGACTGCACGCGCGACCAGACAGTCCGCCTCCTCCAGAATCTGAAATCCCCACCACCGAGCCACCATCCCCCGTCGATCTGCACCAGGCCCCAATCGGTCGCGCAACAACGCCAGCACCAGCTTCTGCGGGAACCACCCACGCCGCCGGAATCACCCGCGCCGGATCCGTCGCTCCCCTTTCTGTCGTGGTCAACGCCTCCAATGGAAACCGCCGCCACGTTCCAATCGGTCCAACGGCAACCGCATTTCAATGGAGATCGTGGAGCTCGTTGCCGCGCTCAACCGGTACAAACAAGGTATGCCTCGCCTTCCTCACGTCCTCTCTCATCCTCATCTCCGGTCTCCTACCGCCACCATCGCTTGCCCTGGCGCAGCTTTGCAACTAGCAGAACGACCACCTGGTCTCCTACGGAAGTTTCTAGCAGGCGCCGTCCTCCTGTTCGCCGACGGAGACGAGCGCGAGTTCCAGGCCGAGCACGTTGCCGGCGGCGTGCTGCACGTCGGCCTGCACGCAGCCGCGCTACGGTTCCCCGTCTCTCTCTCCGCCTCTGTCCGCGACCTGCTCCGATGTCCCTGCTGCTTGCTGAACACCCCTTGCTCCGGCAGCGGTACCTACACCCTTCGACGCCACTCTTCTTCTTCCTCCACCCGGCCGTTGTCCTGACCATCCATGTTGACAGTCTGAATTTGTTCTGCTTGCAGGTAGGTCCACGTCAGCTGATCTTGGAAGAGTACCCACCTGCTGCTCCGTGTAAGTAGATCATGTTCGCGTTTTGAAAGGGTGGTAATGTTGCTCTACTTGTTTACAAAACTTTGGATTCCAAACTGCAAAAGCTAATTAAGAAGCCTAATTTGAATCATGAAAAAACTTTTGATTCAGGTTCAATTGTCTTCTTCAAGCTTTGTCTCTGTCTGCCTATTTCGCTCCCCTGGGACCTTTGGGAATTCGTCCGTGTTCTATCAGTTGATATTGCTCCGATACACAGATCTGCGGGTTAAATCTTGTTGTTGAATTGTTTAGTTGAATGCCCAATTATGTCCTTGACTTCTAATTGATCTGAAAGTCTGCGATGGTTTTACAATTTTTGGCTTGATGCATTGGAGGAACAACATATTTCCTTGTTTTCTTTTGTTGAAAATTCTTAGATATATGATTTGGTATTGTATTATGATCAAGCATGATGCTCAGTCAATTGATCAACCACTGCAAGCCCAGGATAGAAAATTGCACCAATGCATAGACACCCCAAATTGCACAGCTGCATACACACCCCAAATTGCATCCATCCCCATCCAAATTCCCCGGGCTGTTTTTGGGATCACTAGCACCCTGCGGCAGTGTAAGGTTCAAAGTAGTTAAAGGGAAAAATGTTGAACCATGCAACCAGAAAGTTGGTAGTAGGAGAAGTACCTTAATTAAACTATTTTCTACAAAATGTTGATTTATTCCTTACTGGAATATGTTCTATCTGTACCAGGCTTTACAACTAACATGTATCGACACAGCTTTATACTAAGTATTTCTTCCAAATATGGTTGCCTTGATGGGTACTCAGAATTATTGTGTTGCTGCCCTGTCTTCAGTACCACCGTATTCCTTGTCCTAATAGTCAAATTGAGTCAACTAGATTCGTTCCGGTAGTAATACTGCCTCTTATCATCATTCATATATGTGTGCGTGCACTCTGTTGGGAGTGGACATGGTGTATGAAAAATTCTTTAATTCTGAACTAACTATTATGTGAAATACTACAAATTACAGTTTTGTATGATGTGAAATTTCTGCACAAATTTGAAGGAAATAGCTGGAACATTTTTTCTTTAAATTATTAACATCCAGTGCGCTACTGCAAAGTGAGATCAAATGGATTTGCATACACTCTATCTACCTAACACATAATTCAATAAAACAGAACTTTAGAGAAAACTAATCTTGGGAAGAAGACTCACAGTCTGCCACTGTGTGCATGTCTAGCTGCAAGCCTGCAACCTTATGTTATGATGTTCTAACTTCACTATCTAATAAATCAGACTAGCCATCTTACCATCCATCTTCAGTGTAGCATTTTCTCCATGATAGGGGCCTGGTTTGTCATACTGAAATAGACAGTCTACAGATAATACTCTATATATGTAGATTGCTCGGCCTGTCCACGAAGAAGCTCACTGACCAGTAAATTTGTTTTCAATGGATGTCTCCTCTTATTGCATCATACTGATTGCTTTACATATGGATTTGTAGACATACAGTACTTATCTCTGATTTCATACCGAAATAATTCAGAGTCTACAGTGATCTTAGTAAACATGAGTCTATTTGGTGAGACCAACACATATTGCTTCGGATAATTTGGAGTTGATGCATATTTTTTGTACACTCACTCAAGCACGATGAAAATGTCAATATCCAGAGTGTGTACACAACACCTTATAACACATAAGGACCTATCATATCTATGATGTCCAATTTTAGCTTTCCCTGAACACATTAGTGCCATTCAGTGTTAAGTCTGTATTTGTATACACTAGAATTTGCAGGCTGATTAGTTGAAGAAAGTGAGTCACACACTACACATTGGCCCTATACTTTATTTTATCATTATTTGTAGGTCTGCCTGTTGCTAAGAATCAGCGAGAAACTCTTACAGAAAAAACAGTCATCAGAGTAGTAACCGTGCTCTGCCACACATATTTCTCAAGGTTTTTTCACCATACTTAGCTATGTCATTATGATTATTCAATTTTAGAGAGGCACTGCAGTTTCCCCTTTTTGGCAATTGATCATATCATATTTATACTCTAAACTGGGTTAATAAGTGAGTTCCTTTTTTTGGGGAGAGTCTAGGCTCAAGAGAACTGGAAGAATAGTTGTGAAATCTGTGAAGTTGACATCCCCGTTCAAGAAAACAACAATTCCCATAAGGATTCTTCTATTGATTGGTTCCCAAGAATTCAGGTGAGATAACTCTCACTTCTCTATATATCTTAGGTGATCTAAACATTGTTGATGTACTATTCTATGTTTCTTTATGAGTTCTTTCTCTGTCTGTGTGTCTTATTTTTCATAATTTTTTTGGATTTTCATGTGCTCTATGTGAGTCATATCTACCTGCAAGCTTGTTGTTGCTTTAAGGTGTATGTTTCTTTTTCCTTATCATTTTTTGAGTGCAAATCTTGATCCTACATATGCTGTCTGCCTAATACACGAATGTTTTTGGTTGTGGTATACACTTTTTATATTGTGCTAATTTCCAGTTTTCATGCATATATAGGGACGAAATATTTGGGGACACGCTGAAGTAGAGCGATTTAACCGGATACTGGAGCCTGGTTGCAAGTATGTTTTCCACAGGGTTAAAATTAGTCCTAACATGGAAGATGTGGAGTTTAGAGCGATTCGACACGAGTATGAGTGCTACTTTAATCAACAGACAGTTGTTGAGCCTTCACTTCCTCTTGAGTTCCCAGTACTCCCAAGACACTTGATGCCATTTTCGGAATTTGTCCAGCGTCGAAATAAAACCTTTGTAGGTATGTACTGTGTATCTATCTCAACTATAATGCTCACAAAAACCAAAACAACTTCAGTATTCAAAATTGAGAAGTTTAAATTTTGTACATATATAGTTGGCATAGTTGTTCACTCTTGTCAACTCGAAAGCATTGGGAGGTACACAAAGTATAGAGAGGCCATCTTCATGGACGCCTGGTACATATAAACATCCCAATTGTTATAGTTACGAATCAAATGTTGTTTCTAAATGATATGTCATGAAATTCGAACTGTAGGGGCAATCTTATTGCTGTTGGCATTTGGGGTTGCAAATTAGTTCAAAACTCTTACCTGTGGTCAACAGCTCAAGACGGTAACCCAATTGTCCTTGCAACTATGCTGATGAAAGATAAAAAAAAATGGTAATTGATTTTATGTGCTTCCACTAATCCTGCGTATCTAATTACTAGAAGTTTATGAAACATCTTATAATTGTTCAACTTAAAAATAGGTGATCTGAATACGTCGGAGCACACAAACTTTGCATTCAACCCAGATCATCTTGCGTCACAGCCACTTCGCGGTGAGTAATTTCCACGTAAGACAAAATAAAATAAAAAAGTATATAGATGACATATTATATTGAGTTCAGGTGTAAATCTGCAGACATCCGCCAAAAAATTATTAGTGGAGCTATTGACATGAGGTTCGTAAAACAATTTCTGGAGAGGAGGTGGTCTTTCCTGGCAGCAGTGTGGGCTAAGAAGGATGCTCGATACAAACAGTAGATATAGGAGATGTCTTTTGTCTATCCAACATGCTTGATCATGGTTGTTTTGTCTATTATCATGGAAGTTGTGTTAGCATCATGTTTGTCTATGTGTATGGATTTTTAGTTTTTCTGGATGTTTGTACATGTGTGTGATAATCCAAGGATATATGTATCTAGGAGCTTCAATTTTATATGTTCCTTATGTTATTGCGGAAAAAATGTTGAGATATCTTTATTGTGCAAATGCTTGAGTATTATCATTGATATTTTAGGTGGCACGTGATAAATCCAAGGATATATACATCTATCAAGACCACACCATCCCTTCTGAGGTTTTTGTCACTAGAGCAGGGCGTCGGATTTCTATTTATTTTTTTTTATTTTTTTGAAACTCGGATTTCTATTTACTTGGCCTAGAGTAGAATGAACATTTCCGTTTTCTTGTTTGTCAACACGTGGTGAACATCACCAAAATCTACAAAAATTCTCAGCTTCCAACTCACATTCAGCATCCACCCATTTATACAGATTGCGGCGGCCGTGCAACTGACCTCGTACATAGTTGGCAAATTGTCACAATTTTGGCGCATTCTTTATACATAACTGCATGCTCTCATTTCCATTGGTTAGCTAACTGCATATGGTACTCATGCTTTACAACACTACAATCAAGCCGGTAAAATAAAAGGAGGATATCAGAGCCTTGGACTGGATTACAAAATATATAAGTACAAGATGTCACATCCAAACCAACCATCGTTGAAGGGAAAAGAAGGTTGCCATTTGCAAGATATTTTTTGTTACGTGATAATAAATTGTATTCGGCACATGTGACATAATTTACAATAATGTGGGTCATCTTTTTTGAATTATTGCTTGAACAGTGGTTACTGAGTATGGTTCTTCAAAGCGATCCCGCACGACCAGTGTGCCACGCCCTCCTACAGGATTGTCTATACATGAGCCTTCTAACACTCCAATTATTTCGTCATCTGATGAAGAAGAGGGCCATATTGAATTCCGTACTCCATTTACAATTCAAACTCAAAGTAACCTTACAAGCATCGTCATACTCCCAGGCGAACGTCCAAATGGTAGACACTTTCCATGGTAGCAAAATATATTGTTGCCCACTTGGTTGTACGTCTAATTATTTTTGGAAATGTGGTACACCATTCGGGTAGCAAACATGTCAATGATGTTGCTGGAAGTTCAGCTACGATGATGGCAGGAAAAATGCAACCATTTTCGGATAGTCCAGAAGATAGAAATCGAGCAAGACGTGAACGTGATAGAGCTCGACGAAATAGCTTGACCGCCGAGCAAAAGGATGACATTAATGCCCGTCGAAGAGCAGCCTATGCCAAAGATAAGAAGGAGAATAACACACGGCGAAGCACAACTAGAAAAAATTCGTCCTTTGACGAAAGGAATGCCTACCAAAGGCAGTCTAGAAAAAATATAACATCCGAGAAGAGGCTAGAGATGAACGCCAACCGAAGAGCACAGTGGCAGAGCATGCCTGAAAATGATAGGGTGGCCTTGCTAGCTCGGCGCAAGGCAACCGCCGCAGCTAGGCGTAATATCCCTTGCGCCCAATCCATCGCAATGTCGCGCCCAAATGCATCTGCTTTGGCATTGGTAAAGCCAACATCGATCCCACACACATCACCCATGGGAGACGGAGATTCTTCACCTCCCATATCCCCTCCAGGGAGCAAGTCGGACTACACCATTGGAACCGATGGTGATTCTCCCATATTTACTATGTGTCTTATGTTAATACTTATTGAACAATTACTTATAGGCTTAAAACATCGTAGGTGACAAGGAGGCCTTCCTTAGCAGGCTAATGGACGTGAATGATGTCCCTGAAGACGGATGATGAGTATTACCTATTTTCTGGTGAAGGTACGTCTGCCAACCTTTCCATTGGTCGTCTCTTTTCGGAGTTAAGATGCAAATCTTGTTGTGACCCACTATGCTTGTAGGTTCTGACGATGACGATGTGGACCTTGATGGTCGGGCAGACTCATCTGGCCTAGAATCTGTTGATCCTTTTGACTTTGTGTACTCGAACCTACCAGATAGCACCCACATCTTGAAGAAAGTCCCTGACTGTGGCCACTGTAAGGCCAAGAAGTTTGAGTATGAGACTGATAGTTTCTGCTGCCGAAATGGACAAATCGAGCTGGCTGAACCAGAACCTATCCCGGAGCTGATGAGGTTATGGTCTAGCGCGGATGCAGACTCTCGACATTTTCGGGAGAGCATAAGATTTTTCAACGGCCACTTCTCCTTCACAACTCTTGGTGTCAGCCTCGACAATAGTTGCACGAACATGAGGTCTGGTGTTTACACATTTCGGGCGAGCGGCACTCTGCACCACAAAGTGCAATCGTTCGGTCCTGGTTCTCGTCCGGAACATCTGCAATTGTACTTCTACGACGACGACCCCAACGTGACCCATCGCAAGGAAGCCACTAAGCAACTGGACCGGGAGGTTGTCCGAAAATTGACGAACATCATGAGAGGAAACCTCTACTCCAAGAAATTTAGGAGTTTGGGAGCCCATAGGGACAATCTCCAGGATTACCGGATAGAACTGAACATTGACCAGAAGCTAGACCAACGAAGATACAATCTACCATTATCATCAGAGGTGGCTGCTATATGGGTTGAGGGTAGCGAACTGACAAATAGATTCAAACGCAGCATTAACCTCTATGGAAACAATAATGAGAAGTACAGCATACAAGCCACACAAGGGTGCTACGACCCGCTCTCATATCCCTTCTTCTTCCCAAAGGGGGAGCTCGGATGGCATCCAAATATTCCTAAACGTGATAATTCTTGGCATGATGTGCAACTCCCCAGAGCAGACCGTGATGATGATGAAGGTTGGCCTATTTGAGATGCTTGTGTATTTTTAAGATAATGAATCATTCTCCAATTTTGTCTAACCTTCATTTTTCAAATGCTTCATGCAGAGGGAGGTGGACGCTTATGCGTCTCCGTCAGGGATTACTACTGTTATAGGCTACAGACGCATCCTGCGATATTCAACCCCATACTGCATGGAGGGCGTCTGTTCCAACAGTGGGGGGTCGACATGTACATAAAGATCGAGGGATGCAGGTTAAAATGGATCAGAGACCACCAGTCACAGCTACGTGCTGACTTATACAAAGGCGTTGTCGATAGCATCACGGCAGGGGAGACACAAGCGAGCGCTGTTGGCACTAGGATAGTTCTTCCGTGGTCATTCCAGGGGGCTTCCGTGACATGAAGCGGAGGCATATGGATGCCATGGCATTGGTGCAGACGTACGGCAAGCCTGACATCTTCCTCACAATGACCTGCAACCCAAATTGGCAGGAGATACAAGATGAGTTACTTCCAGGCCAAACCCCACAGGATCGACCAGACCTTGTGGCCCGAGTGTCCAGGGCCAAGCTGGAGATGATGAAATATATGCTAACCAAGGAAAATATCTTGGGCGTCGTGAAGGCGTACGTCTATGTCGTAGAGTTCCAAAAGAGGGGCCTCCCGCATGCCCATTTCCTATTGATTATGGATTCGAGATATAAGCTTGTTGTGCCAGAGCAGTACGATCGTCTCATATCTGCCGAGCCCCCAGACAAGCATAAGTATCTGGAGCTCTATGCCATGGTCGTCAAGCATATGATGCACGGACCATGCGGGGTCCTGAGTCCCAACAGCGTGTGCATGAAAGAGGGGTCGTGCAAATGCAGATACCCACGAGAGTTCAACGAGACCACTGTACAAGGAAATGACTCATATCCTGTTTACCGAAGATGAAAAGATGGTCGCTCAGCGAAGGTCCGTCGTCAAATGCTGGACAATAGATGGGTTGTGCCGTACAACCCTTTCCTCCTACGGATGTTCAACTACCACATCAACGTTGAGGTGTGCTCCAGCATAAAGGCCGTCAAGTACCTATATAAGTATATGTACAAGGGCCACGATCAAACTTCATTCAATATCGACCAGCCCGATGTTGATGGTAACATAGATGAGATAAAGAGATTCATTGAAGCAAGGTGGGTAGCTCCACCAGAGGCAATGTGGAGGATATTCGGATTCACCCTCTGTGAGAATCACCCGTCAGTTCTGCAGTTGCCGCTACATCTTCCAAACATGCACATGGTCACATTCAAGGAGTGAGAGAACCTGAATGACGCCGTCGCCAGTGATAATGCGTCGAAGTCTATGTTGACGGAGTATTTCGTCGCTAACCACGAGCATGTGTGGGCTCGAGATATTCTATACAAGGAATTTCCGGGAAGGTTCACATGGCAAAGAACAAAGTATTGGAAGAAAAGAAAACAGGGTTACCAAGTAGGCCGAATCGTGTCAGCCAATCCTCCCGAGGGGGAGCGATACTTTCTAAGAGTGCTTCTAAACCACGTACCAGGCTCAACATCGTTCGAAGACCTAAAAACTGTGGATGGTGTGCTATGTGATACCTTCCGTGAGGCCGCAGAGAGGAGGGGTCTCATTGAGGCGGACAATACGCTCGACGATTGTCTTACCGAGTCAGAGCAGTGGGCCATGCCAGTTTCGCTCAGGAGGCTTTTTGCAACGATCTTGGTATTCTGTGAGCCTGGCGACGTGCGGGGTCTTTGGGATAGGCACCTTGAAGCGATGTCTGATGACTATAGGCAACGACACACATGCCCAATTGCGGTGGAGCAGATGGTGTTGCTTGATATCAAGGGAATGCTCCAGTCCATGGGCAAGGACATAACGTCGTTCCCTCTTCCTGACATCGACGAGACTTATGACAACCCCAATGGCGAGATCAGGGAGGTCATCGAGGAAACCACTATCGAGGTTGATGAGGATGAACTATCCCTGGGGTCCTCACTAAACCCTGAGCAGAGGATTGCCTATGACGAGATACTGACGGCAGTTGACGACAACAAAGGGAGTGTCTTCTTTGTCGGTGGCCCGAGAGGCACTGGGAAGACCTTCTTGTATAGGGCGCTGCTAGCAAGGGTTCGACGTGCGAGAAAGATCGCGGTGGCCATAGCGACGTCTGGTGTTGCTGCTTCTATCATGCCTGGAGGCAGGACCGCCCACTCGAGGTTCAAGATACCACTAACCATTGAAGAAGGGGCATCATGCAACTTCACCAAAGAGAGTGGGACAGCCAAGCTCCTGGAGATGGCTTCGCTCATCCTTTGGGACGAGGCCACCATGACAAAGAGGCAGGCAATTGAGGCATTGGACAACAGCATGCGCGATGTAATGGGATGTGAGGATCGACCTTTCGGGGGGGAAGACTATCGTCTTTGGTGGGGACTTTAGGCAGGTGCTTCCGGTAGTCCGGAAAGGGTCACGAGGTCAGATAATCGATGCGACCCTGCGTAGTTCATACCTCTGGAAGAGCATACACCAGCTAAGGCTCGTCACCAACATGAGGGCTCATAACGACCGGGGGTTCGCAGAATACCTATTGAGGGTAGGCAATGGCACCGAGGAAACTGACGAGGAAGGAAACATCCAACTACCCGAAGATATCTGCGTGGCCTCGACAGGCAAGGTGGCCGACATAGAGAAGCTGATCGACCACGTGTTTCCTTCCCTAGACAACAATATGGCTAATTCGGGATACATGACGTCTCGAGCAATCCTTTCCACGAAGAATGAAAATGTTGATGTAATAAACATGCGTATGATAGAGTGTTTCCAGGGTGAGGAGAAGATCTACCATAGCTTTGACAGTGCAGAAGACGATCCGCACGGCTATTACGCTCCTGAGTTCCTGAATGACTTGACTCCAAATGGCCTTCCCCCGCACGCACTTAAACTGAAGATAAATTACCCTGTCATACTCTTGAGGAACATCGACCCAGCTAACGGGTTGTGTAACGGCACGAGACTTGTGGTCCGTGGGTTCCAGAGGAACGCCATCGATGCGGAGATCGTGATGGGACAACACGTTGGGCGTAGGGTGTTTCTTCCTCGAATACCTCTCTGCCCCTCTGATGAAGAAATGTTCTCATTCAGATTCAAAAGGAAGCAGTTCCCGATCAGACTCAGCTTTGCCAAGACAATCAACAAGGCGCAAGGACAGACTATCCCAATTGTCGGCGTCTACCTACCGGACCCGGTATTCTCCCATGGTCAGCTCTATGTGGCGTTGTCAAGAGCTACCGCAAAGCGCAACATCAAGATTCTCGCATTCAAGGACACAAGAAAGGAACAAGCAAAAAAATCAAAGAAGCGAAAAATATCTGAGCCAGAGTCAGTCTTTAATAAGGACGAACATAGTATACAAGGAAGTTCTTAGCGCTTGAGAGATAATTTTCATTATGTTTCACGCGGGATATCTTAGGCATGTTGGGGAAGCATCATGAATAAGATATCATATATGTTGGATCCTTCCTTTATGTATAGATGGCTTTGAATTGTGTGAAGTGAACATTTTATTATTTTTGAAATACTACATATTTAACTACTTATATGTATATAGTTTTTAGATATTTACATGTATGGTATGTCTCCACATGTAAATTTTTTGATCACGTAAAAAGCCGTTGCAACGCACGGGCACTCAACTAGTGGGCTTTAACGTGAAGGGGATCGAGCCGATCGAGCAAGCGAGGCGTTGGCAGACCATCGTCTACGTTGAACTGACATTTAATGTAAAGAAAGGAGGAAGTCGTTTTTTTTTTTCAAAAGGGGGACAGCGCCCTGGTCTGTACTAGTGGCGTCTTCCTATTTATGTTTTGGCCTATTATGTGATTTCTTAGCAATTTTTGTATTTCAGAGGGCCAACTTTCGTGATTTGGAGGGGTCCGTGTTGGGAAAAATAATGCCGTCTATGATGCTCCGGATATTCCTCGTGTATATTTTTCATCTGGAAGGACTTGGTACCTAAATCGGTTGCAAAGTAATTATATCAGTTTTATGGTCTATGCATGTTTGCCCATGTGTTAAACATGCTTGCATATCTTTTTTTCTTTTGTACCAGACTATGCCATGAGTTACATGGGCAGGAAGTCACTGACGCAAGTATGTTGCATATCTTTTTTTTTTTTTTTTGTAGAACATGTTGGGCGATCCTTCTTTTGTTGATTTGTAGACAGTTTGGACGCCTGTGGTGGAATGAACTCGTCCCAACCGTTGTCATCAGAGCTGAGCCTCACAACCAGGGATGTTTATCTAGAACTGGTTTTGATTGCTTTTGTTACGATTGAGCGTTGACGGACTTCTACAGATCATTTTGCATCTGGCGCACAACGAGTTCTCACCGTCCGGGAAAGTGCAAGGCTACAACGCTTCCCGCACTACTATAGATTACTTGGCCCTATAAAGCAGAAGTAAGTTAACTGATGTATGTTAAAAGAATCATAATTGCTTTGCCAACCCAAATACCATCTCTGAACATCTTTATTGTCCTTGTGTTGTGTAGATATATGCAGGTTAGCAATGCAGTTGCCTGAGCTCTCGAATGTTCCCTTGCGAAGGCTTACAAGGGTAAATCTGATGTTGACCAGCCCTTGTTCGAGCTGCCCGAGAGTTTTAATCTTCTAGACCAAGCAACAGCCAGAAGATCGTATACAAGTCCTCCTAGCGGTGAAGTAGTGTTGAGAAAATGATTGTTTGACTTTCAAACAAACCATGTCCACACTGCAGCACAAGCTGGAAAAAAAAAGGGACACCAGATGATCTAGGAATGGCATAATTCTTGGCTGACACAGTACAATAAAACCAACTTAGCATTCTCCAAAACCAGGAGGAAATCATTTTTCACATATATACACACATTCTTCAAAGTGCAGGATCAGCAGATGCAATACATGTTTCTACGTTAGATATCTGGTACAGGCACCAGGAAAGTTCCAAAATCACGTTACAGCGATGGTAGGGAAGCTCTCAGCAGCTAGCACACCACTCTCAACTAGGCACTACTCACAACTTTTGATTAGCCCAAGAATATACAGGAGACACTACTTCACAATGAGAAACAGAAAAAGAAAACTCGACACAAATCACATACATACACAAAAGCCAGACACGTGTCTGATGACTGATTAGCCTTAGTTACGAGGTCGGGACTCAGGAGCCATTATAGTTGGCATCTGAATCCTCGTTGTCATCCCCACGAGACTTTTTCAGTTTTGCCACTAGAACCCACATGTTTGCAAGCTCACTTTCCAAGAAGGCTTCTTTTTGCTTTGATTCCTCGATTTTCCTTTGGAGTTCCGCTTCTTTTTGCTCCTTCTCCATAAGGGCAGTTTCTAAAGCTCTTTCCCTCTCGTGGCTTGCATTGCTATCTCTTCTGCTGGCTGGTTCATTTCGTCTACTCATACTCTCTCTCCTGGTACTAGTACCTCTCGGTCCATTGCTTGCTCTGCGAGGGGTTGGGCTCCTCAGCGATGCCAACTCAGAAGCAAGCTTCTCATTTTGGTTCATGAGCTTGGTAACTTCTTCTGACAATGCTTTCAATTCCACTCCTGCAGCCGAAGCCAAGCCTTTCGCATATGTACTTTCCTCGAGTAGCTTCTGATTGCGAGCCTCAAGTTGAGCTTTGACTTTGTCAAGTTCACACACCCGTTGCTTTAGCTCACCAACCTCAACTGACTGAAAATGAGGGAAAATGTACAGTGGAGCAAATAAGAACACGTAATCAATGTAGATGATGTTTCTAACATATACTCTATGGAGAGATATTTAGATATAGCCAAGTGCATGGGAGTGCATAAAACTTGAAAGAGAGAGCGTCTAAGTTGAACAGATCAGTTCAATGCAGATCTCGTCCTCACCACAGAACATGTGGTCAAGACAGATTTTCACACTGATAAGAACGTTCGCTTCTGATGTCTGCCTGAGTAACTCGGTATCAGAAAATTATTTATGACTGCATTCATGACAACAGGATTCGCTTACTAGGAATGAAGTGTGCAAACATGTGATAAATGCTGTGGAAGTTCGGTGTTAATGATCCATAATGACACTAAACCTAAGGAAATGTAAAATGGTGTGATGTCAGCTATCTTTTCATCGTGTCACTTCGTTTTCTGCGGACATGGTACAAAATGTAGCCAACTGTTGACGAAGAGATGACTCAGGTACAAGAGTCAAGGAATACAATAAATAAACTATTTTCTAGCATTGTACTGGTTGGTCTTTAAGAGATGGCTTAGGTACGAGACTCAGGAATTATCTTGTCTTTTGATGATGATACATACAATTAACTTGATTGCTGAAGTGCTGAACACGCTAAAAAGTAGAACATGGTAATGTCAGACGGAGTAGTTCCTAATTGATCAACTAGGTTCTTATCGCCTGGGTTTAATTAGGAAGAAGAGCAAACAAGGGCATAAAAAGCAAACCTGCTGCTAGTAGTTCCTAATTGATCAACTAGGTTTCTATCTCCTGGGTCTAATCAGGAAGAAAGTGCAAACAAGGGCGCAAAAGGCAAACCTGCTGCTCTTTTTGCAGTGGTTCAGCAGAGATCTCCTTGGGAACTATTTTTTCTTGATCACTGTTTTCTTGACCTTCATGGTTTGCTCCTGAACTTTTCTGCATCATGATGCTATTTGACAGTGAATCTTTAGCTTGAAGAGCTTGGGAAAGATGTTCTTTAAGGTGAGCAACTGCCTCTTGTAATTCCATGCATTCACTTGTCTGGTAGCACAATAAATTCAAATAAGTGTTAAGAACTGACCAGCATGGTTACACTGTTGAACTTTCAAGAAGAAAATTCCAGTACATCTAACCTTTTCCTCTAGCTGCTCTTGTATTACTCTGTTATCTGCTGCCTTCACCTGCAATAATAAGGAACAAATCAAACTTAGCAACCAAGCCTTGGTCTGGTACACTCACATCACAGAAGAGCTTTCACAAAACTAAAGAAAATACTTAGTCCGCACAAATATGTATCCATATGGGCACAACTATAGAAAATAATCAGGAACATTTAGAGAGAAAAACATTGTAAATTAATGCACGCCCTGAAAATACTTCATTCGGAAACAATAGATAATACGAGTTCTGAGTTCATCCTTCAAATTCATGTCTCTTGACCTTCAGTTTTCTTCTCCCTACCCAATCTCCCAAATTTATGCACCAGTCCATCTTAGTTTCAATGTTATTTTTTCCAAAATGTTTATCACCATGTGTTCTAATATTTCATTTTTTTTTTCTCTGCCTCGACCTTAGTAGAACTCCACAATATTAGTATGCCCTAACAAATGCAAAGAGTATATCAAATGTTCTTCCTTTACTTCAAAACATTAGCCTACTCAACAATCAACAATTGCAAAGTACTATGAAGAGCACAACAAAACTGAGCCGCAACAGGTGTGCTCTAATACTAGTATGAATCAACACCAAAGGGCATAGTAGCATACACAATTTAAGTACCTCAAGTTCAAAGGATTTCTCACTGAGCTGCTCAAGTAGTTCAGCATAAGACTGCAAAAACCAATAAAACCATCCTATTAGTAAATGGAATGTTCCGAAAGGTGTGGCATGAGATCAAGATGATAACAGAATATTACCGGTGAAAGATCTAACTTGTCAACCTTCACTTTACTATCTGACAAGGAATGAGGTATCTGTTTTTCTAGAGATGCTATCTGCTGCTGCTTCGCCTTAATTTCATCACTGGTCTTCTTCATTTTCATCTTTAAAATGCCCAAAACATCAAATTTCATGTGGTGAAAAGCAGGTAACAGAACACTAAATTGTAGATCATAAGCAAGTACCTGAATTTTTTCGCTATTTGGGTTTCTTCCAGCTTCCTCTGTAAGGCGCTTTAGAACACTTGTATGAAGTGCAACCTCCCCCGATAAAATCTTCAATTGCTCTCTTAACAAGTCAACATGGTCTATTGTTTTAGTGCTGACCTGTAAGCATGCCACACAAAATATGTCATCAGAAGCACTACACTAAACTGGAAATAAAGAAGCAAAGAACTTTAATGCCATGTGGTGCAAAACAGCAACCGTATCATGGTTCAAGTGTTTAGTCATATCATGGTTCAAGTGTTTAGTCGATAAATATTACTAATTTATGCATTTGCTGACCCTAAATATTACTAATTTATGTATATTAGTTTTTCTGTATCCAGTATCCACAGTGGCTACTTCGTATATTAAACTATTGTCCTGTCAAATGTTTGTTGTGTTGCCCAAGCATGGAACTTGAATATTTCTTCAAATGTGATTATATACTACTCCCTCCGTCCCAAAAAAAGGATGTCTTAACTTTGTCTAAATTGTCATGTATCTACACACTAAAAAATGTCTAGATACATACAAATTTTGACAAAATTGAGACATCCTTTTTGGGACAGAGGGAGTACATAAAGCAAGGACTTACTTACTAGTAAGCATAATACAATTTTAAATAAAGTATAAACTCAGTTGTCAAGTCCACAACACCAGGACAGATTTTTCAGGAATTTATTTATCTTAAGTTTAATTCAGTATGCGACTGCTATTTTTTCATCTGATAAAAATGGTCTTACTAAATGAGCAAGTTTTTTACCAGAAGGGTTTCTTCTCCAGGAAGATCATCAGAAGGAAATTCCCCATGGCCAATGCTTAACATATCAGCTGATACACTCTCATTAACCAAAGAATTTGATATTCTTGGTTCTGCAGGAAAATTCAGACTCTCCCCAATAGGTGTTGAAGGAGCCGTTGATTTAGTCAAACTGGATTTGTCACAGTCTGAACTTGTCAGAGTAGAAGCACCATCTCGTTTCTGGAAACAACATAGACAAATGAACCATGTGAAGGAACAGTTGCAAAAGTTAAATCTATGGAGGATGAACCAGTTGCTTCGTTCGTCTGCAGAGGATTAGTAACTACCGATTTTGCATACCCGAATTTTAAACCAGTTAAGAAGTCCTTTCCGATTCTTTTTCTCCTCCTTCGAAGAGTCTTCGAGTGTCACACCAAATCCATCACCAGGTGTGAGCAATTCGTTGCTTTCATTATCCAACATAATGTCTCGTCTTCGGTACGGGAGGTAAGCCAGCTGCAGTTTTATAAGGCCAACTATAAGACAGTATGAAGTTACCAAAACTAATTGTAATGAAGGCTTACAAGCAACTCCATGTTTCTACAAGCTAAAACAGGGATGTGTCCATTTGTACTCAAAAGTACCACTACCAGCAACGAAAACAAACTAACATCAAAGTTTAACTGAGTGCCTGTCATCATAATTATAAATAACCTGACCTCCTCTTCCCCAAAAGAGTGTCTTCTTCTTGGTCCAGGATGTGGAGAAAATCTAGAAGTCGGGGTTGCCTTGGTGGAAACCAGGATAAGCTTTGTGAGTCGCTGTATCCTTGCGAGCAAAGCAGATTTAGCTTCCTCCTCTTGTTCCAGTCTTGATTGCAGCTTGACATTACCATCTTCTAGCTTTTCATATGATGAACAAAATACAGTTAGTAAGATTTACCAAACAAGGAAACACGCAGCATTTGAGCATTGTATAATTCGAAACTATACTGATTCCACAGATTAAGGCAGAAGAGATGAAGACAAATCACTCTCAACTAATGGCATGTATAAATGTTTCCAATAAATTTACATAGAGATGATCACAAATTCAGCAGCAATAAAAGGATACCTTTTGTTTCCAAAGGATGATATTATCTTCTTCGGCATCTTTTGTTGGAGTTCCACAAATGATACCCATTTTCAGCTGTTCCAGCTCTTCCTTTAGTCTGCGAATCTCATTCTGGTATTTCTTTATTAAAGATTTTTCATCGATAATCTGTAGAACATAAAGAGAGATGCAGGAGAATGTGTGAGAAGAACCTTAGACCCAGATAACAGGGGACAAAACACTAGAGATAGAGTTACTGGCCAGCAACTAATCATTACTTTGTTTTGTGATGCTTGGACCTCAATGCGCTTTGCACGATGGGCAAATTTTAGTGTATTGTGGGTCTCTTCAGCGTTGCTTGATGCTGGCGTCACTGTGCAAATTAGCTGCAACAAGGAGTGAGTATATTGCCACAAATCATAATCACGTTAAATTAAACCGGTGTCACAGTTGGCAAGAAAAAACTCACTGAAACACGCCCTTGTCCACTCAAGGATGACTGAAGTAGCCGTGTTAGTTTTGAATCTCGAAATGGAATATGTGTAGCTTTTCCATCAGTTAGTTTTGATATCACCTAAAAAATAAAAAATAAATCCACCTGTTATTATTTGAGAAGACATGCCCAGTTCATGACAGCTTGGCACCAAATACTTACAAATTGAAATAATAAGAAAAATGCAAGCACATCGCTTGACCAGATTATCCAAAGTTAAAATGGATAAAAAAGGCAGTGAAGCTTTTAATCTTTTATTGATATAAGTAGCATAAGTAAGCCGTACCGTTCCAAGAGTTAGCAAGCTTTTATTGATATAAGATCCTTCCTTCCTGCGTACTCCAGTTGTTTCAGCCCTTGAGCTCTCTGAACCTGCCAGATCGATGAGGTGCTGCAAGTGAGAGAAACAAGTGAAGAATAAATAGATGCTCTCAAGACATATCAGATGCATAAAAAAAATATTTAAATATACCTATCTGAAATTAAATACGTATTAAACTAAGGTGATGTAAGGAACTGCTGAAATTTAAAAATAGGAAAAATAGCAGGATCCAAACCGACCAGCTGCGAGAAGGTGACTGCCTCCCCTTCATTAGACTCGCCATAAGAGCTGCTCTCAATTGTCTATCAAATAACAAGGAAAAGCTAAAGATCAGGTAAAGCTCTTTCACTGATACAAGTATGCATTGCGGATTTTTCATATGATGGCCTTGCAATATACAAGTGAAAAGTATACTATCAGTCTTCCGTAGTTCTTCACATAGCAATCATAAATACAATTTTACACTGGAAACATACAAATTCCCATGCCTCATTACCAGCGTAAATATTGTATGACTTCTGCTACTTAGTAGATTGAAGTTAGTGGAACCAACATGTCTATGCTCTGCAAATCAGAATGAACACAACAATTAGCAAATAAACCAAATATGCTGATCCACAATTGTGAAAATAAATTTTAACAATAACAGTAACACAAAATAGCAAATCCAGAATTAAGGGCAAATATATGACGATCACATTTGCACCACTCAAAAATCGAAGTGGGTAAATTTTTTTAAGGCGGAAATAGATATACTGCAAAAGGGTACATTCAGAGGAATGCAACTTCAAGACAATGAGTCTAAGTTGCATATTACCGCACACGATAGCATTTGGTGAAATGATACTCCCTCCGATCCAATATATGTGTCAGAGGTTTACACTAGCTCTAGGCAAAAGTTTGCCTAACTCTCCGACACTTAGTATCAAAGTTCTAATTTTCATGTAATGCCTAAACAGGCTTTCTACAACTATATCCATCAGATGCTGGAAACCTTAGTGGTCCAGAAGACAGTCAGTGGTGAGCAACTGCATTGTCCTCTAACTCCTATCCAGGGGTAGTGTGATTGGAAAGGTCTGCATATCCATCATCACCGTGCACGGCAGGTAACGTTTGTTGGTCACGGGTAGTACTTGACTAGTTGACTAATCATCACTATAATTCCAAGAAATACCACACTAACAGTCCCACTACAAAATTTGAAGGCAGTGAGTAGCGAGAGACCTGAAGATGTGACACTTGCAGCCATTTTATCTACGTGCTAGTACTAGGAAATAATCAGAGACCAGTCAGAGGCTGTTACATACTACTCCCTCCATCTCAAATTAATTGTCACAAAGATGGACAAAAGTGGATGTATCTAGACATAATTTAGTGTTAGATACATCAACTTTTTTCCACTTTAGTGACAATTAAAGTTGATGTATCTAACACTAAATTATGTCTAGATACATCCACTTTTGTCCATCTTTGTGACAATTAATTTGAGACGGAGGGAGTAGATACTACTGAGCACAGCAGGGTGTAAGAGGAAGGAGAGAAGAAGAAACTGCAAGTTTGGGTTCAATCATGGAATTTTGAAGAGGATAACTTCAATCTGACAGTGGGCCCAGCCTCATTGTGTGCCACCTCAATAGGTCGGACGACTCAACATGCTAGAGTAATTGTGTCTAATCACAACTAGTGGCTGGCTGCTCAACTATCACACTCAGCCGAGTCGAGGTGTAAGCCAAGTACCAACTGATACACTAGTTGAACCAGTAGTCAAAGGACTCTTAATAATTGATGGTGGGTTGTGGGAGAGTGGCATATTATGGACCTTCTGGGCAGCAAAAATTACTAGAGTATCTTCAGCCAACCAAGTTCACATGTGGTGAGAACCAGCACAAGCAGTTTACACCAGCAGCGAGTAGGGAGTAACCAGAGTATAGGTCATCCACAGTAGTTATGAAGGGAATCTGGATGGAGTTTCTCTAATTACACTCTTTTGCACTGACATTTAGATGATTCCCCCTTTAAAACGTAATTATGAAGGGATTCTAACCAGTTTCAGAGCTTTGAGGGAATTGCTTAATTTTCCATGATATCAGTTTTTAACTTAGTATAAGGATAACATTCCATCAGATAAGGACTCGTCTTCATAAATAAACTTGTCACCCTCACAGCTACTCCTAGTCTTAGTAGACAGCCCTATGTTCAAGTAGACATGCAAGTAGGTCAGTAGTAGAGTACCCTCCAAGCTTACTTAGTTCAATCAAATTAACTGGAATTTCAAAATCACATTATTTTCAAAAACTAGCTCATTTGTTTAAACTAAGTAGTGTCTGAGGGTACCCCGATGGCCATCCACTTGCATCTCTAAGTTCAGCCATATGGCAACACAACAAGAGTTCCAGAAGTAGATTAAATCAAGGAGACGACTGTATCATTAGAAAATTTACCTTCTCCAGCTGCAATAAGGGACAGAGCATGTGCAGGAGACAATACTACTTCTTCTTTGATACCCTCAACAAACGTTCCCTGATGAAGTTAATGCAGATCAAGGAGCTCTCAGTTCATAGTAAAAAGTGACGCATTGTATTCATCCTAAGTGATAGCAAGTTTGGAAGTGAACTTTTGTGCATGCAACCGTCAAAAAAGCCATCTGAAATGATCCAATTTCAACACGGGGAAAAATGATGCATTTTATTAATCTTAAAAGCTAGCAAGTTTGAACTTCTCCATAAAGTTGTCTAAAATGATCCAGTTTCTACACAGGGGAATGAGGCCACCCCATCAATTAGTAGCATGCATGACATGACGAATTGGTAAGAAATATCAATTGTGGTTCAACATACCGAGGAAATAGCCCATAATGAAGATTGAAGAACTGAGATATACACACCTGAGGATCCTCTCTAATCCGTAAGCTCTGCCCTGCAGGATTGAGTAGATCATTGACAACCTAAAATCAACAGAGTCCACAATTAGAACAGCATGATCAGGCAAAATAAAGAACATGCAAGCGATTGATGATTAATTGGGAACAGAGTCCACCATTAGTCTATTGAAAATCGTGATTGCAGCTAACAAAAATCTACC
Organism: Alopecurus myosuroides; assembly: GCA_028641055.1. Classification (NCBI taxonomy): domain Eukaryota; kingdom Viridiplantae; phylum Streptophyta; class Magnoliopsida; order Poales; family Poaceae; genus Alopecurus; species Alopecurus myosuroides. The sequence goes on along the minus strand of CM054060.1, from coordinate 57,993,954 downwards.
ATTCAAACCATCTGCGGAAAATTGCAAGAAATAAAACAAAGCAGGAATAAATCAACAAAAACGTGTGCAAGATGCATACTAACATGGGGTCTGATATGACATGGAGCGCATTTTTAGGTTTAACACTTCTTAGTGGACAACATGGCGAGTTAAACACAAAAGAAGACTTGAGAGATCAAAATGAAGGTAGCCTCATTACAAACAAGCAATGATATACTCCCTCCGTCTCAAAATAATTGTCATTGAGGTGGATGTATCTAGATGTATTCAAGTCTAGATACATCCATTTTAACCTTTTTAAAGACAATTATTTTGAGACGGAGGGAGTACAAAACGAAAAACTGTTTTCAAGTTTCCACTAGAAATGCTAACATCTATCAACAGTTCTAAAACCATTTCAGGCACCAACAAGCTATTGGCTACTAGGCTAGGCAACAAAGGTTACATGAAACCAGTTTCTGGGATCTACACAATTAGTTCAGAACTTTAGAAAAAACACATGGTACTTAGTGATTGGCCTGACAGCCTATTCAAATATTTGCTAGTTGAATGAGATCCAAAGTCCAAAATCCAGATGAATGGTTTTACACTTTTACTGCCTATCTCGCTTTTATACAGGCTTTCTGTTTTCTCTCCTCCAAATTTTTATGTTTGGAAGCATGGAAAGATAATCATACAGATGGGTTTTGGAATGCTAGGTATGACTGATACTTCTCATGTCTGGGGTTTGATCCATGATCTTTCAACCTAAAGCCTGTCGGCACGTAAAGCAACTAGCATGAACCAATATCAATATGACCTCACAAACTGAGATCAGATATAGAATGTACCGCCAGACTATGTGGATGGCTACAGTCGCTTCGTCATAGCAGCCAGCCTAGTGTTATTGAGTTAATTGGCACCAACGTCTTACAACAGAGGTTCAAGAAAATAATTTTTATTTCAATGATATCGAATACTTGACATGATGGTCCCTACAAGGCTTTGGATGAAACTTTCGCTCTAGCATTTAATTGGTTGTGAAAAATTGCCCATTCCAAAAGAAACCAGGATTCTTGCAATTAATTTTGGAACAGATCCCTGGTTACATGTTTGCATATAAGATAAGCAAGTAAGACTAACAAATAGTCCAAGCAGACGTGACTCGGTAATCAACATACGAACATGCTTCTTCCAAAACAAACCTCGTTATAAATTTCCAGGTATGATACGCGTAGGAGAAACTCGCGATCTGGCGTCTAGAAAGAAAAACCAAGCAGTGATTGAAGTTAATATGCAAATACTATAACATTAGCAAGAATGATTTGCCGTCTCATGATCCATGCCTCCATATTTAAAAAGTACCTCTTGTATAATGCTAAATGCATCTTTGACTGCCAAAGGTATTATTCCTGGGGACCTTTGATCTCCCTGACTCAAAAGAAAGAATATTAAGAGTGGTGACTTCGAAAATATAGCTAACTGGTGATTTGTAAAATATCAGCGTAGCGACATGTAAAATGAAAATAAAGATTTCTTATGAACAAATTGTAACTTGTATGCTTCAAAAGAGAAACGAAATTTGCCTGCCTCAATGAATGATGGTCAGTTTATCAGATAAAATAGAAGGAAAAACAGTGGGCATGATATCAGGAGCATTTAGCATGTTGTGGATTACACTCAATCGAGCATTAACTATGAATCACTATATAAGTTTCCTTACATGCATCGTATGTGTCTTTCCACTGCTTGTTACACCATATGCAAATATTGTTCCTGCAAGAGTACAAAAATGCATTATAATTTGCTTTGCAGAGCAGATAAAGTACATGCTAGCAAGATTCATAATCCATCATTTAGGAGATATCTCATAGTGACGTGACATCATGACTATTCAATAAACTTGTGCAATGATTTGACATTTCTGCAACTGTACTGTAGATACGACTCCCTCCGTCTCATATTAAGTGTCGCAAAAGTGGACAAAAATGGATGTATCTAGACATGTTTTAGTGTTATATACATCCATTTTTGTCTATTTTTACGACACTTAATATGAGACGGAGGGAGTACATGACATTTCGAAGATATCTCGTAGTAACATGCCATGAATAGAAACCAGCCTCTTTCAGCTTATAAAGTTAGTCCGGAAGGAAATTGATGCCATGAACCTAAATTGTAAGATGAAACTGAAGAGAGCAACAGAAGAAAGATCAATTACCATATACGCCCTCCATGGCACCACTGACAACATGTTGAGCTGCAACATCATATACTTGGCGGGTTGTAGTAGTCGGTGCAAAAACCCGGTCTGAACAATAATACGGAATTAGTCTGTGCAGTCTAATTTGAAACTGGAGAAGATACAGAAAATAGGAGTCCTAGAAATGTGCCTCCTTCTCCCAAATATTAATTTGTGATTGCTCCTTGCAGTGAAACAGCATGCTACACTTGGATAGCTCGTTGTATACAAGATATCGAAATAATTTTATTTGTTCACAAAAGTGAATATGTGTGAACATTTTTGTGCCATAACCTCCAAGTCCAGCTGTCCTGTTTACATATTTTAAGGGGGGGGGGGGGGGGGGGGGGGTTCTCATTCACAATTGCATGCTGCTATGTTATAAGGAGAGTGTGTTGATTTGCATTAACACACGAGCAGCAAGCCTGGAGAGCATGGTTTTTAAGGCGATGCTCAGCCACTCCCCCTCCGGCTCAGGACGCCTTAGCGCCTTAAAAACCATGCTGGAGAGTGCACATAATAGAATCCGTACTTGCATCAGTGGGCAAAAACTACCGTGTTGAACTATGTATCCCTCACAAATTGGTGGACTCTTTCAGAAGACTAGCACTCTTCTATTGGTCTGACTTACTCTACTTGTAAGCAAATTAAACGCCAAAAGTGCAATTTGATTTTTGAGGCCCTTGTTTACAATGCACTACCAATCTGTTGCAAATCCCAAAGTCACAATGCGAATTTCAGAGGCATTTCCGGAAAGCTGAGATCTAGAAGTAAACTGAGTAGTGGCGGCACGAGATGGTTCCAAGCATTTGCCATCAGAACTATCCCCAAATCCCATCTAGTTCGCCCCTGAGCCTTACGTGCAGAGTGAACACATAAGCATGGCAAATCCCGCAGTAAGTCAAACGTGATGATGATATGCCACAACCACGAAGTACAGCAATCCACCCAGAAATGCCAACCAATAAACTCCGGAGGCACATACCGTAAGCATAGCCGACGTTGGGATTCTGCTCGCTCCGCACGACCGTGTCGCCGTCGGCGTACCAGGCGACCTCCTCCCCCTGCCGAATCTCCCGCGGGCTTCACACGCACAAGAGAAACCAAAACCCCGAATCAAGCCACATTCCCCAAATCCAAACCGAAGAGAAAGCGAGCAGAGCAGCGGCGGCGGCGGACCTGAGCGGGCGGAAGCGGACGGTGACGGTGACGTTCTCCTTGGTCCCCTGGTCGTCGTCGAGGCGCGGGGACGCGGGCCCGTCGAGCGACATCTCCGGCGTGAGGCGCGAGGAGGACGTGGTGGTGGTCGCGGTCGACGCCGGCGAGCCCGGCTGCGGCTGCTGCTGCTGCTGCTTGGCCACCGCCGCCGCAACCGCAACCGGGGACCCCCGCCGCTGCCGCGAAACCGAGCGCGTCGCCATTGGCGCGAGATCTAGCAGCACGTGGCACCCGCCATTCGGATCCGCGCCGGGCTTTATGCGGGTTTTTTGCTAGGGTTTTTTCCCCTTTTCGGTTGGGCGTAGCGCTCACTTCACTCGCTCGTGGGGAAGGCGCTGCTTTCGGATGCCTTTTGCGCTCGCTCTCCCTTTTGCTTCCGTCGGAAGCGATGGGACGCCGCTGCGTCTGCGTGCGATGCGAGAGCGAGACGGAAGTGTGCGAGAGAAGGGAAGGGAGAAGAGAGACCGAACCAACTGGCCCGGCCCGCTCCCGTTGAGTGGGGTTGGGTGGGTGGAGGCGGGCACGCTGACTGGTGGGGACTGACGCCGATGGGTCTACACGTCGGATGTTGACTCGTGCAGCTTTGATTGGCTGGCGGCGTGGAGAGAGATGGTGCCGTGGAGGCATCGCCCAACTGTGAGCCTGTTTACGTGATCATAATGCCCGATTTAAGATGACATAGTGTTATCCTTCAGAAAAAAAAGATGATACAGTGTTAGTAGGTTGCTGTGACCTGTCTGCGCTAAAGTACAGTACGTGTGAAAAACGCATTTACACGTATTTACTGCTCTTAAAACATGTTAAACCTGAGAGGTCCACACCCACCCACGAGCACGAGCATGCGTCGTCTTTGTTGCCACAATTCGACGGCAGACGGCAACGACTTGCCGTTTTATCAACGAAACACGCACCAACCGAAAGAATGACGCGTCTTGTTGCGTAGCCGGGGAGGGAGTGGACAGCCAGCCATGCGCCGCACCGCCGATCTCCTGTAGCCGTCGGCGTTTCCATGCGCGCGCACCGTGGCTGGCTGCCGCGGCGTACTACGCAGAGACGAAGAGAGAGGGCGTCGGCGTCGCGCGGCGGAGCGGAACCGGCCAAAGACCAACGCCGCGAATCCTGCAGCCCGCACGCAGCGGGTCGTTGTCCAAGAGCGCGGGGCGCGGGCGGGACCGCGCGCACGTCCGCCCGCCATGCGCCAAACGCGCCGAGCCACACGAAGCGCGCTACGACGGGAAGGGAAGGGATCACGTACGAATGCTGTCGTGAGCCGGGACCGGAGCGCGCGCGCACGTAGAAGAGACAACCCCGGAGGATTGTGAACTCCATCAATGCACTATTCCGGTTTGATGCTGTCCTCGCGTGCCGCCGCCAGTACCCACCTTGCCGCCCTGGCTGCTCTAGCGCTAGATTTCCTTCCAGATCGATAGAGACACCAGTGTGAAGTGTAAAGGCGGTGGGCCAAGGATGCGCACCACATGCGCGTGTTGTGTCTTGCCCATTTTGTCATTTGTCCTGCTACCGGACAAGGTGGTGACTGACTGACTCCATTGGGCATAAATGGCTGGCACCACTGCTGCCCACTCGGCACGTGCATGCTTTGCCGTGGCGTACGCCATGGGGATGCCTAGCTGCTTGCCCCTTGCAGCTGCAATTCCTCTGGGAAGATTCACAGGTATACTAGTTCGCATGAAGACTGAAGGCAAAGCTGCTCAGCATGCTCTCATTTGATTCACAGGATTTTCAAAGATTTTTTTCTGTAGGCTTGAGGTTCCACGAGAATTTCTCATAGGAAAACCATCTGATTCAAAAGATTCCAATAGAAATCTTGTAAGTGTAAAGTGTAGAAAAAAAAAAGGAAAACGCTGTGAATCACCCGGGGGAACGTTTCGTTCCGTCCCCCGGGTCCGTGTCCGTTCGATGCGTGCGATGTGGGCGGTTGGATTAGGACGCACGACCCCGCCGGTTTCGCTTAGATTAGGACAGCGCCCCGTTTTGCTCCTTCGGTGGTTTCCATTTCTGCCCTTGCCGTTACGTTTCTCTCGCGCGAGGTGAGCGACGTAGGCGAGGTGGCGGCGACGGTAGGATTCGCGGGCGGCGACGAGAGGCGACGCCGTCGACGCGGTCGCCCTCTTCCTCCTCCTCCTCTCCGGCTATCCCCTGAGGTATCTCCTATTCCTTTCGCCTCCGTCCTCCTCTTCGGCTCGGCCTCCCTCTATCATCACCGGCGTCATATCGGAGTTTAGTAGTAGTCACGAGCGCCGGCGGGCGGCGGAGCGGTCGCGTGTCCTTGCACACTACGGCGCCCCCTTGACCGCCCCCTACCCTGCTCTCAGGCGCCCCCCCGACGTGGCCAATTTCCGCTTATTCTGCATCAACGCCGGTAGCTAGGGTTTCGCCGCCGATTCGAGCGGCGTCGCTGTTGCAGGTTTGCGAGGTCTCCGGCGCTCCCCTGCCGCGTGAAATTGATGTCTCAGGCGACCCCCCTGTACTGTTGCTCCATGGTTTTGGTTTGTGAGCAGAAATTGCTCCCAATTTTGCTTCAATAGCTTAGTCTGCAACTTCTTGAGGAGCAATTGTTTGGATAAAATTTGCTCCACTGTTCTGCACTTTCCATATGCTTATTTCCTGTGTTGTGCACAATTGTTAGTTGTATATTTGAGCAAATTGCAAATTATTTTAGCAGTTTTTAGACCTTTTTAGCATTTTTTTAGTTGCTCAACCACATTCGACACCCCCGTGTTCACACATCCGTGTTTTGTAGCAATTTCCTGTTCTTTTTAAGTTCGAACCGTACGTACGCAAGTAGTTGTATTTTTCTGAACTTCATCTATTCTTTTTTGCAGCTTGTTTGGTGATCGTACTTGGCCTCCTAGTGTATTTGCTTTCAGTTTCTAATCAGCAGCTCAAATGGAGGTTTGTTCTATTACTGCATTTGTGTTGCTTCTGTTGTACATATTGTGTGCTACTTTTGTTTCCTTTTTTTGTTCACAGATTTGATTTTTTTTTTGCTGATCAGGGGCAGTATTGGGTCAGCAAGGACCGGTTCGCTGCCAAGCGTCTGCTCAAGTGCGCAAATGATCTCTCGCCGCGGAAGCGAGAAATTATTGAGCAGCATAGCGCTTTTTCCTCCCTTCTAAATATCTCTCCTTTCAATGTCCCCAATGAGCTGATTGATTTCGTTGCTGTGAACACCGTTGTTGAGCTTCGTGAGTTTCATCTTGGATCTAAACGGATTGTTTTCACAAGGGATATTATAAAGAAGGTGTTTGGTCTACGCTCAGGATCAAAACCTGTTGAGTTGCTCACAAAGAGTGTTCATTCCGACATCAGAGAAGCTTACAAAGCCTCGTTGGGGAGGCTCCCCATAGAGAATGCAGCGAAGATGCTGAAGGAGCTTGACGATGGTGAAGAGGATTCCATTATCAGGACATGGGACCTCTTATGCTTTGCCACCGTTCTGAACCCATCCACGAACAACATGATGTGCCTAGAGTACATAGGGTCCATGAGTGACCCAAAGAGGACGCACGAGTATGATTGGGAGGAGCACATCCTAGAGCTTCTGATGTATTACATTGAAAAAATTCAGAAGAAGAAGGAGCAACCTCTCGAGCTCGATGGCGTTGCCGTTCGTAAGGGCAAGCAGAAGGTTGATACCGAGGAAGCTCCTGGTCCTTCGAAGAAGAAGACGAAGGTGAAGAACATGTTTGAATTCTGGATGTCTGGCCCTTTGCCTGTTCTTGCTGTAAGTTTTTTACTTTTACTTTACATATTGCTACTTTACTTAATTTTGTTTGCTCCGTTAGTTTTAATTTATTGTTCCCTTAGTTATTTTCTGTTGCTTCATTTTTGTTTTGTTTCTGTTATTTTTGTTATAGGTTTAAGGTTTTTACATTTTTCTGTATAGCTTTGCTACTTTTCTTATTTTTGTTTGCTCCAATAGATTTAACTTTTTGTTGCTTTAGTTTTTTTTTGTTGCTCCACAGTTTAGTTTTTGTGTGTACTAGTTTATGTTTCTTATGTTCTAGCTGTAAGTTATTTGCTACTTTACATAGTTTTTGTTGCTCTTTTAGTTTTATATTTTTGTTTCTTTAGTTATGTTCTGTTGCTCCAAATGTTTTATTTTTTCGCGCGAATTCTTGTTTCTGTTTTTTAGTTGCACTTTTTTTACAGCTGAAGGTTGATTATTTTTGTGTGTTTTGTTTTCCATATGCAGCTGGTTTACATGGACCACTTGCTAATCCCGAAGAACGAGCACTTCATAAACAATGGGATTCCTAGGGTTTGCTTCGTGACAAGTGAAGATTTCAGTTTCATTGTCAAGATCGACCGCGACAACAAAATATTGCTGAACAAGACCGTCTTTGGGAGGCGCCCTGTAAGTAGACTCACATTTGTTGTTTTCTTTTTTTGCTCCTTCGTTGTTTGCGTTCCGCTGCCACGTAACAATTTTGTTTTGTTTGGATCTCAAAGATGATTTGTTCTTTTGTTGTGCAGTTCCTCCCGTTATCCAGAACAGTGTATGCGCCTCCCTTGGACAGTTCATTGCCCGAAGATATTGATGTTAATCCGTACGCATCTCTTAACGAATGGCTTGTTTTCCCGACCTTCGAGCAAGTTGAGGTTTGTATAGTTTTCCATGTGTTGTTTTTTGCAGGTCATTTTGTTTGTTTCATATAGCATTTTTTACTTCTTCATGTGTATCAAGGTGTATTTTCCCCACAATTTGCTACTTTACTTATTTCCCTTTGCTCCATTAGTGTTTAAGCAATGCTTTTGTAGTTATTTTATTTTGTTCCATTGTTTTATATTGTGCGTACTTTTTTCTGTTTTTTAGTTGTTTTTACATGTCTGCTACTATAGTTTTTTTACTTTGCACCATTAGTTATTTTTGTTTTGTTCTATCAATGTAGTTGCTCAGTTTTGCTGTTTTTTTGCTTCTTTTTTGAATGTAATCCTTGTTTATTCTTCATCACAGGTACCATCTCGTTTCAAGAACATATATGACAAGCACAGGGTTAGTTTCGCTTCAAACGTTGATGCTACTCTCAAGAGTCTCGCTGTAGGCTTAAAATCAATGCAGTCCAAGCAAATGGCTTTGCTTTTGAATGATGTTGAAGCTGCCATGAAGGAAGACGATGGCCCTAGTGTTGTGTTTCCAGCTGCTGGGGTAGGACTTGACGGGCAGGGCAATACGGATGGTGACAAGGCTGATTCTGAGTCCGATGATATCGAAATTGATGAGGATCTTGTTGCTGTGGATCCTACGGACTGTGATTCTAATGTTTGTGGAGAAGGCAATGCAAGGGCGGCAGCCAATGAGCAAACCAATGCTACGGAGCGCAATGATGTGCCGCAACCAGCAGTTGTTGTAGGGACCTCTCAGACGGACGCTGATGGCGAGGAGCAGGATGCTGTTAGTAGTCCGATTAGAGGTGCTGTTGGTAGCCCGGTTCTAGCTGATGTTGGTTGTCCAGTTGTAGTTGCTGCTGTTGGCAGTCCAGACAAAGTGGCTGCTGCTGGTAGCCCAGCCATCCCTGCTGCTGTGATTCCATCCATGCCCACTGCCATTAGCCCACCTAGAGTTGCTGCGGATCCTATGCCGGCTTCTCCCTCACCTCGGCGCAACATACCAGCAGGCTACTGGGATGACTGTCCGAAATTCAATGTGTGGAGCCAAGACAATGAATCCTCCCAAGCCGCTGACCAGACCGATGTTGTGGAAAAGGTCGTTGATGTTGCTGCTCCGATAGGTGGAGAGAAGGTTGCTCCATCGTGTATGTTCTCCTTCCCCTTTTTCCCTATTTTGTTACATTTTTGCATTTTTCATCTTTGGTTTTTGTGTGCACTGCCCGCCAAAACAAGCCTTTTCAAAGTTTTTCTTTTCTGATTCACCTTTTGTTGTTGTGTAGCTTCCAAAGCTTGCCTTGGCGCCGCCATACCGGAAAATTTGGAGGAGATTCCGGAAGCTGCAACACCGGATCATGGCGACAATACAGGTTTGCCTCGCTGTTCTTTTCTGCTGGTTTTCTTTTAAAAAAATTATTGTCTTAGTGTTATAGTTTTGCTTCATTAGTTAATTTTATTTGCTACTTTAGGTATTTCTGTTTGCTTCTTTAGTTAATTCTGCTTGCTACTTTATCTCAGTCTGTTTGCTCCTTTAGATACTTATGGTTGCTACCTTAACCACTTGCTTTCTTTTTGTTGGTTTTCCTAGACATTGGGGGCAGCTCAGGTGCTGAAGAGAAGAAGGATGCCAGCACTGGCTTGCTAACTTTTCAAAGGAGGACTAGGCGCAAAAGGGCTATGAAAGATGATGTCAAGGCTCCGGTGGCGAAAAAGATGAAGAAGACATCTGTAGATACCGTTGCACTGTACGACAAGTTTGTGCGCCATCCGCGCCATCTCAAGCCTTCAATCAAGGGGAAAGATGACCCGTGAGTCTATTTCTTTCTGGCATTTTTTAGCACAGTTTTTGTAATTACGTGACATTCTTTGTTTTGCTACTAGCTACTCCTTTTTTTTGCTTTTTACTTTTGGTCATTTGTAGCAAAATGGGGCACGGCTGATTAGGTTTTATTGTTTTTCTTTTTACAGTCCTCCTTTCATTGCGATTGGGGGCTCTCACTGTGACTACAGGAGTTTCCACAATTCACTAGGACCGAGGAAGTATCTAGACACTCAGGTTATGTGTGTTTGGTCTGAGAGCTTCAACAAGGATGCCAAAAGAGAAGAGGATGGCTGCTCAACCGCTTTGAAAAGATATGTTTTCAATTGCTACTCAACGGTTAGTTCTTTGTCCTTAGACCTTTTTAGATGCATGCCTCAGTTTTGTCCTAAGATGTAATTCAATTTTTGCTCCTTTTCTGTTTTGTCATGAGTAGCAAAAGCTCATAGTTGACCCAAAGAAGTTCAACCCTGCTGCACTTGCGAGAGAGTTCAAAACGCAAAACGCGAAGTTCAAGATCATGAAGAAAGACCTTGTGAGCTATGCTTTCCCTGTTTCTACATTTTTGCTTTTCGCTACGTTGTAATTTCATTGGTATTTCTTTTCATGAACCAGTTTTTTTGTGGACAATTGTATAACTTTCTGTTTTTTGGACAGAATTGCTCCCATTCCTAGTTTTTTATGCTCTTTTAGAAGTTTTTGCTTGCTTCAATAGTTTTAAATAATTGCTACATTCAGATATCCAGTGATTGTACATTTTCTAATTTGGTTTTCTTTTTGTTCCGCTTGCATTTCTAGCTTTACTTCCCTGTGGTGAAAAGCAATCACTGGATGGTTTGCACTGTCAATTTGATCCACGACCAGTTCCACGTGTTTGACTCCCTGAGCAACAAGGACAAGAGCTTTCTCGAGGAAGCAGCAAACAACCTGGTTTGTTGTTACAACTGTCTACAAGTATTACATTTTTGTTGTCTTGTTTGCCTATCACACTAATGTCTAATTTTTTTGCTATTTTCCAGTTCATTAACTTTGCTGCACTTTGCAAAGCTTCTGGAGTGTCGAACCACATAGACATCGACCGCTACACACTTTCCACACCCCCACACCCACAACAGAAGACTCTGTAAGATTTGTTTCTCCTTTTTTGATGCAGTTGTACCAGTTTCTGTTTTGGGGACAGAATTGCTCCCATACCTAAGTTTATATGCTCTTTTAGAAGTTTATGGTTGCTACAATAGGTTGAACAAATTGCTACCTTCATGTTACCATTCATTTGCACATTGCTTTTCGAGTTTGCTACTAACTATGATCATTTGTTTTCTTTTCTCTTTTCTGTACAGCTTTGATTGTGGCTTCTTCACAATGCTCTTCATTGAGCACTTTGATGCTAAAACCATGTTGCCTTTCAACAAGGAGGATATTCTGTCATATCGCATGGCTGTCGCAGCAAAGCTCATCGAGGAAAGAGAGAACAAAGACAACATTGTCGACATCATGGAGGCTGCCTTGGAGGCCCCGAGGGGGGTGTAGAGATTTGTAGTTTCTGTAGTCTAGAGTGACAATCACCACTTGTACATTCGCCTTTGCCTCAATTAGTTTCGTCGTAGCCTTGGATGGATGAAAGAACCTTTCTATTTGTGTTACCGTATTGTTTATCCGCGGTGGTATCTACTGATCCACGGTTTGTGTCAGTTTGTGGAACAAATTTATGTGGCTATCAATGACAAAGAGTTGACGGTGTACCTTTTTAACCATGTGAATTAATGTATTTTTCTCACCTGCTTGGTTTTTATCCACTAGTTCACATCAAATGAAATCTTTTGTAATTTCCTGGCACCCTTTTATGTGTGTTTTTTGTTTTTCCTGGAGTTGACCAAGTTTTTGCTTCAATAGTTGTATAGCTTTGCTTCAATAGGTATTTTCCAATGCTACAATAGTGAAATCTGGTTGCTACAGAACACCTTTCTATTTGTACCATACAGAGATTTTCTGAAACCCCTGGACAGGAACAGGTTTTTGCTCTCGCAGAGTAATCCATTTGCTTCAATAACAGTTTTTCAATGCTTCAATTGCAATAAAAAGTTACTACCAACATTTTTTACACAAACAAAAGGTAATAATTTTATTTTGTTGGCTCCAATGCTGACCACATTTTTACATTTGCTCCAACGTAAGAATATAAGATATCCACAGAATAATTATTTGCTCCAATGCAAGGTAACTATGTTCTAAATCGTTCCATACCAATAGCACCAATGCCATGTACAAGTAATATCTCCACCCTAACAACTTAATCGTAGCAACATGTTTACAAAAACATCATGACAAAACAGCTACAGCCTTAGCTCAGCCCCTGCAGCAATTCTTTCATCCTCCACTTGTTTTGCAACACAATCTTTCACCGCATGTCCCTCCTCATGACACCATGCACACTTCATTGCTCTTTTCTTTCTAGGTTGCTTGGGCTTCTTCACCGGTGTCTTGTTTGTCGCTTTGGCATCGTTAGCTTGCTTGCGCCTCTTCAAAGTTTCTTCATCGCGTAGCTCAACCAAAGTCTTCCGCCTCTGTTCTTTCATCGTGGGACGTCCTTTAGGTTTTACCCGTTTAGGATTTTTCAGAGTTTGCTCGCCGGTAGCAAATTGCCCGCAGTCACCAACCATTGTTGTTGGTTCATCTTGTGGTGGTCCATTTTGTTGCTCTTCATCCAATCCTGCATCCTCTTCTTGACCTCCTTCAACAACATTCCTTTTTGCTCTCAAGATTGCAGCAACCTTTTTGCTAGCCTCACCCACCATTCCTGAAACAGCCACATAAGCTTCATCCACAAAACAAGCATCAGAGGCAAGCTGATTCATTTTCCTGCATAACGCGTTGTATTTCAGTGTATTGGTTGGTGGGACACCAAATCTGAGCCCGTTGTCCCCAGGATCAGGTGCTGGTGTTGTTGCTACCGAGGACCATCTGTAGAGCAAGTACCTTTCTGGGATTTTCTGGACATTTAGGTGGACCATGACCCTGATGATGTGTGGACATATCAGTCCACACATTTCAAACCCGTTGCAGCCGCATGAGTATAGTCCCTCCTCAAAGTCAACCTGAACCCGGTATGTTCTCACATCTAGCCCAGGGTTTGGAACTAGATCAAAACAAAAGCCATCTACCTCTGCCCGTAGTGGATAGAACTTTGTTGATGCAGCAACATGCTTCTGGTACCTTTCAAAGATTTCTGCTGTGTAGAATTCCTGTCCTTGCTTCTCAATCGCATAACTGCAAAACAAGTTTTTTGCACCATTAGTTTAATTTTAATGCTACAATAGTATGTTTTGGTTGCTACTTTAACTGTTCTGGAATGCTACACACACACAGCAGGCAGAGACATTTTTTTGCACTAGTTGCTACACACTACCTTTACTTTTTTTTTGTTTTTTTTTGGTGTGCTACAATGGGTGCTGTTTTCATTTATAGAAATGCTACTTTGCTTTGCTTACCTTCCCCAAAGCGATCTTCTCGTTGTCTCCATTGCAAACCCGGCGTTATCCTCCCGGTCAAGCATCAATGTTTGGCAAAGCTCATATTGTTGCACAAAATTGTACACCGAGTCCCCTGGCCGTATCAGCGTTTTGAAGTATGAATTCAGTCCTTCAGACCTTCCAGTAGTGCTCGTGAATGGGAAGAATCTTTTCCTGAAATAAACAGGGGCCCATGTTGTTCTAGTCTTCCACATGTTTTGCAGATGAGTGTTTTCAGACATGCCAAACTCTGCCACCATATGCTCCCAACAGTCCTCAAATTGCTTCACTGTGTCCGTTCCATATATGCACCCATAGAAAGCATCACTGAAAGGATTACCTTCCGCCAAGTTTGGTCCCAACTTCTTCCTCGCAAGATGCAGGACATGGTAGAGACATCACCTATGTACCGATTGCGGGAAAACCTGACGTATTGCCTCAGCCATTGCTTGATCTTGATCTGTCATTATGTTATCGGGGTGGACACCATCCATTGCAAGCATCCATTGCTCGAACACCCACTTGAAGGTTTCTATCTTCTCATCTGCTAACAGAGCACAGCCTAGCACAATCGTGTGTGAGTGGTTATTTATTCCGACTATGGGAGCAAAAGGCATATTGTATCTATTCGTACAGAAAGTTGTGTCAAAAAAGACACAATCCTTGTACTTATGATACAATGACCTTGTTCGACCATCCACCCAGAATAAGGCCCTCACAGCACCATCCTTGTCAACCTGCGTAGCAAGCAGAATTAAGTAAAGTAGCAAGCATAAATACCTAAAGTAGCAAACAAAACTAAGTAAAGTAGCAATCAGAAATGAGTAAAGAAGCAAAACCTGCGTAGCATAAAAAAAGTTGCTGTTCTCAGCTTGCCTTTGCTTGAAATAATCCAATGTCAGCTCCATGTCTCTTAATGTTACCTCATTGCGCAGCATTGTGCGGATGTTTGAAACATCCCTCTTAACATATCCCAAGCATCTTGGGTCTCCACCGTGCACACTGCCCAGAGCCCCCATCAGTTGCGCTGTGGTTATGTTTTGGTTATGCAAAGTTTGTATGAACTGATAGTCCTCTTCCGGCACCTTCCTGTGTGAGCGGTAGAACCTGCGCCTCCCCACTTGCTTCACCAAGGCGTGTGTGTGATCTGCTCGGAAAACCGTCACTGTCCAAGCTCCATTGCGCACGCCAACGACCATGTGGGCTTTACAATCATGGCGAATGACCTTCATTCGCTGCCGTGTGTCCGACATTTCAACTTGCTCCGAGGCTTGCTTGCTTCTAGACTTTTGCGCGCTGTGAATGCTCATGTCATTTTCTTCTTCAATTGGCAATTTGCTACCAGCATTGCTTCCATGCTTCTTCTTCTCGGACGGAGGTCTACCTGTGTGCACGCACTCAAACACCCTGCTCAGAATAGTATCCGGAGGAGCATTTCTCGCTTGGCTGTACTTCGTGTTTCCAATGCGGGTGCCAAATCCCAACTTCATTGCGTAGTCATTGTAGACCTTTTATGCTTCCTCGATATCATCAAAGATCATCCCAACATATGGCTCCACTGGTTGTGATGTTATTTCCTCGCCAGCTTCCTCAACAGCATTTGAAACAGAACCACTATTCGCGCTACGAGGCCCATCAACGAAACCATTCGGAGCACTGTCCCGACAATCATAGTGGTTCTGATCCTCTCCTCCAGGGGTGGCGTTAAGGTCAAATCCTTCCAATATTGAGTCCGCAACAAATCCCTGAATCAAAAAACAACAAAATATGAGTTTTCTTGCCGATGCTACAGAACACACATTTTCTTGTTTGAGTTTTGGAGCAAAACACCATGCCAATAAGTAGCAAGTTTTAGCAAAAATATGTGCATCAATCTAAGCTTGCTACATATAATGCTACAATGAACCAAACACTCAAGTTGATCTAAAACAATGGTAGCATACTTTTCTGTACAAACATCATATAAAACAGAGCATTTTTTCTTGTACAAGCAAACCATCCCAAAAAAACACACCAAGTGGAGCAATTCATAGCAACAGCAATCACACCAAGACTGATACTCATAACAAGTTGTAGTAGCATTTTTTTTCAGGAGCAAATTCAAGTATTAATTGGAGCAAATTTGTGAGCAATTCATAGCAACAACACAGTTTGCTTCCAATGATCAATTTCCAGCAACAATTTTAGAAGGTTTTGCTCCCAATGATCAAACAACTTGCAGGAGGAACTTATTGCAGGAGCATCCATCACAAAATTGGGGAGCAATTTTTTTGCAGGAACAAAAATTTTGAGCAAAAAAAACTCACAGATCGTGGTGGTTCCTCATTGTCCGGATCTTCATTGAAGAAGGATGGAGGATTTCGGACCCCTTCACTCGGGCGCGGAGCAAACCATGCTCCCAGGCCGCCGTCGTACAAGCTGGTACTGCGCCTCCTTCGCCGGCTCGCCGGAATCGCTCCCGAGCTCGAAGCTGCCGTCGATGGTGGGGGAACGCTGTGAGGTTGGACAGGAGGTGGGTAGAGCACGTGGTTGCGGACGTGGTGGGCCATCGCGTCTATTTCGCGGCGCGCCGCCGCGTCGACTGCCGCCGGGCGCCCGCGTCGATCTCCTACCGCGCCGCCCCCGGAGTTCACGGGAACCTGCCCCGATCCGCGTCCTGTCGGGTTTTGCTCCAATTCGCGCCTTTTTGCTCATCGAAGCAAAAGCGGGGGCTCGTTTCCTTGGGAGGGCATCGTGCGGCCCACGTCCGCCCGATCGGACGGCTGGCGATCCGGGGGATCGGGATGTTTTATCCCCCGGGGGACGCTCAGCGCGTTCCAAAAAAAAAACCTTTAGCCTGGATCTCATGGAAAATTCCTTAGCCAAAACCGTACTCATTTGATTCATATGGTGCGAAAAGAATAGGAAAAAGGAATGTATAGGATTAGGATGGTATTAGGGTTTGATGGCGATGGAGTTTTGACGTGTTTCTGAAAAATTCTTCGGAGTGCTTTCGAATTAGTGTTTTAGGGTGTTTACGAGCGAAGAGTCAACTCGAGGCGGTGCCCGAGGCCACCAGCGGCCCACCAAGTGTGGGTCAAGGGTAGGCCGCGCCTGGGGGTCACCTGGGTACGTCATGTCTCCCCTCCGGCTCTCATTTGGACTCCGTTTTCGTCCCGGGAAAAAATAATTCTCCGTAAATTTTTAACCCATTCCGAGAATATTTCTTCAAGAACTTTTCTAAAACACAAAACAATACAAAACAGAAACTGTCACAGAGCATCTTGTTGATAGGTTAGTTAACAAAAACGTCTGTCGGGGGGTTACCCCCGAGTAGGGTAAAGGCAAGTGGTAAAAGCGTCTTACAGAAGAGAGGTTTGTCGAGTAGCCGACTACCCGGTACTTGCTACTCGGTCGACAGCTACTCGGTTTCTCCTCAAGATGCCCGGAAGGAGATATCAGTCAAGTTACATCCATTCGAGTAGAAGAGTTGGCCCGAGTACAATTGGCGGGAACAATTGGCGGGAACCTACTCGGGCCAGAAAGTCAAAGGAGCCGTTCTGACACAGGATCCCGCGTATCCTGGGTCCGTACTTGGCAGCATTCGAACTACTGTTCATCTGGGACCGGCCTGCCTGACAGTGACAGCATGGAAGCAGGCTGTGGCAGGATAAGGGGGGCCTACTCTGTGCTTAGGTACAGTGATACCAGTCTGTCCCCTTGTTTTGCCCAACGACTTTCTAGATACAGCCAAGATCAAGAACCAAAGGTGTCAGCGGGAACCCGGAAGAAGGACGATGTGCACACTATGTCGACACTTGTCCGTATTTGGACGTATCCGGCTGGGCACCATGTATATAAGGTGCCCCGCCGCCTCCTGCGTGAGGCATCGCTTACAACGGGCTAGATTGCACACTGGAACCCTAGAGAACACATCTTGACCTAGTTCTTGCCCCAGTTCTTCACCTAGAGAGAAGGGTGGCTACTCGGTAGCAGGAACATTGTACTGTGGCTACTCGGTGAGACACCAAAGAATACAAAAAAGGCAGGAGTAGGGGTTTTACCTCCTCACGAGGGCCCTGAACCTGGGTAGATCGTGTTGTTTGTAGTGTTTATTTTGTACCTCACGCGGCTACTCGTCGCGTGATCCCTCCCCGAGCACCTCCAGCGTCCATCGTCCCCACATCTTTAGCCATCCTATGGCATCTGCCGTGACACCACCACGACAGTTGGCGCCCACCGTGGGGCAAGCAGTGGCGCTGGTTGGAGTTTCTGTTCGGACGGGATCTTCCTCAGCGGAGCGCGTGGTTTGTGGCCTTGTCCACAGATTCGGCTCCTTCGACTTCGTCACCGACAACGCCGGCGATTTCGGCGGCAAGGCCATGCCGGAGGGCGGCTCGGTGGTCTCCTTCGGCTCTCATCTCGTCTACGTCGCCACCGTCGCCAACCGCGCGTATCCCGAGCTGGTGCATGACGCGGAGGATCCTCCCGCGGTGATCGCTGCTCGCGGAAGGCCCGCGTCTCGCTCTGCGAACTGCGCTGAGGTGCTGGTGACGGGCTTGGCGGCAAACGTTGGCGCAGCCGCTACTGGCGCTGCGGCCGTCGTCGAGGAGGTGGACGTACCGGCTGGTGGCAGGGTACACCGGCCCTACGAGAAGGAGAGCAACATGCCGCCTTCCACGTCTGCGACCATTCCCGCGTCGGCTACGCGGCCTGGCATGCCAACCCCCACCGACATCGAGCTCCTGGCCATGAGGGAGCAGCTCGAGCGGTAACGCCTGGAGCTGCTTGCCGAGCAGGCGGAGTTGGACAAGGTGAGGTTAGAGTTGAGTCTAGATCAGCTCGAGTACAACAAGGCTCACGGCTTCACGCCGGTTGTTAGGAGGCCTAGCAGAGTAGGTGCTACTCGGCGTAACCTTGGTGCCGAGATGGCAACAGTTGTAGAGGCTACTGCTCAGTCCGCCACCGCAAACACCTCCACCAGGCCCAGATACAGCACACCCGCCAAAACACTTAGAGCTGCAGAGGCTGTAGCTGCCGAGTTGCCTCGCTTAGATGGCGATGCGCGTATTAGGCAGCAAGAGAGACTCAATGAGTTAGTGTTGGAGGCTGCCAGGCAGAACGAGGAGTTCCGGAAGGCCAATCCGGGTGCTGGGGCTTCGCAGATGGTGCATTCGCATGCGGCTAGATCTAACGATCAGGCCTCATCTCCGCATCCCAGCCGCGAGAAGAGCCGCAGCGGCCGCTCGGGCAGAGACAGGCAGATGCAGGTGTATGACCCGGCTGCTGCCGCGAAACAGATTGCTGTGCCGCAGCAGCCCGGGCAGGAACACAATGCTGCAAGAGCAGGCTCTCAAGCCCATCAAGCTCAAAGCCGTGTCCGAGAAGCTGCGCGTCCTGGATCTTCTCGGCAACCCGCAGCTCAGCCTACTCGGCAGAGGCAGCAGCCGCGCGCTGTGGCACCAGTCGTCAACCCGGTGGAGCAACCTGCAGCGGTGCAGGTGGACAGGTATGATGACGGCAACTCGGCCATGGAGATGGCTGGCTATGATATTCGTGACCGTGTTGGTGACCGTGTGCTGGCGCCTGGAGACGCAAGGCATCAGTTGGACCGGATCAGCTTATCGGCGCGGCTGGAGAGCACGGGTCCCCCTGGCCCCGAGTGCTTTGGCCCGCGCATCATGAACGAGCCGTCCGTGAAGAATTTTCAGCTCGCTAGAGGCACCAAGAGCTACAATGGTAGCACCAAGCCTGAAGATTGGCTCAATGATTATGTTACCGCGGTCCACATCGCGAATGGCAACAGAAGATGGGCTGTGCGCTATGTTCCACAGATGCTAGAGGGTCCAGCTCGCACTTGGCTCAACAACTTGCCCAAGAACAGCATCAACTGCTGGCTGGACTTCTCGGATGCCTTCATCAGCAACTTCACGAGCACATACAAGAGGCCGAATAGGCCGCAGCAGCTGTCAGCTTGCAGGCAGCGAGAAGACGAGACAGACCGCGAGTATCTTACTCGGTGGAGCACACTGAGGAACACCTGTGAGGGTGTGAATGAAGCTCAGGCCATCACTTGGTTTGCGCAGGGATGCAGGCATGGCAGCATGTTGTGGCAGAGATTGCAGAGGGAGATGCCGAACACTCTGGCGGAGACCATCAAGATTGCGGATCAGTACACACTCGGAGATCCCACTCAGCCACTGATGGACTCCTCTGAGCCGAGAAGAAACTTCAGCAACAACAAGCGCAACGAGTTCCGCAACAAGCGCCGAGTGGACAATCGGTATGATCCCGAAGAGGTCAATGCAGTGACTGTTGGAGCCAGTGGCAGCCAGAGGCAGAAACCTGCTGGAGCCTACGGGCAGAACCAGGGCCAAGGCAACAAGAAGCCATTTCGCACCTCACAGTCGGGTAGCGGGAACTCCGAGCAGCCAAAGAAGTTTGTCTTCGACGACATGAAGGATGGCCCATGCAGCTTTCACACTCACCATCCGTCGAGGCCTGCTAATCACACTACTCGGCAGTGCGAGTGGTGGGAGGCGATCAAGAGTGATGGCTTGCCTCCTCCTCCTCCCCTGCCAGCAGCCAATGCCAATGACAATGTGCAGCCTGCTCGTGCACCCGCAGCTCGACCGCCAGTGTACCCGAGAAGAGAAAACGTGAACCAGGTGGCTTTAGGAGCCAACCAGTACTTCAACAATGAGAGATACCGCAACAACAACAACAACTACAACCGCAACAACAACAACAGAGGCAACAACAACAACTACCAGGGCAACAACAACAATGGCAACAATGGTGGCAATGGCTCCAATCAGTACCAAGAGCACCACGAGAGCTACATGATCTTCACTTCTGAGCCCGACGACAAGCAATCACAGCACAGGCGGGCCATGGAGGTCAATGCAGTGATTCCTGCTGTCCCTCACTACATGTACTGGTGCGACAAGGAAATCAGGTGGTCCCGAGTAGATCATCCCAAGGTGATGCCCAACCCAGGTAGCTATGCCTTGGTGCTGGATCCTACCTTCCTGGGTCCCGAGAAGAATGTGAGGTTCAGCAAGGTGCTGATCGACAACGGCAGCAGCATCAACATTGTGTACAAGGACACACTCGAGAAGCTTGGCTTGGCCGAGAACATGATGCTGCCTAGCAAGACCACCTTCCATGGCATTGTGCCCGGGATCTCGTGCAACCCGATTGGCCGAGTATGGATTGATGTGCTATTCGGTACTCGGGAGAACTGTCGCACAGAGCGCCTGCAGTTCGAGGTGGTGGACCATCGAAGCCCATATCACGCTCTACTCGGCAGGCCTGCTCTGAGCAAGTTCATGGCCTCCACCCATGTTGCGTATCTGAAGATGAAGATCCCCGGTCCCAATGGCATCATTACCATCTCGGGAGATTACAAGAAGTCCATTGAGTGTGCCTCTGCTGGTTCCCAGTTGGCGGAGTCGATGGTGATTGCAGCCGAGAAGAAGAAGATGTACGAGGTGGTGGCCATGGCTCATTCCGCGCAAGCTAGCGCACAAGACGTGCCGAGTACCCAGCAGGGCACTGCTTTCCAAGCTGCCAAGGAGACGAAGAAGATTCAGGTCGACCCCGAGTTCCCCGACCGCGTAGCCATCATTGGCTCCGGGTTGGCGGAGAAATAGGAAAGCGAGCTCATCCACTTCCTCCGTGAGAATCGGGATGTTTTCGCCTGGTCCAATGAAGATTTGCCAGGAGTCCCGAGGGAGTTGGTTGAGCACTCTTTACATGTGCGTCCTGACGCCAAGCCAGTGAAGCAGGCTATGCGCCGCTTCGGAGATGAGAGGAGGAAGGCCATTGGTGACCAGATCACCAAGTTACTGATAAGCAATTTCATCATGGAGGTGCTGCATCCGGATTGGCTAGCCAACCCGGTCATGGTCGAGAAGAAAAAAGAGGATCCCAAGGCTGCCACTGCATGGCGCATGTGCGTCGACTACACCGACTTGAACAAGGCATGCCCCAAGGATCCTTTCCCGCTGCCTCGCATCGATCAGGTGATCGATTCCACTGCTGGTTGTGAACTGCTGTCTTTCATAGATGCCTACTCTGGTTTTCACCAGATTGCACTCAATCCTGCTGATCAAATAAAGACTGCTTTCATTACCCCGTACGGGGCTTATTGCTATCGTGTCATGTGTTTTGGCTTGAGGAACGCGGGTGCAACCTATCAGAGATGCATGCAGAAATGCTTGCACGACCAGCTCGGCAAGAATGTGCAGGTGTACGTAGATGACATTGTCATCAAAACGAATAAAACACATACTCTGCTTGCCGACCTGGAGGAAACCTTTGCTAACCTACGCAAGTACAAAATGAAACTGAATCCGAGTAAGTGCACCTTTGGTGTACCGGCTGGAAAGCTACTCGGATTTCTGGTTTCTAGTCGGGGCATTGAAGCTAACCCTTCAAAGATAAAAGCTATTGAGAGCATGTCTTTGCCGAGATCACTGAAAGATGTGCAGAAGTTCACAGGTTGTTTGGCATCTCTGAGCCGTTTCTTGGGTCGAATGGGCGAGAAGGCTCTGCCTCTGTACCAACTGATGAAGAAGAGTGACAAGTTTGTCTGGACTCCGCAAGCGGATGTGGCATTCAATGAGCTGAAAGCGATGCTGGCTAGTGCTCCCATCCTGGCTAGTCCGCTGCCCAAGGAGCCAATGCTGTTGTACATTGCTGCGACTAACCGAGTAGTCAGCGTGGTAATTATGGTGGAGCGAGAAGAAGAAGGCAAGAGTGTGCAGGGCCCAGTGTATTATCTCAGTGAAGTGCTGTCCAGTTCCAAGCAAAACTATCCGCATTACCAGAAGATGACCTACGGCGTGTACCTGGGCGCCAGGAAGCTGAAGCACTATTTCCAAGAGCACCCCATCACTGTCGTGAGCTCTGCTCCCATCTCGGACATCATGGGCAACAAGGAGGCGAGTGGCAGAGTAGCCAAGTGGGCGATTGAGCTAGCTGCGTATGCTCCCGCGTACGCGAGAAGAGAAGCCATCAAGTCTCAAATCCTGGCGGAATTTCTTGTGGACTGGGCCGAGGTGCAGTATGAACCTCCTGCTCCAGTCTCCAATTATTGGAGGATGCACTTTGATGGCTCAAAAGTGAAGGAAGGCCTTGGTGCTGGTGTTGTGCTTACATCCCCCAAGCGAGATCAACTCAAGTATGTGCTGCAGATTCATTTGAAGGCGTCCAACAATGTTGCAGAGTATGAGGCAGTAGTACATGGCTTGCGAGTAGCTAAGGAAGTTGGAGTGCAGCGCATCATATGCTATGGAGATTCAGATCTAGTGGTGCAGCAAGTCTCGGGTACTTGGGATGCTTTGGATGCCAACATGGCATCGTATCGCTTCCTCGTACAGTCTATGACTGGGTTTTTCGAAGGCTGCGAGTTCCAGCACGTTCACCGAGCAGAGAACGAAGCAGCAGATGAGTTATCCAAATTGGGATCTTCTCGGCAATCCATCCCGGCGGGAGTCGCCTTGGAACATTTGAGGAAGCCATCCATCAAGCCTTCTCCCAACTCGGAATCAATATTTGTTCCTTCTCTGCCAAGCGAGGAATCTGACCCAATGGAAATTGACTGGGAGAATGCTGCAGGAAACTCGGGGACTGCCGTTCCCTACTCGGGGACTGCCGTTCCCTACGCGGGGACTGTCGTTCCCTACCCGGGGACTGCCGTTCCCTACCCGGGGACTGCCGTTCCCTACCCGGGGACTGCCACTCCTTACTCGGGGACTGCCACTCCTTACTCGGGGACTGCCGCCCTCAACCCGGAGGCTGTTGCATTCATTGAAGAGGTTCTCGCCAATCGATCTGGATTACAAAGAAGCGCTCCTACTCCTCCTGAGCAACCACAAGAGCCTGTCCCAATGGAACTGGACGAACCAGTGTTTCCCGCACGGGAGACACCGAGTTGGGCTATGCCCATATTATCCTTTCTAAGGAACGACACTCTACCTGAAGATGAAGTGACGGCAAGACAGATTCAGAGAAGATCCAAGGGCTACACTATTGTCCGAGATGTGCTGCACAAGAGAAGTGCCACTGGCGTGCTGCAACGCTGTGTGGATCCAGCAGAAGGAGAAGAAATCTTGATAGAGATACACCAAGGAGAATGCGGGCACCACGCCTCTTCTCGGGCGCTGGTCCAGAAGGCCTTCCGGCATGGATTCTATTGGCTCACAGCACTGCAGCAAGCTGAGGACATCGTGAGGAAATGCACTGGCTGCCAGATGTTCGCAAGTAAGATTCACATGCCTGCTTCCGAGTTGAAAACAATTCCTATCACCTGGCCTTTTGCTGTTTGGTGTTTGGACATGGTTGGGCCTTTCCAGCCGGCTAGAGGCAACATGACTCATATCCTGGTCATGGTGGACAAGTTCACCAAGTGGATTGAAGTGAAACCCATTCGGAAGTGTGACGGGGTCACAGCTGTGAAATTCGTGAAGGATATCATCCTGAGATATGGCTACCCGCACAGTATCATCACCGACAACGGCACGAACTTTGCTGAGGGAGCAATGGTGCGATTCTGCAGAGATAAGCATATCCGACTAGACGTAGCGTCAGTCGCGCACCCTGCTTCCAATGGGCAAGTTGAAAGAGCAAATGGCATGGTACTGTCGGGTATAAAGCCAAGGCTGATGGAGCCACTGCTGAAAACACCTGGGTGTTGGCTAGACGAGTTGCCAGCGGTGTTGTGGAGTCTAAGGACTACCCCTAACCGGTCAACCGGCTACACGCCATTCTTCTTGGTATACGGGGCTGAGGCCGTGTTGCCAATAGACTTAGAGCATGACTCCCCCCGAGTAGCCCTCTACACTGAGGTGGAGGCGAGAGAAGCTCGAGAAAACGACGTTGACCTGCTTGAAGAAGCAAGAGAGCTGACTCTGTCACGTTCGGCTATCTACCAGCAAAACCTGCGGCGTTATCATAGCCGAAAGGTGAGCCCAAGGGTTTTCCGAGAAGAAGACATGGTTCTTAGGCTTGTGCAGCGCACCGCCGGGATGCACAAGTTGTCTCCTCCATGGGAAGGGCCTTTCATTGTGAGCAAAGCGCTGCACAACGATGCTTACTATCTTGTAGATGTGCGTCCACCACAGGCGAACAGGGCAGATAAATCCGGAGAGGAAACCAAGCGCCCTTGGAATGTAGCTCTACTCCGCCGTTTTCATTCGTAAGCAAAGATGTGTATGTACCCTCTTATCCGAGTTGAAATTCTACTCTGCAATCTGAAATTGATCTCGGGGACTGCCCTCGTCCAAATTGCTCTAAGTATTTTTACTCAGTTTCACTATTTGTCTACTCGGTTGCTCCACTTCTGAACTCATACGCGTACTAAGTACTGTGCCTAAACCTATATGCCAACTCTTCGACTCTGCTGTTGTCCGAAACCCGGCTTCATGGCAAGCAAGAGAACAAGCAAAAGGTCAATGAGCACAAGAAAATCGCTAAGGAAGAAAAAGTGCATGAACCGAGTAGAGTGTTTGTTATTTCTGTTCTCTGTATTGTCTTTTCGGCTAAGTGGTGGGCTGCGTTATTATGATGGTTTCTAAGCGGCTAAGTATTTGCAGCCCTACTCTTTGACTCTTGTGACTCGAATACCAAAAAAGCAATAAGTTGCGGGTAGAGCGGAGATGAAAGGAGAGGGTGAATAAGAAATGCAACTCGGGGACTCGCATGGAAACGCAACCCGGCATTGAGCCAGGGCTGCTCAAAATGATTAACTCAAAGATAACAAGTGAAAATGAAATTGAGAAAAGCGTAAACAAGTCTGGTACATATGCTCCCGGCATCCCGGGGATCTGATAAGTGTTTAAGCAAAAAATGTGCAGGTGAAACTAGGTGGAGGAGGCATCGTTGTCGGCAGCTGCCTTCTCGGTTTCCTCCTCGGTGGTAGTCGCTGGAGCTGAAGCTTGGCCTTGGCCTTGGGGGCGCACCGTGTCGTCGAGTGCGGCTCCTGATGAGGTGCCGAACTCGAGGCTGGCGGTGTCGATCACCTCAGTCTCATCGTCGCTACTCGCGACGACCGGGGCCTTCCCCTTGCCTCTCGGTGAATCGAAGAAGCCGTCCATGTCGGACTCGGTCTCTTCGTCCGTCTCCTCGCCCTCCTCCACTTCGGTGTCGGGCTCGGGGGGGCCGTCGATGAAGACCTCCGTCTCAGCACACTCCGCGACTCCATACGCGATTTGCTTGCGTAAGGCAACGCAGCTGGGATCCGTCTCCCACCGGGAGTTATCGCGCTTCCCGCGGATGATTCCCATGTCAAGATTTTCATACCAGGAGGCCACGCACAGCAGCATCAAGTCCGCGCCTGCCCGAGCTCCTGAAGCACGCCACTTCTTCAGCTCGGCCTTCACGTTCTGCAGCTTGAGTGCGAGGCCCCGAATGGTTGTTGGCTCAGGGTCCTCAGGCCAGAAGAGCTTGTGAAGCGCAAAGCCCACGCGCACAAGGTCAGTGCCAACGCCGGCTAGGCGTTCGAACTGGCCTCGCATCACCAGCATGCTGTCTTCAATTTCGGCCCTGGTGTCCTCTGGCTCGCCATTCGCAGCACGTGCTGCTTGGGCCTTGGCCAGAGCGGGCACGCAGGAGGAAATAATGGCAGGAAAGATCTCTGGGAAAACCAGTGAGAAGTTTAGAATCAGAGAAGAAAAGATCCGGGTAGAGGAAGAACCGAGAAGAAATCTGACCGAGAAGAA
The DNA here is from genome assembly GCA_028641055.1 of Alopecurus myosuroides. Classification (NCBI taxonomy): domain Eukaryota; kingdom Viridiplantae; phylum Streptophyta; class Magnoliopsida; order Poales; family Poaceae; genus Alopecurus; species Alopecurus myosuroides. Next base: position 57,967,851 of record CM054060.1, on the reverse strand, counting down.
ATTTGACCGATAAGAGAAAGATGCAGGGAAGAGAAAGCGTACTCTTTAACTCGATGCGCAGCGCCTGAAGCTGGGTCTTCCAGGACTCTTCATTGGAAATATGCTTGTCCTGGATCTGGCGCAGAGTATCCATCTGCGCGAAAAGCCCAGCGTTGGCCTTCGTCAGAACCTCGCACTCCTGCTTGAGGGTCTCGATTTTGGCGTTGAAGGTTGTCTCGGCCTTGGCTTTTTCGGCGATGGCTCTGTCCCTCTCGGCGCCAAGATTGATAGCATCCTGGAGTGCCGCCCGCAGCTGGGCTTGCAGTTCCGCCACCTCTGTGGTGTGGTTCTTCACCAACTCGACAGCCTGGTCGGACAGCTGCTTCTGCACCTCTTCCGGCTTGGCGCAGTCTTGATGGTCTTCGACAAACAACTTATGATCTTCTGCGGAGAGACAACTAAGGTTAGCAGAGAAGCAGAGAAGAAACAGAAGCATATTCAAGTCGGGTAGACCGCAACTCACCTTCCAACTTCTTGATGGTGCCCTCAGCGTTCTCCACAAACGCACGGCAATTCTCGTGCTCCTCAGCTAATGCCTTCAGTTTATCTGCCGAGAAGGAATGGTTAGTGCAAAAAGAAATCAGAAGCGGGCGTAAACATAAAACGCAGTAACCGCGCAGCTAAAAGCATACCTTTCACTTCAGCTAGCTGCTGAGTGCTATCAGTGGCATTCTTGCTAGCAGCCTCCGCAGTCGCCTTCTCCTTTTCAAGGGCAGCAATCCGCCTCCTGGCGATGGCATGGTTCCAGAGCAGCACGCGGTACAAGTTGGTACGCTTCAGAACGCTATCCTGAGAAGCGGGAAGAGAACAAGTTAGGCAAAAGAAGGGGAGATTCACCCCGAGTTGGAGGCTACTCGGAGAGTATCCGCCTACTCGGCCAGAATCTCGGGGACTGGGTGATGGTAAAGGAAAATGAGAAAAGAGAAATGCTACTCGGAGAAAAGAAAAGATTCAACTCGGAAAGAACAAGTAAGACTTACCGCATAGGCTTGCTCGATGTCCTCGGCGTTCTTGCGGTGCAGGAACATCTTGGCGGCGAGAGTGGCAGTCTCGGTGGAGACGGTCATGGGTTTGTAACCCAGATCCACTTTGTTCCACTCTACGCGCATGTGGTCGATTGCGCCCAGCCCAAGACCGTGCCAGTTGTCCGTGCCGAGTACCTTGCTGTCCCACTTGGCGTCGATGAAGCCAATGGTGTCAAGTACCTGCTCGAGGCTCCGTGATGTTATAGCTGTATCCTGGGCTCCCCGAGAAGCGATGGTGACGAGTTTGTTCTGGATTGGAGCCGGGGGAGGGGAGTTCACGGCTACGGCTTTCCTTCCCTTCTGGAGGGCAAGCTGTTTATCTTGGGGAGAGAAGCCGATCTGGCTTTGCTGGCTAATCTGCACCATGTAATCCGGGAAGCAAGGCTGACCAGCAGCAGCAAGAGCAGCGGAGGTAGCAGTAGCAACCGGACCAGGCGCGCGAATAACCAGCTGCTTCTCGGCGCGTTGCTTCTCGGACCCCTTGGCCTTCTCTCCATCAACCTTGGCCTTTGCCTTCTCGGCGGCCTCCATCTCGGCCGTTTTCTCCCCAGCTTCTGCCTTCTCGGCAGCTTCCTTCTCGGCCGCCCTCCTCTCGGTCTCCCGCCTCAAGGCTTCAAGGGCCTGTTGCCTGGCTTGGTCGGCTGGTGGCGCCAGGGGCGCGCTATCCGGCGCGCCAGTCGGCCGGGCGTTACTCGGTGTGGCGCTTGCTTGCGCGTCGCTCAGGGGGTAGGCATCCGCCACAGTGGCATCCGTGGCGGTGGCGTCTTCTACCTGCTGCTCGGCAGCGGGGTTCACTTGATCAGCAGCTCCTGTGCTTGGCTGCTCTGGCTCAGTCTCTGGCCGCTCAAGGGCGGCGTTGTCCTGCATCTCTTCATCTTGCGTCTCCTCGGCAGTATGGGCCGGAGGAAACGGGGGCCTCTCCTGATGTGCAGCAGTGTCCTGTGCTGCTGGTTCCGTACGGGACTGCTGCTCTGAATCCGCCTCTTGAGCATCAGTGCTCTGGGCATTGGCGGCCTCATCCTCGTCATCATCAAGATTAATAAGCGGTGCTGGCTTCTTGGCTTGATCTGGCGCAAGAGCAGCATTCGCATCCATGGGAGGTCTGCAGAGAAGAAAGATTCAGAAATTAGAAGAGAATTGGGGAAATTAGCACCGTACGAGAAGAAAGATAACGGAGAGGAAACTTACGCGCTGGTAGAGGCGAGCTTCCGCCTTGGTCTCTTCGCGACTACCTTGGTCGCTTTCTTCTCGGCTGGCTTCCTCCTTTTTGCTGGAGGCTCTGGGGCGTCACTGCCGGTACGCTTGCGGGTGTCAGGAGCGGCAACGGACAAAGGTTTGACGACAAGGGCCGTATCGCCCCTGTTCTCATCCTCATCATCAACATCATCTATGAATTCAAAAGAGAAGAGGAGTGGATCAAAAACAGCAAGCGATGGATTGGTACTTCTCGGAAACAAGCAAAGTGAGTACGCAATTACCTTCGAATTCGTCCTCGGACCAATCGCGAAGAGATGGTTCGGCGTCGCGCTTCTCTTTGGTGGAGGAAGGTGGGAAGTTGACTTGATCTGCGGCGTCGAAGGAGGGCACGTCGTCCTCCTCGCGATCAGGAACCCAGTTGCCCTTGAAACTTTCGCAGCTTTCAATAATCTGGCGAGTAAGAACCTGAAGAGCAGAGAAGCGTCACTATCTAGCCGAGTAGCAGAATGATTATCCTACTCGGATGGGCATGCAAACACGAAGCATACTAAGCCTAAGCATGATTGCTGAATATCCTACTCGGGTGGGCATGCAAACACGAAGCATACTAAGCCTAAGCATGACTGCTGAATGTCCTACTCGGAAAGGCGTGCAGGTATTAAGCATACTAAGCCTAAGAGTTGTTCCCGATTAGGCTACCCGGCAAGGCGTGCAGGCACAAAGCACAATAGGCCTAAGCTATTCGACTGAGTATCCTACTATGCACAGAGGGCAATTGCTAGTCGGAGTCATCTACTCGGAAGGCATATACAGAAACAGAGTAAGGAGGACGTACCCGCTCAATCGGTTTGGCGCGGCTATACGGGACGAACCCGTACTGCCAATGGTCGCTGAGGCTCGTCATCAAGATAGCCCTTGCGTGCCCGGGGACGTCGATGTTGTCGATCTCGATGGTTGTCGTCCTGGTGCGGTCGCGGAGGCCTCCCATGTAGCACATGAGATGGCAGCGCTCCTGTAGAGGCAGCACTCGGCGCTGGAACCAGCAAGCCACCGGGTCGTCGTTCTTGAGGCCCTGCTCTACCAGCCAGCCAAGCCTCTCCTCTATCTCGATGGCGTTCTCGTCGTTGGCGGGCTTCTCCTTCCAGTTCTTCCCGGTGGGAGCACGGAGGCTCCAGGCGGGAAGATTGATCCTGTCAGCTACCTGGGCCCCTTCGGTGGCGGGGATGTTCTTCACGTAGAAGAATGTCTTCTGCCACATCCGGACGGAGTCCAGCCCCTTGACGCGCGGATGGTTGGTCCCCGACCGCTGCACCATCATGGCGCAGCCGGTGTCGGTGGCGCGGCCAACGCCCGCGCCGTCTTTCTTCCCGGTTGTCTGCTGGCGGAGGTGGAAGTACCTCAGCCAGGTATCCGTCGTCGGAAGGATGCCGAGGAAGGCCTCGCACACCACGGCGTGGTATGCGAGGAAGACGACGGCGTTCGGCGGCAGATGATGCATCTGAAGACCAAAGTGATCGAGGAACTTACGGAGAAATTCGGAGGCCGGCAGTCCAAAGCCGCGCTCGAAGTGCGACATGAACACGACGCGCTCACCCTCCCGTGGGGTTGGCACGGTTTCATCGCCAGGCGCCCGACACTCCACGCCGGGAGGAACTCTTCTGGTGTTAACGAGCCAGGCGAAATCTTCGCTGGTGACAGTGGAGCCCGCCCAGCCGGCTTTGGCCATCGTTGCGAGTGGGAAGAGTGGAAGAAGTTGGACGGAGTTGGTGGGGCGAATTGAATCCGCGGCGGCGCGAAAGCTTGCGCGGCGGCGGAGAGCTCGGTGGCGGAGGAAAGCAATGGACGGAAAAGGAATAGTGCAAGGGAAGGGGAAAAGGAAGTTACCGGCGGGGGTATTTATACCCTCTCCGCGGGTTTACCGTTACCGTCGGCGTAGTGGGATCGATCGTGGCCATGATGGCCGTGTGGTGGGGCCTGTGGCCGGATAGAAACGCACGAAAGCGCGGAACGCGCGCGTAACGGCCACAATGGATCCCACGACCAGATCGTGGCCTATTATTACGATTGATGGGACATAACGCGCCGGTGGGCCCGCCCCGTGAAAACTGGGCACGTGGCACGATGTGTCGTGGGGAGCGAAACGACAGGGTCGTGGATGCTTGACACGCGTCCGGCTGCTGCACGGACGGCTGGATGGTGCTCTGCGCCGCAACGGCTCAATTCAAGAAAATCCTCTAAGTCTTTTTACTCGGTTACAGAGTAGAAAGCAAGTGCTACTCGGAAGACAAGAGACAGAGGATACTCGTCAGAGTCCTACTCGGAGGCCGTTTACTCGGCATCTTGAGGTTCAAGGGCTATGAGGCAAAGGTTGTTTTTAAGCTGGCAGAGCCTAGTGAACGAGTTCACAAGGCTCAACCAGCTTCGGGGACTGCTGTCGGGGGGTTACCCCCGAGTAGGGTAAAGGCAAGTGGTAAAAGCGTCTTACAGAAGAGAGGTTTGTCGAGTAGCCGACTACCCGATACTTGCTACTCGGTCGACAGCTACTCGGTTTCTCCTCAAGATGCCCGGAAGGAGATATCAGTCAAGTTACATCCATTCGAGTAGAAGAGTTGGCCCGAGTACAATTGGCGGGAACCTACTCGGGCCAGAAAGTCAAAGGAGCCGTTCTGACACAGGATCCCGCGTATCCTGGGTCCGTACTTGGCAGCATTCGAACTACTGTTCATTTGGGACCGGCCTGCCTGACAGTGACAACATGGAAGCAGGCTGTGGCAGGATAAGGGGGGCCTACTCTGTGCTTAGGTACAGTGATACCAGTCTGTCCCCTTGTTTTGCCCAACGACTTTCTAGATACAGCCAAGATCAAGAACCAAAGGTGTCAGCGGGAACCCGGAAGAAGGACGATGTGCACACTATGTCGACACTTGTCCGTATTTGGACGTATCCGGCTGGGCACCATGTATATAAGGTGCCCCGCCGCCTCCTGCGTGAGGCATCGCTTACAACGGGCTAGATTGCACACTGGAACCCTAGAGAACACATCTTGACCTAGTTCTTGCCCCAGTTCTTCACCTAGAGAGAAGGGTGGCTACTCGGTAGCAGGAACATTGTACTGTGGCTACTCGGTGAGACACCAAAGAATACAAAAAAGGCAGGAGTAGGGGTTTTACCTCCTCACGAGGGCCCTGAACCTGGGTAGATCGTGTTGTTTGTAGTGTTTATTTCGTACCTCACGCGGCTACTCGTCGCGTGATCCCTCCCCGAGCACCTCCAGCGTCCATCGTCCCCACATCTTTAGCCATCCTATGGCATCTGCCGTGACACCACCACGACAACGTCTGAAAAACGAAGGAAAACAAGTAGAAAACATAAAGTATCAAGTAGAAAACAAGCATGGAGCATAAAAAAATTATAGATACATCATCATGCACCCCTTTGGGCTGCCTTCCTCTCCCCTATAAAAGGAGGGTGTGAACCTCCTCTCCCTCACACACTTATGTCATCTCTTCTCTCTCCTCCCGCTGCTCCACCTAGTGGTCATTAGCTTGGCGAAGCCCTGACCGTATAGTTTCTCCACCACACCGTGCTGCTGGATCGAGGGAACATAGGTCGTCATCGAGTCGTACGTGTGACCGATTGCGGAAGCGCTTCCGGATTGCAACGCTCATTTTCACGGTCTTGAGATCGACTAGTGTTCGACTACATCACCCATGAGATTTGATCTCATAATGCTTTATGTCTTCGAGGATAAGTTCTTCTAAGACTCATGCTACCCATTACTTGCATCCTCTAGATTAGATCTTGACCCGTCGGTTGTTTTTCGCATAGGAATTTTTTTTTGTTTTCTATACTACGAACCCTTCGGCAAGTCCAACTTATCGAGCTTAGTGTTAGGAATTATGAAGAGGACTGTTTTTGTAGACCACACAATTCAATATGTCTTTAAAATGAACATCTCTAATGTACATGTGTTAGGACTAACTACTATTTTTGTAATAAAGAATATGCAATTTTGGAGGGAGTGTAACGGTCCGACCCTCTTTTTACCATGTTGCATGGTGTTTTGGTGTGTCTCTTCTTCTTGATTTGGGTTTTAGATGTGTGGTGTTTGGAAATTTTACAAGCATTCCAACAACCACAGAATGAGTCCAAGGTCTGTCACATGTGTTGCATATGTGACGATGTTGAGGTTCACCCAACTATGGCTATACTTTGTTAGGATCAAAAGTAACATGCTTGTTGTTGTCCCGGTGTTAGCTTCAAGCTGAGGAAGATTATGAAAGAAATACGCACACTCACTTCACATCACATTTGTGGAGTTTGAGGAAAACCATGGTTAACATCTCATGCACTCTCGAACTTTCGGTTAGTTGCAACTAAACGAGGTCTATTAAAATATTTGTTAGACTACTACATTAATCAACATACTAGACATACCAATATACATATATATAAATAAATTATGGTACACGTAGGTTGGCACAAACTATTATGCGTGAATGTGATCTTGTCACATCCTTTATGCCTTTCTTGCCTTCATACTGAACTGAGTAAAATTCAACGAGATGTGTACCTAACTTAGAAATAATATTCTAAAATAGAGATATACTCTCAACACATGTGCAGTACTGATAGACGTTTGAATTGCATATATTGATCTTGTCGACCATGTCGTGATTTGTGTTGTTAAATACAATAATAAATATGCTTGTTTGATATTGATTGTAGAAATATAATCAATGGCTGAGACTTACAGACCAATTTAGATGTCAAAATAAGTAAAATTGTTCAGTATAAATAGTTGAATGGCAGTGAAAGTTGTTATTATCTTGGGCATAATATTTCTATTCAAGAACCTCTGAACCCTTCCATTGGGCGATGGACATAATAGAGAGAAAGATGAGACAGAGAGAAAAGACGTTTTGTTCGGATACGTGTAGCCGTACCAACGTAGTTGTAGTCTTCCGTTGAGAAAAACGAGTAATATGCGCGTTTTCGAAGAGGAGGGACGTGTGCCTGCCATGTGGCGAACAAGATTTATTTTTTTGAAAAACGAAATTACGTTTTTGTTCCTCAAGTTCAAGTCAATTATGTGCCGTAAACAATTATAGATTTATTTAGTTTCGGAATACCCAACACCTTCTCGAACAAAATATTCCGTCAATTTATTTATTTATTTTTCTACCGCCTTCTCGAATTTGCTCTATGTCATATAACTTCAGAATTGAGTTTTATCAAGCGCTTTCAAGAGAAAATCTCGTATATTACTTGTATTTTAGCCAACCACTTTGTTATCGCTTCTTTGTTTCGCACATTTTTTTTGAACGGGATAAGGCCCAGAAGGACATGGATGTTGCATTAAAGCGGTGTACACAGTACAAGAAGGACCGCAAAGAAAAACAAGATTATAACCCTGTCCTCGGCTTTTCATACAGGATCCTGAAAGGAAAAGCAGGAAGGAAATCGGGTCCTCAGTCTTCACCGCTGCATTGTTGGGACCTCCAATCGTTGGCACCATCCTCACCACTAGGGACGAACCACTTGGGCAGAATCTGGCAGGCAATCCCGCATCGAGGTCGAAGAAAATCCTCCGCAATTTGGAGGAAAGAAGAGCTCGACATCACGTGTCCGAGCGCGAAGTGGCCCCTATGGCCGTGGATAGCTTCGGAAAGGCTTGGCCACTTCTTGGGACGTCCGCAATGGAACCCAACAACCAGAGCACATAGTGCTCCAACTTCCCAAGGCGTCGCAATCTGAGTCCAGGCAGAGCACTCACTCACATCATTCGCATCACCTCGATGCAAAGAAACGGAAGCCATCCCTCCAAACTCAGTCCAAAGCATAACGCGAGCACTATTATTCGAGGAAGAATTGCCAGATCTACTACCACGTCGGCTCCTCCAAGAGGAAGCAGCGAAATAGAGCATCGGCCACCGGATCGCACCGTGGCGAGGCGCATCGGTTCTTCCAGCGAGCATATTGAAGGTGCCCGCATATCCAATCCTTCACCACACCCTTCACCATGGAAGACGGCGAGGAAGGGGCTTTGCCAAGACAAGGCCACCGCTCACAGGTGGCTCCGGCAGGCACAGGTGAACGGACAGTGTGGGCACCTAAAGGGGGGTGAATAGGTGCTACGACCAATTTTAATTTTTATTCAAGATTGGGCTTGACACAAAGGTAAATTCTCTAGATAATACAACTAAGGTAAATTTACCTATATGACAAGAGCAAAGATAAACACAATACATGCACAAGTAAAGGGGAAGGGAACGAGGTAACCGATATGAAGCACGCGGAGACACGATGTATTCCCGAGTTCCTCCTTGTTAAGGGAGTACGTCTCGTTGGAGGGGTGTGAGTGTCGCCACAAAGGCCTACTCAATGCAACAAAGGTCTAACCCTATTCTCTGATGAATCCCGCCATAAAGGCCTAGTCCACCTTCCACTATTAATCCTCTTTGAGGCGGGAATCGAATCTTTTACAAACAAGTTTGGGGCACACACCCACAACCAAATTGGGGGCTCCCAACAATCACAAGAATCGCCAAGAATAGCAAGAAGTCTAGGTTCTCCACAAGAGGAAACCCTAGACAAGATCCCTCAAGCAAATGAGGGGGGAAAAGGAAAACCGGTTGGTGAACATGTAGATCCGAGGCTTCTCCTACGATCCTTCAAGTTTCAACAAGTTTGTATGAGGGAAATGGGAGATCTAGCTTGGTGGGTAAGCTCAGTCAATGGAGCATTAAATTCTGGACGAGCTACCCCTTGGGGAAGTAGGGGGTCTTCTATTTATAGGTCCACCAAAAACTAGACTTTTTTTCCTGCAATTGACATGCAATCCGGAATGAATCTGGACCGTCCGGAATGATCCGAAGCAATCCGGATCCTAACAGAGCTTTTCACGTTCATGTCGGAATGGACTCGGATTCGCCAGGAATGATTCCGGATTGTAACAGAGGTTTTCGCGACAAAGTTGGAATTGATTCGGATCCGGGAATCGCCTGGAATGGATCCGAATCCTAACAGAGGTTTTTACGGTCAATCCGGAATCATTCCGGATGACAGCATAAACCTCTACTTTGAGCAGAAAAACGACCCCCGGCTTTATCTCCTTCACCATTTCTTTGGCACCGCTTTTGTGCTGATCATATTTGTATCCCCGAAAAAATTAGCACACACGGTTAGAACTCATTTATGTTGTTAACAAACACACAAAACTTAGGGATTTCAAAGATGTGAAAACAGTATTAGCAGTGTGAAAACAGTGGAAGCAGTGTGAAAACAGTAATTGCAGTGGTTGTATTATCAGTATGAGAAAATGGACCGGGGTCCATAGTTCACTAGAGGTGTCTCTCCATAAAAGATAGATAACATGTGTGGTGAAAAAATTACAACTGGGCAATTGATACATAACGAAATATGCATGACATGATGATTACTATGTGATTCATGCGGGCATTACAACATGACTCATAGACCGTTATCCAACTGCATCTATGACTAATAATCCACCCTCAGAATATCATCCGAACAAACTTCGGGTATTAAGTTGCAAGCAACATATAATCGCAGTAAGCAAAGTGTGTAACATAAACAATGTAAACATCATTGTTTTCTCTCTAATGGCAACAACACATCCTCCATGTGTCACTCGAGCACAGATGCAAAGGAGGCATGAACCCACTATCGAGCATAAGTACTCCCTCTTGGAGTCACTTTATCTACTTGGCCAGAGCATCTACTAACAACAGAGAGCATGCAAGATCATAAATAACATACACATAAAGACAACATGATAGATTGATAATCAAGAGACATAGCATTCAATAATCATCGGATCCCAGCAAACACAACATGTAGCATTACAATAAGATGATCTTGATCATGTAGGGAAGCTCACAATATCTAAACACGAGGCATAAAGAGGAGAGAACAACCATCTAGCTACTGCTATGGACCCGTAGTCCAAAGATGAACTACTCGTGCATCACTCTGGAGGCGGGCATGGTGGTGTAGAGCCCTCCGGTGATGATTTCCCCTCCCGCAGGGTGCCGGGGAGAGCTCTAGAACCCTCCCGATCTCGGGTTGACGATGACGGCGGCCTCAGGTGTTTTTTGTGGAAAAGTGGTATATATTTAGGGTTTACGCCTCGGGGGAATAAATAGGCGAAAGGGCGATGACTGTGTCGCCCGAGGGGCCCACACCACCCCATGACGCGGCCAGGGGGTGCGCCGCCCTATGGTGTGCCCCCCTGTGGCCCCTCCGTGTCTCTTCGGGACTCCATGGAGCCTTTGGGAATTCTAAGACTCCTGGGCTTCAATTCTTCCAATTCCGAAAATAATTTCAGAATAACTTTTCTGAATCTAAAAACAGCAGAAAACAGGAACTGACTCTGTGGCATCTTGTCAATAGGTTAGTGATGCATGTAAAATGTATAGATGAATTTTGCATATTTTCACATAGTTTTCTATTACATATTGCATCATATAAGGGTATAATTCAATGTTTTATAGTATTTTGGGGTTAAATTACAAAGTCCCCCAACTTTTATGGAATTAACCCTGCCTGTAAGAAACCCCGTTTTCTATATTTTTGACGTTTCAGGGGGCAAACTTCCGCGAAATCACCTGAAAATCTGCGGGGGTCATTTTTTTGGAAGGAGAAGACTTGCGGGCGAAGGATCCACGAGAATTGGGCAAGGAGGCACAAAAGAGGACCCTCCACGCGGCCAGATTCCTTGGCCGCGTGAGAGGCCCCCTTTTGGCCCCTGTGGCCCCAATTCCTTCCATCTTCGACTTACCGACTCCGTCTTGACCTAAAACCGACTATAAAAAGGGTCCCCCGTACCCTTACGGAGGGGAGCGCCGCCGAAACACCGAAACAGAGACCTGGAGTTCCAGATTGGAGGGGGAAAACTCCGGCAGGGCGCCGCCGGTGTGATCTCCTACCCCTCCAACGTCATCTCCATCGACATCTCCATGAAGAGGGACTAGTCCACCCCAGGGCTATGGGTTTGTGGAAGTAGCACTTGTATCTTTCTCTCTATGTGCTTCACTAATTAGATCCGTATGAGCTGCCTCACATGATTACGGGCACCGTTGTAATTCCTATGTGGTGGATCTTTTCTATGAGTTATTGAATCTGAGATTGCAATTGTTTCTCTTGAGTTATTTGAGTAGATGTATCTTATGTACCCCGTTCTTATTTGCTAGCTTTGATCAATCTAGTTCTCGAGAGCGTGTGTGGGGTGATGGGTGCATTAGTTGGAGTAACGGGGGGTGGCTAGTGATGTGAAAGTGACAGAAGTTCAGTGATCCACTTAGGTTTTGTTAAACCTTTCTTAGTTACCTCACTGGGGATAAAAAGGAGTACCTTGTTACCGGGGATTTGAAGTGACACTAATCAATCTCCATGACTAGATCTATCAAGTTCTTACTTCAACTTCATGTCACATTGCTTAAAGCTATACTCTGGTTTTTTCTTAATGATCGAGGTGTTATAATTTATTTCGCATCTTGGTGGAGTATAATAGGGATCAATATGACCGTAGAGATCTCTATGCTAGGACGTGATGCCCATATGAAAGTACTCAATGTTAAACATGTTATTGTAATCTCACATGTAATTCTTTATGTCCACCGTCTACCACTTTATTTGAGAGAATGCAAGTGTGAAACCATGAACCCCGGTCCTATTTTAATTATAAGAAAACACTCTAGTTACTTTGCTGCAATTTACTTTACTTGCACTTTACTTTACTTGCATCTCCAGTTCGAATTTACATTATCTCCATCACCACTTGCATCACAAAAATACAAAAACAATCCATTGCATATTTATTTTCTCATTTGCATTTAGTAGTAGATTTAATTATTGCACATTTACTTTCAGTTTTGCACTGCAATTTAGAAGTCTCACACCTTGTGCTTGACAACCACTTGGTGAGGTTGAGGGCACAAAATTCTCTACTTGTTTGCAGGATCCTAGAGGAAGCTTGGAAGACAACTGCTGAAATACTGGCTCCCCAAGAGTTCGATATAAACCCTCGAGTCACCCTCGTGGAGAAGAAGTCTTGCCACTAGCTACACACTCTGCACTTGGAGTCTCAACCTAGCCATCAGTTAGTCACAGGAAATCCATAAAAATGACATAAAGTGTAAGGAAAACATGTAGCATATGGCATAAAAACAATATGGAACATCATAGATTAAGGATACATTTATGACGTATCAGTAACCACCGTGGATTGGAACACCTAAAGGAATAAGAAATCTCTTTCATGTTGGAGATTTGGCATAACAATAGGTTTACCACATGATTAAGACTCCAGGGCTGAAGTGACTGATAAATTCACACAACGTGTGAGTTGAATAGAACTTCAAGTACAATCAACTTGAAAAAGGGAAATGATCAATGGCGGTTCCAGATCACCACAAGGTGTAACTCATGATGAACCTGTTTTTTTACTAGAAGAGAGGTCTGGAGGATTGATAGAGATACATTGGACAAATCAACTTCCAAGATATACTTGATGTTCTAGATACCAATATCAAACTTACAATAAGTCTTCAATAGTTCATCAAGTGAAAGTTGAACTTTGAATTAGAAGAACAGTGAGGCAACTTCTAGAATAAATCACACAAGAATGCTCACGGAGAGTGGTTGTTCTTACTAGTTCAAAGAGATATGACGTTAGGCCTTCCAGCTAATTGTGTCAACCAGAACATCAACCATGCCAGATTTTTTAAAAGACCTAATTCAATACCCTTGAGAAAACACCAACCATCGTTGTTGCTTGAGATTCTGCTCTGGTTAGTGGGAAGATAATTCAGACTCGGTATGTTTGATCAAAGAGGTTGCACCGTTTACTATCAAAATTAGGTTGCTAGATTATCAAGATATGGACTACAATGTCAAGCTCAAAATGATGACCGAGATTGAGGAACTCATGTATTGGCAATTTGGGAAAGAAGGTTGCACCTACATGGATTACTTAGAGCGAATCTCGTCGTAGTCATTGTTGGGAAGACGATTACAAAGATAACAAAGTTATTGTACTTCTTCTCTTTCACGAATGATCAGTAAATGGCTTGGTGTGGACGTGAACTTATGGAAGAAATGGAGGCAACATCCTACCATCTCAAGAATAGTCCACACACACATGATAGACTAGGGATTATTCCTGAAGGAACAAGAAAACTATACTTAGGTTCACGGTGGTAGCTTTGAACAAATGCACATGAACCAGAGTAAGTCACTTCGAACATCCAGAACACAAACTTCGTGATGACACAAAGATGGTTCTATAAGTTTTCCAACATTATTGCCAATTGTTCAACATAAACCTTTTACAACTTGGAGAAACTAGGAATGTCATCGTTCGGCTCAACAACATGCTTATCAAGATACTCCAAGAAGAGGGACTCGTATGACACATGAACATGGAAAAATATTGGTCAGACTAAAGGACATGAGTATGTACTTGGGTGAAACACCATGAGTAGAGACACCATCAAGATAGACCTTGAATCTAAGTTTGATTTGACGATAGCCCAACTCAAATCAATATAGAATGGTAGCATGTCCACTAAGGAGATAATATCATGCTTAAACACGAACATAATTAGATATCCCATTGGGAAGGAACGAGTTAGGAGGAGCTCTTGTATTTCAACTCTCCAAGTTATTGTCTTAAGCTCAACAAACTAGTCGAGTGTATCCAGCATAGCTTTCTTTGAGAAAGGAGTAGTTCAAATTACCCCGTGTTTAGACATCACGGTCAGGTAACAACCTAGTGATACTTCTAGAAAGACATCTAGAACATCACAAACCACCAAAATGTCTCTGAGTTCAAGATGAGTCTTGCTTTTAGAGCAAAACTATATGGTCTAAAGAGTTGCAGCATGAACCTAACTCTTTTACCAAGAAGGTGCACCAGAATGAACGGATTTGGTAACACAGTCAACTTCAATTAAAGACCGGTTGACCAAAGGTGCTAAGAAGGATACATATGTTTGCTAGATTTTTTCAAAGCAACTATAATTGCTAAGAATATCTAATACACAAATCAATGCACCCAACATTCTCGAGCATTCAATCTTGGAGGAAGGGGAGTGAAGACGTGTAAGAGCATCACTTCATCAATAAGGCCATGAAACTCAACACGACCTCTTGATATATATAAGAGTGTGATACTCGAAGGTGGAACATGACAAAAACTAATGGAACTTCTTTAATCCGCGAATTGCAAAATTTTGACCTGGCTCTCGAGATGAACGAGGTACTGGAGTTTGTTTCTCCTAACAACTCAAGGTGGAATGTTTTAATGGAACGCAAGAGAAATGAGTTGCAAGACTCCAACACACATATGAAACTTGGTGTCCAAAACAAAGGATGGAGATTTGAGAGCAAGAGAAACCCTAAGATCACGTTGGTTGCACATGGTAATACTCATTTGTCGAACCCATGCCAAAAAGATAGGTATAGCTGAACTAAGAACGGTGATGTGGAATTCATGATGATCACTCTTGTTGTGATCACTTTTTGTTCCAAAAGAAAGCCTATGGATACTGGAGTTGAGATTACCTAGCCATCCTGAGGTAGAAGATGTTCCCCAGGGTCAACAGAACAAAACTTCGGTTAAAGTTTAGCATCCTGTAGTGATGGCGTGAGCATCACATGGTTATAAAACCGCATGATTCAAACCACCGCAATTCAGCATATTCTAGGACCTTCGATTCAAGTCTGAGGGTTAAAAACTCATAGGAAGGACTATTATATGGGCAGGGGCGGAGGACCCCTTAGGGCAAGGTAGGGCAGCCGCCCTACCTTGATTTTTGGCAAAACACTATGTATATATGAGAATTTCCCTTTGTCTACTCCAATTTGTGTAATTCCTGCACGTAATGGGAAAAATTAACGAAAAAGAGGCCAATCGGGCCAGCTAACAGTGCTCAAGCCGAATTGGGACTTGATGGGCCACGCACTGGGCATGCACGCGGAGGCTAAAATGGCTTGGTCAGTTCGAGCATGCTGAACATCTCGTCCCTCGACTGTCCCTAGCGGTCGGCACCGTTCTTTTCCTGACGCCGGCTCTGCTCGTCTCCTTTTGCTCGCGTTCTCCCTCCCCTTCGAGCCTGTAATGGGAAGCAACAAGGGGCAAGGCATTGTTCGTCCCGCGCCCCGAGGCAAGCTAGGGTTCATCCTGGCCGAGCGGCTGGATGATACGTCTCCAACGTATATATAATTTTTGATGCTCCATGACCATATTATGTCAATTGCTACATGTTTTCTCCCTTAGTTATAGCATTTTTATCCATTTTCCGGACTAACCTATTGACAATATGCCACAGAGCCAATTCCCTATTTTCTGTTGTTTTTAGTTTCAGAAAAGTTGTTCTGGAAATATTCTCGGAATTGAAAAGATCGAAGGCCCGAAAGTCCTATTTTCCCCGGAAGCATCCAGAAGACCGAAGGAGAGTCGAAGATGGGCATCAGGGGGGCACACCATAAGGTGGCGCGGCCCCCCTGGCCGCACCAGCTATGGGTGTGGGGCCCCTGGAGCTCCACCGCATTTGCCCTTTCGCCTATTTAATCCCCCCGGATGGAAAACCCTAGGTACCTGATAAAAAATCCCTGAAAAGTTCTGCAGCCGCCTTCACCGTCAACCCTAGATCAGGGGGGTTCTCAAGCTGTCTCCGGCACCCTGCCGGAGAGGAAATCATCACGGGAGGCTTCTACATCACCATGCCTGCCTCCGGAGTGATGCGTGAGTAGTTCATCATTGGAATACGGGTTCGTAGCTGTAGCTAGATGGTTGTCTTCTCCTCATATGCCTCCATGTTTAGATCTCGTGAACTGCCTATCATGATCGAGATTGATCTTATGTAATTCTATATGATGTGTTTGCTGGGATCCGATGAATATTGAACTTATGCCAAGTTGATTATAGTCTTTATTGCATATGTTATTTGTGATCTTGCATGCTTTCCGTTGCTAGTGGTTTCTCTGGCCAAGTAGTTGTTAGTGACACCAAGAGGGAGTATTTATGCTTGATAGTGGATTCATGCCTCCTCACCACCTTGCTCGAGTGACAGAAACGTGAAGGGGGAGGATGTGTTGTTTCCATTAGGGAGAAAACAGCGGTGAGAGCGCCCGCGTGCATAATCATTGCTTACATTACACACTTTGTTTAATGCAGTTATATGTTGCTTGCAACTTAATACCTAAGGGGGTTCAGATGATAACCTAAGGGTGGATTATTAGTCATAGATGCAGATGGATTTTGGTCTATGTATATTGTTGTAATGCCCGCACTAAATATCATAGTAATCTTCATGTTATAATGTGCACTACGGTGCAACCTCAATTTGTCAATTGCCAAGCTGTAATTTGTTCACCCAGCATGTTATCTTTATGGAGAGACACCACTAGTGAACCTATGAACCCCGGTCCATTTTCCACACTGTTAAACAGACCACGACAATTTCCTGCTCTCTTTACTTACTACAAGCATACATCATTTTCCACACTATACGTCTGATCTTTGTTTTCAGCAAGACCGATCAGATTGACAACCTCACTGTACCGTTGGGACAAAGTATTTTGGTTGTGTTGTGTGCAGGTTCCACGTTGTTGCTGACACCGGTGAGGCATCATCACCACCGTCAGTGGCATCAACCTTTCCGAGATCCTCTTCCTCCTACTGGATTGATAACATTGGTTCTTAACCGAGGGAAATTCTTGCCGCTTCCTCATCACACCCTCCTCTTGGGGTTTCCAACACAATGCAGCCAAAGAATTTCTAGCGCCGTTGCCGGGGAGGAAGAAGTCTTCTGGCAAGGGGAGTCTCTCACTCTCAACCTCTCTATTTTGTTTATTGTCTTGTTTTTATTTCTTGTTTTTCTTCTCTATATTAAAAACACACAAAAAATTAGTTTAGTTCATAGCTGTTATTTATTTTCTTGCTTTTATTTCACTAGAATAATTATTCCTGAAGTTGAAGTTCGTTCTTTTAGGCAACAAGGGGGAGAGAGTTTAAAAGATGCTTGGTATAGAATAAATGATGCTCATAATAAATGTACAAAAAAATATTCTACCTTGATACTCCTGAGGAACTTTTATGTTGGTATTTCTGGCTGATATAGGCATGTGTTAGATACCCTTACGGGTGAAAATTTTCTAGGAACTCCTGCTTTGGAAGCCTGCAATTTGATTGAAAGTTTAGTAGGAACACGCCCCCCATTACAACTGTTAAAAATGAGATCACTTTGGAGGATGTTATTGATAAACTAAACTCTTTGGAAATGAACTTACCAATTTTCCATGATAATGCTAGCAAAGTTAATGAATTAATAATTACTATTGATAAAATAATCACTTCTCTAGAAGCTAGCAACACTCATGATAATCAAAATTTTATGATTGGTAAATTAGAGGATGCTATGGGAACTTTAAGCTCAACCTTTTCATCTCTTAAATTCAAAAAGGAGAAAGCCTTTGTGGGAAAGGAGCAAAGAGTCATGTATGTTCCCAAGATAACTAAACCCAAATCTCAATGTGTGCTGAAAATTGCTAAAACAATTAAAGAAACTAAGAGTGACCTCCATATTGAATCTTCAAAAACATCTAGAGTTCCTATTGCTGCAAATAATGGTTTAGAGGAAGTTATAGAGGATGCTTCTTCACCTGAAAATACTTGAGTTTCCCTTTCTATGCCTAGCTGAAAGGCGTTAAAGAAAAACGCTACCCGGAGTCAACCCGTTTTTATTTCGCTGTTTTCAACCCATTTTGTCTCGTTTTCTTTGGTGTGCTTTGCACCTGGGTGTTGTCTATTTCCTTAGAAACCCCGCTCTATCTTTTCTTTTGAGTTTTTGTTGAGCCAAGTAAAGCCTCTAGTGGAAAGTTGATGCTATATTTTGGATTTCTGCGCAGGAAACATATTTCTTCTGTCCATTGTTTATTCCGTAAAAATCACAGAAAATTCAAAATGCCTGAGTTTTTTTGTGCGTAATCCTGAGCTATATACCCAACTTTTCTTAGTTTACCACTTTTTGATTTGAGCAACAGAAGATTTTTGAAAAAAATTGATCTTTATCTGCTGTTTTGTTTTGATAGATTTCTGCCATTTATTACATTTGCATCTTAATCTATTTCTTTTGGTGTTCTTTTGAGAAAAAGAGTTTTAAAAGAAGTTGTGACAGTAGCTAATGTGTATTTGAGTGTTATACTTGTGTTTAAACTGAACCATGTGAATTTATTATTTCGATTGCCTTAACTTTGCTAATGAAGATTGTGAGAAGTTTGGTGTGAAGGAAGTTTTCAAGGGTCAAGAGAAGAGGATGATATAATGTGATCAAGAAGAGTGAAAATCCTAAGCTTGGGGATGCCCCGGTGGTACATCCCAGCAAATTCCAAGAATACTCAAGCGTCTAAGCTTGGGGATGCCCAAGGCATCCCCTTGTTCATCAACAAATTATCAGGTCACTTCTAGTGAAACTATATTTTTATTCGGACACATCTTATGTGCTTTACTTGGAGCGTCTTTTTTTCAGTTTGTTTTTTCTTTAGTTTTGTTTTTTACTTTTTAAATAAGCTTGGTTGGAACCCAGCATTCTTTTATTGGAGAGTGACACGCTCCGCTTTTTTTCATGAGAATACTTTGTATTCTTAATCTTGGTTGGCTGCTGCATTTATTTAGCTCCTGTTTTTTATGCATGTCTTATTAGAGCTGTTAGTTTTAGTAGTGTTATGTGAGTACTCTCATGTTTGCGTGATGTATCATAAAGAGTATTTTTTTTTTGTTAAAGCATGTTTTGTATGGTGCTTGTTGGGAGAAGAAAATTGCTGCTTGAAGTAGAATTTATAACAGTGCTAGTAGAAGCTTGTATAGACTCTGGCTAGAACTTTTTCATGCCATGCTAAATGTTATTTTAGTTTTAAAGCCTTGTGGTTATTGAGTATCATGAATAGCCTCAAATAGCCGAGAGTGTCTAATATGTCTTGAAAGATTCATGAGTTGTTCTTGTCACAGTAAAGCATCAATATATGGTATTCTCTTTCGAATGTTTTATTTGGTTGACTTGGCGCATACTCACACCATGTTTATGACTACAAACCAGTCACGAATAGCCTCCATGACCACTTAGTTTTAGAACTTGTGATACTGCTTATGCTTTAATTAATGATGCTTATGTGATATGCATGATTATGGCTCTTATGCTCTCTTGATTTGTCGCTCCTAGTCTTTTGCTAGCCTCCACCTGTACTGAGTATGAGCTCTACTCGTGCATCCAAAATCCTTAAACCAAATTTTTTCCCATTGTGTACACCGTACCTACCTACATGTGGTATTTAACTGTGACCCCAAGTAAATTACTCATCTGTTACCTTTAAAACCTTCAAAATTATTCATGTTTTGTGTTCTTGTTTTTGCTCATGAGGACGACAATAGAGAATCTTTATCTCACTTGTTGATTGGATTTCACACCCTGGATTAGTGGCTTCATCCGCTTATGCAAATGATAGAAGAGCTGGCAGCGGGTGCCCGGCCCCAAATTAATAAGAACAAATTCTCTTCACTATTTTTGCCCCTGATTTATGAGTCAAAGCACAATCGTGTAAACAAAAGAGAAACTGGGATGACCTTCTACACCAGTTGCATCCTTCACCATTGGAGCCGCTCTTGTGAATCTAGTTGACTTGTGACGTACTGTATTGTTTGTTTACCATTCGTTGACCTTAACATACACCTCTCCCAAAATATAGACACTCAGTGTCAAACTTTTAATGCCTCTATTTAATAAAATAAAAGCTCTAGCACATGAGTGATCCCTGCTTCCCTCTGTGAAGGGCCTTTCTTTTACTTTTATGTTGAGTCTCCATCTTCTAAATTTATGCACAGTTGAGAGAGCATATTTGCCATTCTGAGTTCTATGTGCATTTGTCCCATAAACATCAATGATTACTTCAGAATGTGATATTATTTGTTCTTAAATTATTTGCTCTAGTATTCGTCATGAACTTTGAAGGTGTCCTGGCATTTATGTTTTGTCCCACTCTTAAGGACTAGCGAAATATCACTTTGCCATGCTTTCTCTATACCTGAAACAAACGACTACCTTTCTTTGCATTATTATCCATGATCCTTTATTTGAGATACTCTTCGTGATGCAAAGTAATTACTATGCTTTATTATTAAAGTTCTATTAATCATGTTTGTGTTTTAAGTTCTATGATCTCAGCGTGCATATGCTCTTACATTAGATTGATCGAGTTTATGTTAGTAGCATGCCACCTCAGAAATTATTGTGTTTTATCGTTTACTGATACGTCTCTAACGTATCTATAATTTCTGATGCTCCATGATCATATTATGTTAATTGCTACTTGTTTTCTCCCTTATTTACAACATTTTTATACGTTTTTCGGGACTAACCTATTAACAAGATGCCAAGTGCCAGTTCCCTGTTTTCTAGTGTTTTTGGTTTCAGAAAAGTTGTTCTGCAAACATTCTCGGAATTGGACCCCACAAAGCCCGAAGTTCCTATTTTCCCCGGAAGCATCCAAAACACCAAAGACGAGTCGAAGAGGGGCAAAAGGAGGGCCACACCATAGGGTGGCGCGGCCCCCCTTGGTCGCGCCACCGATGGGTGTGGGGCCCCTGGAGCTCCACCGCCTTTGCCCTTTTGCCTATTTAATCCCCCGGATGGAAAACCCTAAGCACCTGATAAAAAATCCCCGAAAAGTTCCGCAGCCGCCGTCACCGTCAACCCTAGATAAGGGGGGTTCTAAAGCTGTTTCCGGCACCCTGCCGGAGAGGAGATCATCACCGGAGGCTTCTACATGACCATGCCTGCCTCCGGAGTGATGCGTGAGTAGTTCATCCTTGGACTACGGGTTCGTAGCTGTAGCTAGATGGTTTTCTTCTCCTCATATGCCTCCATGTTTAGATCTCGTGAGCTTCCTATCATGATTGAGATTTATCTTATGTAATTCTATATGTTGTGTTTGCTGGGATCCGATGAATATTGACCTTATGCCAAGTTGTTTATGTCTTTATTTGCATATGTTATTTGTGATCTTGCATGCTTTCCGTTGCCAGTGGTTGCTCTGGCTAAGTAGTTGCTAGTGACTCCAAGAGGGAGTATTTATGCTCGATAGTGGGTTCATGCCTCCTCACCGCCTTGCTCGAGTGACAGAAACGTGAAGGGGGGATGTGTTGTTGCCATTAGGGAGAAAACAGCGGTGAGAGTGCCCGCATGCATAATCATTGCTTACATTACACACTTTGTTTAATGCAGTTATATGTTGCTTGCAACTTAATACCTAAGGAGGGTCGGATGATAACCTGAGGTGGATTATTAGTCATAGATGCAGATGGATGTCGGTCTATGTATCTTATTGTAATGCCCGCACTAAATATGATAGTAGTCTTCATGTCATATTGTGCACTACGGTGCAACCTCTATTTGTCAATTTCCCAGCTGTAATTTGTTCACCCAACATGCTATCTTTTATGGAGAGACACCACTAGTGAAACTATGAACCCTGATCCATTTTTCCACACTGTTAAACAAACCACAACTATTTCCTGCTTTCTTTACTTATTGCAAGCATACATCATTTTCGATACTATACGTCTAATCTTTGTTTTCAGCAAGACCGGTGAGATTGAAAACCTCACTGTACCGTTGGGACAAAGTATTTTGGTTGTGTTGTCTGTAGGTTCCACGTTGCTGCTGACACCGGAGAAGCGCCAGCACCACCGTAAGTGCCATCAACCTTCCTGAGATCCTCTTCCTCCTACTGGATTGATAACCTTGGTTCTTAACCGAGGGAAACTCTTTCCGCTTGCTCATCACACCCTCCTCTTGGGGTTTCCAACGGTTGTTATCACAAAGTAGCAAGGAGTTTCTGGCACCGTTTCCGGGGAGAAAGAAGTCTTCTAGCAAGGGGAGTCTCTCACTCTCAACCTCTTTATTTTGTTTATTGTCTTGCTTTTATTTTTTCTTGTTTTTTTATATAAAAAACACACAAAAATTAGTTTACTTCATAGCTGTTATTTATTTGCTTGCTTTTATTCTGCTAAAATGAGTATTCCTGAAGTAGAGGTTTGTTCTTTTAGGCAACAATGGGGAGAAAGTTTAAAAGATGCTTGGTATAGAATAAATGATGCTCATAAGAGGTGCACAAAAAAAATTCAACCTTGATACTCCCGAGAATTTTTTATGTTGGTATTTTTGGCTGGTATAGGCATGTGTTAGATACTCTTACGGGTGGAAATTTTCTAGCAACTCCTGCTTTGGAAGCCTGCAATTTGATTGAAAGTTTAGTAGGAGCACCCTCCCATTACATCTGTTAAAACTGAGATCACTTTGGAGGATCTTATTGATAAACTAAACTCTTTGGAAATGAATTTACCAATCTTCCTTGATAATGCAAGCAAAGTTAATGAATTAATAATTACTATTGATAAGAGAATCACTCCTCTAGAAGCTAGCAACACTCATGATAATCAAAGTTTTAGGATTGGTAAACTAGAGGATGCTATGGGAACTTTAAGCTTAACCTTTTCATCTCTTAATTTCAAAAAGGAGAAAGCCTTTGTGGGAAAGGAGCAAAGATTCATGTATGTTCCTAAGGTGGCTAAACCTAGATCTCAATATGTGCTGAAAATTGCTAAAACAATTAATGAGACTAAGAGTGACCTTCATGTTGAATCTTCAAAAACATCTAGAGTGTCTATTGCTGCAAATAATGGTTTAGAGGAAGGTATAGTGGATGCTTCTTAACTTGAAAATACTTGAGTTGCCCTTTTATGCCTAGCTGAAAGGCGTTAAAGAAAAGCGCTACCGGGAGACAACCCGTTTTATTTCGCTGTTTTCAACCCGTTTTCTTTCATTTTCTTTGGTGTGCTTTGCACCTGGGTGTTGTCTATTTCCTTAGCAAACCCTCTGTCTCTTTTCTTTTGAGTTTTTGTTGAGCCAAATAAAGCCTCTAGTGGAAAGTTGAGCCTATATTTCGGATTTCTGCTGTGCACTGTTAATTCCGTTAAAAATCACAGAAAATTCAAAATGACCTAAGCTTTTTTGTGCCTGTCCACTGTTAATTCCGTTAAAAATTACATAAAATTCAAAATGACCTGAGCTTTTTTGTGCCTAATTCCGAGTTATATACGCAACTTTTCTTAGAATACCACTTTTTTATTTAAGAAACAGAAGATTTTTGAAAAATTGATCTTTACCTGCTGTTCTGTTTTGACTGCCATTTATCGCATTTGCATCTTAATCTCTTTCTTTTGGTGTTCTTTTGAGGAAAAGAGTTTTGAAAGAAGTTGTGACAGTAGCTAATGTGTTTTTTGAGTTTTAGACTTGTGTTGAAACTGAACCATGTGAATTTATTATTTCAATTGCACTAACGGTGCTAATGAAGATTGTGTGAATTTTGGTGTGAAGGAAGTTTTCATGGGTCAAGAGAAAAGGATGATAAGATGTGATCAAGAAGAGTGAAAAACCTAAGCTTGGGGATGCCCCAGTGATACATCCAAGAAAATTCCAAGAAGACTCAAGCGTCTAATCTTGGGGATGCCCAAGGCACCCCCTTCTTCATCAACAAATTATCAGGTCACTTCTAGTGAAACTATATTTTTATTCGGTCGCATATTATGTGCTTTACTTGGAGCGTCTTTTATTTTTGTTCTCATTTTCTTTTTTCTTTTGCTTTCAGTTTGTTTTTACTTTTTTCAATAAGCTTGGTTGGACCCCAGCATTCTTTTATTGGAGAGTGACACGCTCCGCCTTTTTATGAGAATACTTTGTATTCTTAATCTCTGTCTAGCTGTTGCCTTTATTTAGCTCTTGTTTTGCATGCATCTCTTATTAGAGTTGTTAGTTTTAGTAGTGTTATGTGAGTACTCTCATGTTTGCTTGATGTATCATAAAGAGTATTTTTTGTTAAAGCATGTTTTGTATGGTGCTTGTTGGGAGAAGAAAATTACTGCTTGAAGTAGAATTTATAACAGTACTAGTAGAAGCTTGTATAGACTGTGGCTAGGAATTTTTCATGCCATGCTAAATTTTATTTTAGTTTTAAAGACTTGTGGTTATTGAGTAGCATGATTAGCCTCAAATATCTGAGAGTGTTTAATATGTCTTGAAAGATTCATGAGTTGTTCTTGTCATAGTAAAGAATCAATATATGGTATTCTCTTTCGAATGTTTTATTTGGTTGACTTGGCGCATGCTCACACCATGTTTATGACTACAAACCAGTCATGAATAGGCTCCATGACCACTTAGTTTTTGAACTTGTGATATTGCTTATGTTTTAATTAATGATGCTTATGTCGCTATGCATGATTATGGCTCTTATGCTCTCTTGATTTGTCGCTCCCAGTCTTTTGCTAGCCTCCACCTGTACTGAGTATGAGCTCTACTCGTGCATCCAAACTCCCTTAAACCAAAGTTTTTTCCATTATGTCCACCATACCTACCTACATGTGGTATTTAACTGCCATTCCAAAGTAAATTGCTCATGTGTTACCTTTAAAATCTTCAATATTACTCCTGCTTTATGTTCCTGTTTTTGTTCATGAGAACGTAAATAGAGAATCTTTATCTCACTTGTTGATTGTATTTCACACCCTGGACTAGTGTCTTCATCCGCTTATCCAAATGATAGAAGAGCCGGCAGCGGGGTGCCCAGCCCCAAATTAATGCAAACAAATTATCTTCACTATTTTGCCCCTAATTTATCAGTCAGGCATAATTGTGTAAACAAAAGAGAAAGAGGGATGAACTTCTACACCAGTTGCGTCCTTCACCATGGGAGACGCTCTTGTGAATCCAGTTGGTTTGTGACGTACTGTATTTTCTGTTTACCATTCGTTGACATTAGCATACATCTCCAAAAATATAGACACTCAGTGTCAAACTTTTAATAGCTCTGTTTAATAAAATAAAATCTCTAGCACATGAGTGATCACTGCTTACCTCTGCGAAGGGCTTTTCTTTTACTTTTATGTTGAGTCTCCATCTTCTAACTTTATGCACAGTTGAGACAACATTTTTGCCATTCTGAGTTCTATGTGCATTTGTCCCATAAGCATCAATAATTACTTCATGTTGTGATATCATTTGTTATTAAGTTATTTGTTATAGTCTTCCTCATGAACTTTGAAGGTGTCCTGGCATTTATGTTTTTCCCCACTCTTAAGGACTATCGAAATATCACTTTGCCATGCTTTCTCTATACCTGAAACAAACGTCTACCTTTCTTTGCATTATTATTCATGATCCTTTATTTGAGTTACTCTTCGTGATTCAAAGTAATGGCTATGTGATGCGCTTTGTTGGGAACCCCAAGAGGAGGGTATGATGAGCCCAACTGTAGGAGTTTTCCCCTTAGTTAAGAACCAGGGTTATCAATCCAGTAGGAGAAAGAGGACATTCGGAAGGTTGATGCCACTAACGGTGGTGCTGGCGCTTCACCGGTGTCAGCAACAACATGGAACCTGCACACAACACAACCATAATATTTTGCCCCAACGGTACAATGAGGTTGTCAATCTCACTAGTCTGGCTGAAAACAAAGATTAGACGTATAGTGTGGAAAAATGATGTATGCTTGTAGTAAGTAAAGAAAGTAGGAAATTGTTGTGGTTTGTTTAACAATGTGGAAAATGGACCGGGGTTCATAGTTTCACTAGTGGTGTCTCTCCATAAAAGATAGCATGCTGGGTGAACAAATTACAGCTGGGCAATTGAAAAATAGAGGTTGCACCGTAGTGCACAATATGACATGAAGATTACTATGATATTTAGTGCGGGCATTATAACAAGATACATAGACCGACATCCATCTGCATCTATGACTAATAATCGACCCTCAGGTTATCATCCGAACCCCCTTAGGTATTAAGTTGCAAGCAACAGATAATTGCATTAAAAAAAGTGTGTAATGTAAGCAATGATAATGCACGCGGGCACTCTTGCCGCTGTTTTCTCCCTAATGGCAACAACACATCCTCCCCCTTCACGTTTCTGTCACTCGAGCAAGGCGAAAAGGAGGCATGAACCCACTATCGAGCATAAATACTCCCTCTTGGAGTCAATAGCAACTACTTAGCCAGAGTAACCACTAGCAACGGAAAGATGCAAGATCAAAAATAACATATGCAAATAAAGACATAATCAACTTGGCATAAGTTAAATATTCATCGGATCCCAGCAAACACAACATATAGAATTACATAAGATCAATCTCGATCATGATAGGCAGCTCACGAGATCTAAACATAGAGGCATATGAGGAGAAGACAACCATCTAGATACAACTACGAACCCGTAGTCCAGGGATGAACTAGTCACGCATCACTCCGGAGGCAGGCATGGTGATGTAGAAGCCTCCGTTGATGATCTCCTCTCCGGCAGGGTGCCGGAAACAGCTTCAGAACCTCCCTGGTCTAGGGTTGAAGGTGACGGCGGTTGAGGAACTTTTTCGGGATTTTTGATTAGGTGTTTAGGGTTTTCCATCCGGGGGGGGCTTAAATAGGCCAAAGGCGGTGGAGCTCCAGGGGCCCCACACCTATAGGTGGCGGGACCAGGGGGACCCGCGCCACCCTATGGTGTGACCCCCCTATTGCCCCTCTTCGACTCCTCTTTGGTGTTCTGGATGCTTCCGAGGAAAATAGGAACTTCGGGCTTTGTGGGGTCCAATTCCGAGAATGTTTTCATAACAACTTTTCTAAAACCAAAAAACAGCAGAAAAGAGGGAACTGACACTTGGCATCTTGTTAATAGGTTAGTCTCGGAAACGTATAAAAATGCTATAAATAAGGGAGAAAACAAGTAGCAGCTGGCAAAATATGATCATGAAGCATCAGAAATTATAGATACGTTGGAGACGTATCACTATGCTTTATTATTAAAGTTTTATTTATCATATTTGTGTTTAAAGTTTTATGATCTCAGCGTGCATATGCTTTTACATTAGATTGATCAAGTTTATGTTAGTATCATGTCACCTCAGAAATTATTATGTTTTATCGTTTACCTACTAGAGGACGAGTAGGAACTAAGATTGGGGATACTTGATACGTCTCCAACGTATCTATAATTTCTGATGCTCCATGATCATATTATGTTAATTGCTACTTGTTTTCTCCCTTATTTATAGCATTTTTATACGTTTTCCGAGACTAACCTATTAACAATATGCCAAGTGCCAGTTCCATGTTTTCTGCTTTTTTTGGTTTTAGAAAAATTGTTCTACAAACATTCTCGGAATTGGACCCCACCAAGCCCGAAGTTCCTATTTTCCCCGGAAGCATCCTGAACACCGAAGATGAGTCAAAGAGGGGCAACAGGGAGGCCACACCATAGGGTGGCGCGGCCCCCCTTGGACGCGCCACCCATGGGTGTGGGGCCCCTGGAGCTCCACGCCTTTGCCCTTTTGCCTATTTAATCCCCCGGATGGAAAACCCTAAGCACCTGATAAAAATCCCTGAAAAGTTCCGCATCCGTCGTCACCGTCAACCCTAGATCAGGGGGTTCTGAAGCTGTTTTCGGCACCTGATGGCTCCCAAGTGCAGGAGATCAATTGTAGTACTTTTCGAATTAGAAAGGTTGTCGAACCCACGAGGAGCAGAAGGAACTGGTAAGTAGAATAGCAAAGGAATAATAAAAGCAACAGGTGTTTTTGTGTTTTAATTGTGTAGTGCAAGTAAAGTAAAATGCGGAAAGTAAATTGCAGCAAGTAGTAGGTCTCAATGAGAGACAAAGCCCAATCCTCTAATGCGCAAGAGGACAAGCTCAAATGTGTGTTTGTGTCTTATATGTGGAAAACGTTCCCGAGGGCTGCACGGATTTAGCTGGCATAGTGATTCATTGCATAACATGTTTGTATATCTTGTCTAGTTTTAATCTTCTTCGGACGGAGCCACAAATAGGAATAGCTAAATAAATAAACTATCACCCCTTATGATGGATCACGTGGCCAATTAAATGACAACACGAGAATTATTAAGACATGATGTCCCACCATATCCTTATGCTCTAAGGTCCCCGATACAAGTACCCGCATAATGCAATTCAACGACTCTGTCTCAAGTTCCTGTCACCTAAAGACATCATCACGTCACTACACTACGGTGTTCTCCTATGAGCCCATGTAGGTGAAGTGTTGTACAGTCGACGTTCGTACAACACCATCATAGAATCACATAAAAGATAAATACTAGACCAAATAACAACTCATCTTATGTAACAAATCATTGCCAATTCATCCTATGCCCTCAGGAATGTCGCACCCGGACTTCTAAAGGATACTCGCCGTTCCGTTGAACAGTAGTAGATTGGATTACGGGGCTTACCGGCACCCGCGTCCTCTTACGAGTAGGCCAACACACGTATGTGTGACAACCAACCCCTATCTGTTCAGCGTCGACGTAAACTATCCCATAGAAATCAGGATACTTCCATTGACGTACTTCAAAACATACACACATGGTACGTCAACGGCGTTTGAACAAGTGATATCACAACAGATCTCTACGACACAAAAGATTGAAATAAGGTGCAAATAGCTCTCATTAGAGCAGAGATAGCAAATACAATCATTCAGAGGGCACATGCCCCAACATAACATCATTACATCACAGAGGAAGCATTCAACATGTCTGAGTACAGACAAGATCCAAATAGGCCTAAGAGGCCGGAAACGAAAAGACGGAGCCCATCCACGAAGTCTCGGATCCTGCCCGGGTCCGCTATCTACTCGTCAGCAGTCTCGTCATCATACTCCACGTAGTAGCCACCATGGAGATCCTCGGAAACGTCGTCTGCGGAAACCACAACCCCAAAGGGGTCAGTACATAAACGTACTGGCAAGCAAGACTCACAGTTCACCAAAGTGTAACCCGTCAACACCAAGCACAGATGCTTTGGGTTCAACGGAAGGAAGGGGAATATAAAAGATGCTGCAACTGGCTGCTCTAACCAACTACAGAGTTTCTACCACTTCCGGCTAACAGAAAGGAGATAAGATCGAGGATTGTAACCAACTGAAAGATAACTTCAAACAAACCCATCCTGGATCTCGCCCCTTATCCAAAGAAGCAATCCGAGGATAACTCACACAGTTGAGATAATGATGGTTCAAATTATTGTGTCAATAAGCCTATTACTAGTCAAGTTATTAATCATTGGGTGTAAAGTTGTTAATCATTAGGTTTAAGTTGTCCTGAGTACTTGTTAGCCAGTACTTTCACCAAGTAATCCATAACCGCGGAAAACACGGCTTCTCGAGAAGATTATCCCTGCAGGGTTGCACCAATTTGGCCGTACACGCATGAATAACCCTCCAGATGGAAAGGCCCTTCCACCAAGCGGGGCACTCAACACAACTCAACTCTTCTCCGCATCAAGCCCAAAGCACCTTGGGCGCACGGCTAATCGAGCCCAGAAGAAAATGGACCCTCATAGCACTCTAAGAACGTGTACCCCTATATGCCGACTACGAAAGTTCCACCCTGGCCTGGGCTCGCAAAATCATGCATGCGCAAATGGAAAACACGAACTAAATGAGGCGATTTGGACGAGATGCGAATCGAATCAAATTGAGGGGGGCGCCCATACTCGCTTCCCACATGCGGTTAGTGCGCTCATCATGGATCAGTAGACAAGACCCTTTTCCTATTAGGGTCGACACTAGCAGGCCTCAAAACCACACAGGGCCTCCTGCCGGTGCCTTATCATCAAATTTATTATTTAACCATAACAGTAGCATGATTGATTGATTAAACATCGAGCCCCCAGAACATAATAGAAATAGTAACAGAAAGTAACGGGTAACAGACTCGAGCAAAACAACCTAAGCATGCTAGTAAGACACTGGCTCAAACAATGGGTTGTAGGAAGGGAGATGAGGCATTATCAGGTTTAAAGGATTCATGTGATAGGTTCGTAACAGAAACAACTACTACTAAGGCTAGCAGAAAAGAACAACGGAAAGTATCGGTAACCAATGTTGAAAGGAACACAATGGTTCATGTGAGTGATAACTTGCCTGCAAACCCAGTAGCCTGGTACTGAGCTAACTCCTTAGAAGGGGTGTCGTAAGTATCGTCGGTCTCAACGTCGTCGTGTATCCAAGAAGAAGCAAACAGACAATGCAGAAAAGGTAGACAATCAATATCATGGCATAGTGTACAAACAATGGGATGATGCATGGCAATTTAATTGATGCATAGAAATAAACTAGTTGACAAGATAGAAACAGGATTAAATGGACCCACATGCAATTTGAGTTGCACCTGAAAAGCCCATGAATTATGGTTGAATTAATTGTTTTACAACTAATCAAATTGTGTAAGTGAATTAGCATGATGCATGGATGAGGAAAACAGCAAAATAACAACAATATAAGCAATTGGAAATAAGGTTGACCAAGTTTGGAAATTCATTCATTAAGTTAGGAAATTTTGGTTACTTAAAGGTGTCACACAAGCATTTGTTGTTTTCACCACTTTAATTTGTTCAAAATAGATAACAAAGTTTATATTTGAAAAGAAAACAAGATTTTAGTTGGAATACATGTTTCACTTGTTGAAAAAGGATTTCAAATAAATTATTTATGAATTAAACAAGTGTAAGCAAGAATTAAATGAATTTAATTCAAACATGAACTTATTTGAGTTTTTATTTGTGCAAAACATTGAGTGAAGTTCATATTTGAAAAGGTTATGCTTTGATGGTTTGAAAACATATTTTATATGTCCCAAAAGAATTTGATTTGATCAAGTTATGAATTTAGCAATATTAAATGATTTAAACAAGGTTTAAATCATTTAACCAATTTTAATTGTTCAAAACATGAAACAAATTTTATATTTGGAAAGATGGTTTAATTTTGCATGGAAAACATATTTCACTTGTTGAAATTGGATTTAAAATGAGCAAGTTATTATTTTGGCAATTTTTAAATGCAATAAACAAGAAACAGTTGTTTTCAGCAATTTAAATTATTCAAAACAGTAAACAAATTTTATATTTGGAAAGTACATGAAAAGTTGATTGGAAAACATATTTAGTTTGTTGAATTTGGAATTTTTATGAACAAGTTATGAATTTTGCAATTTTAAGTGAATTTGACAAGTGTTCAAATATTGCACCAATTTAAAATATTCAAAACAGTAAACAAATTTTATATTTGGATAGAGTATTTAATTTGGTACAGAAAACATATTAAAATGTTGAATTTGGAGTTAGGATGATTTATTTATGCAATTTCCAAATTTAAGGTGTAATCTGCCAATTGTTATTAACTAGGGACTTAGAATTAATTTTACAGGGACCTAGAAGAACTGGCAGGGACTGGGTTGCAATTAGCTGTTTACTGGAGTTGTGAAAAATAAAAATAAAAAACTGGGTTTAATCCGCGGGGGGTGGGATTCGAACCCACCCCCTCTGCTGCGCTCGCAAGACACAGGACCAGTGGGGTGGACTTCGGGTTTGTGTCAGAAAGGGATGCAGGGGGGTAAGCTGTTGCTTCGAGTGTTTAACTGAAAAATTCAGTTCGCAGACAATCTGAACCGAGCGGACACAGAACAGCAGGGGTCGCCGCCAGCGATCTCTCGCGGTGGCCGGAGGGGTGCTGCGGCGGGCGCTTGCTGCGAGGGGAAAGCGGCCAAGGGAGGAGGAGGGAAGGCGAGGGGAAGGAGGGGAGCGGTTGCTCACCTCGAGGCAGCAGGGGGCGATCGGTGGTGGAGCATGTCGGGGCAGACAGGGAGGCGGTCCGGCGAAAAGGAGGCGACGGCGGCGGGGCATCGGACCTCTCCGGCGCAAACCGAAGGGTGGAGGAGGAAGAGTGGACTCGGGGGTTTCCATTCTCGGGCACGGCTGGCGCCGATGGTGTCTAGGGCGGCGACAGCGAGCTTGCCACTCCACGGCCACCACGTCGATCTTCAGGTTCAGAGAAGTGCAGGGGGGTTGGCAGAGAGAATTCAGAGAGAGAGAGGTTGAGGTAGAGAGGGTGGCGGCGCTAGGCTAGGGATCTAGGGTTAGGGCTAGGATGAGGGGATCGATGGCTGGTTTTATGGAATAGATAACACTGGTACGGCAGCACATCGAACAGGGGGAGAGGTGATCGTGTGGAGGAGAGGTGATCGTACTGTGAGGAAGAAGACAAACGAGGTGGAAGAAGGGTATAGGGCCAGAAAGAATTAGTTGGGCTGGGCTTAGGTTAGCTGCTGCTCCTTTTCTTTTTGTTATTTCTGTTTCTTTTATTTATTTTTTGTAGCAACTAGAAAAAGGAAGAGTTAGATAGGTTTTAGAGTTTATAAAATTGTGGAAAAAAAACAGGTGAGTTTGTTAGTTCAATATATACCAATTTACCACTTAAGTTTTTGGAAATTCCAATTTAGTTGCTGTTTTGCCAAAATGGTTTGAATTTGAATAATTTGCTAATAGTTGATTAATATTAGAAAATAACAAGTTTAATAGGGTGAACCCTACTATTAATTGGATTAGATTACTAGAATGGTTTGTTAGTTTTCATGAGTTGGAATTTTGGGTGCTGTTTGAAGATGCTTTGAATTTGGAAACAATTTGAAATTAACTGATTAACATGGAAAACAAGGATTTTAATAGGGTAACCCCTATGTTAAATTTGACTAAAGTAGTTGATTTGATTAGACAATGTTCATGAGCTCAAAGTGGTTCTGTTTGATGCATTTGGTTTGAATTTGAAAGTGATTTGAATTAATTGATTGAATTAATTGTTTGATTAAAACCAACAATTTAATGAGTGATCAACATGGAATAAAATGGAACAATTTGGTTGTTTTCATTTGAGAATTTTATTTAAAAGGTTGTAACAGAACAAGTATGAAAACAAGGCAGTTGAAATTGTTTGATTTTTATTGTGAAAACAAGAATAACAGATGCAAAACAAAAGAAACAAATGCAACAATATGATGACATGATGCAATACTTTAATAACAAGAAATCAAACATTCTAAATGGTAGGTTTTCATACTTGGGATGTTACAAAACGCCCCCCCTTGAAGGAATCGCGCCCCGAGATTCCTACTGAGAAAAGAAAAGGTCCGGATTCTTCTTGGGAAGATCCACTTGAGCTGTGACACGTGAAACACATCGTGCACATTGGATAGTTTCTGGAATTTCAAAACGATAGGCAACCCTGGCAACTCTTCTGGAAAGATGTCAGGGAATTTGGAAACCACCGGAACATTTTCAAGTAGAGGTAAAAGTTTTGTATGTAGGGTGTATAGCTGGATAGAATTTGACTCATTTGTAGAATAGACTATCTGGAATCTGGTGATTCAGTAGGTGGGAGGCATACTAAAATCAACAACAACAACAACAACCTTTCTGGCCAGATAGACTTGATATTTGGGAAGTTTTGATTAGACGCCGGTAGAAGAACTGAAATGGAAAACAACAACAAGATTTCAACGGACGAAAAGGATGTTGAGAAGGACAGGATATCAACATCGGGGAAAACGAGAACAAAACTCCTGAGGTACTACGGAAAACCCATCCGGGCTTCTAAAGGATCAATATCTACTGCTTAAGGAATAGAGGATCTGCTTCCGGGGCTTACACGCCTCCGTTCTCAATCGTGAGTAGGCAACATGATAAATCATGTCACAACCACCTCCATTCCTCTGGTCTAGTAGATATAACCATCCTAGAGAAACCAGGATTCGTGAAAACCTATCTTGAAAGTTTAGATGAGAAGGGAAAACAACGTTGCACTTCCTTACCAGAAAAGGGAGGGTGGGTGGGGAAAGAAGAAAAAGAACAGAATTCCTACTCTCACGTTTCATTTTTCCTATATAGCTACAAAATAGTTTCTAGACTCAACTGCGACCAGTAAAAAGGGATCCTACAGGCAGACAGGCTCTGATACCATTTGTCGCACCCGGACTTCTAAAGGATACTCGCCGTTCCGTTGAACAGTAGTAGATTGGATTACGGGGCTTACCGGCACCCGCGTCCTCTTACGAGTAGGCCAACACACGTATGTGTGACAACCAACCCCTATCTGTTCAGCGTCGACGTAAACTATCCCATAGAAATCAGGATACTTCCATTGACGTACTTCAAAACATACACACATGGTACGTCAACGGCGTTTGAACAAGTGATATCACAACAGATCTCTACGACACAAAAGATTGAAATAAGGTGCAAATAGCTCTCATTAGAGCAGAGATAGCAAATACAATCATTCAGAGGGCACATGCCCCAACATAACATCATTACATCACAGCGGAAGCATTCAACATGTCTGAGTACAGACAAGATCCAAATAGGCCTAAGAGGCCGGAAACGAAAAGACGGAGCCCATCCACGAAGTCTCGGATCCTGCCCGGGTCCGCTATCTACTCGTCAGCAGTCTCGTCATCATACTCCACGTAGTAGCCACCATGGAGATCCTCGGAAACGTCGTCTGCGGAAACCACAGCCCCAAAGGGGTCAGTACATAAACGTATTGGCAAGCAAGACTCACAGTTCACCAAAGTGTAACCCGTCAACACCAACCACAGATGCTTTGGGTTCAACGGAAGGAAGGGGAATATAAAAGATGCTACAACTGGCTGCTCTAACCAACTACAGAGTTTCTACCACTTCCGGCTAACAGAAAGGAGATAAGATCGAGGATTGTAACCAACTGAAAGATAACTTCAAACAAACCCATCCTGGATCTCGCCCCTTATCCAAAGAAGCAATCCGAGGATAACTCACACAGTTGAAATAATGATGGTTCAAATTATTGTGTCAATAAGCCTATTACTAGTCAAGTTATTAATCATTGGGTGTAAAGTTGTTAATCATTAGGTTTAAGTTGTCCTGAGTACTTGTTAGCCAGTACTTTCACCAAGTAATCCATAACCGCGGAAAACACGGCTTCTCGAGAAGATTATCCCTGCAGGGTTGCACCAATTTGGCCGTACACGCATGAATAACCCGCCAGATGGAAAGGCCCTTCCACCAAGCGGGGCACTCAACACAACTCAACTCTTCTCCGCATCAAGCCCAAAGCACCTTGGGCGCACGGCTAATCGAGCCCATAAGAAAATGGACACTCATAGCACTCTAAGAACGTGTCCCCCTATATGCCGACTACGAAAGTTCCACCCTGGCCTGGGCTCGCAAAATCATGCATGCGGCAAATGGAAAACACGAACTAAATGAGGCGATTTGGACGAGATGCGAATCGAATCAAATTGAGGGGGGCGCCCATACTCGCTTCCCACA
The DNA here is from genome assembly GCA_028641055.1 of Alopecurus myosuroides. NCBI lineage: Eukaryota > Viridiplantae > Streptophyta > Magnoliopsida > Poales > Poaceae > Alopecurus > Alopecurus myosuroides. Next base: position 57,932,303 of record CM054060.1, on the reverse strand, counting down.
TGCGGTTAGTGCGCTCATCATGGATCAGTACACAAGACCCTTTTCCTATTAGGGTCGACACTAGCAGGCCTCAAAACCACACAGGGCCTCCTGCCGGTGCCTTATCATCAAATTTATTATTTAACCATAACAGTAGCATGATTGATTGATTAAACATCGAGCCCCCAGAACATAATAGAAATAGTAACAGAAAGTAACGGGTAACAGACTCGAGCAAAACAACCTAAGCATGCTAGTAAGACACTGGCTCAAACAATGGGTTGTAGGAAGGGAGATGAGGCATTATCAGGTTTAAAGGATTCATGTGATAGGTTCGTAACAGAAACAACTACTACTAAGGCTAGCAGAAAAGAACAACGGAAAGTATCGGTAACCAATGTTGAAAGGAACACAATGGTTCATGTGAGTGATAACTTGCCTGCAAACCCAGTAGCCTGTTACTGAGCTAAATCCTTAGAAGGGGTGTCGTAAGTATCGTCGGTCTCAACATCGTCGTGTATCCAAGAAGAAGCAAACAGACAATGCAGAAAAGGTAGACAATCAATATCATGGCATAGTGTACAAACAATAGGATGATGCATGGCAATTTAATTGATGCATAGAAATAAACTAGTTGACAAGATAGAAACAGGATTAAATGGACCCACATGCAATTTGAGTTGCACCTGAAAAGCCCATGAATTATGGTTGAATTAATTGTTTTACAACTAATCAAATTGTGTAAGTGAATTAGCATGATGCATGGATGAGGAAAACAACAAAATAACAACAATAGAAGCAATTGGAAATAAGGTTGACCAAGTTTGGAAATTCATTCATTAAGTTAGGAAATTTTGGTTACTTAAAGGTGTCACACAAGCATTTGTTGTTTTCACCACTTTAATTTGTTCAAAATAGATAACAAAGTTTATATTTGAAAAGAAAACAAGATTTTAGTTGGAATACATGTTTCACTTGTTAAAAAGGATTTCAAATAAATTATTTATGAATTAAACAAGTGTAAGCAAGAATTAAATGAATTTAATTCAAACATGAACTTATTTGAGTTTTTATTTGTGCAAAACATTGAGTGAAGTTCATATTTGAAAAGGTTATGCTTTGATGGTTTGAAAACATATTTTATATGTCCCAAAAGAATTTGATTTGATCAAGTTATGAATTTAGCAATATTAAATGATTTAAACAAGGTTTAAATCATTTAACCAATTTTAATTATTCAAAACATGAAACAAATTTTATATTTGGAAAGATGGTTTAATTTTGCATGGAAAACATATTTCACTTGTTGAAATTGGATTTAAAATGAGCAAGTTATTATTTTGGCAATTTTTAAATGCAATAAACAAGAAACAGTTGTTTTCAGCAATTTAAATTATTCAAAACAGTAAACAAATTTTATATTTGGAAAGTACATGAAAAGTTGATTGGAAAACATATTTAGTTTGTTGAATTTGGAATTTTTATGAACAAGTTATGAATTTTGCAATTTTAAGTGAATTTGACAAGTGTTCAAATATTGCACCAATTTAAAATATTCAAAATAGTAAACAAATTTTATATTTGGATAGAGTATTTAATTTGGTACAGAAAACATATTAAAAATGTTGAATTTGGAGTTAGGATGATTTATTTATGCAATTTCCAAATTTAAGGTGTAATCTGCCAATTGTTATTAACTAGGGACTTAGAATTAATTTTACAGGGACCTAGAAGAACTGGCAGGGACTGGGTTGCAATTAGCTGTTTACTGGAGTTGTGAAAAATAAAAATAAAAACTGGGTTTAATCCGCGGGGGGTGGGATTCGAACCCACCCCCTCTGCTGCGCTCGCAAGGCACAGGACCAGTGGGGTGGACTTCGGGTTTGTGTCAGAAAGGGATGCAGGGGGGTAAGCTGTTGCTTCGAGTGTTTAACTGAAAAATTCAGTTCGCAGACAATCTGAACCGAGCGGACACAGAACAGCAGGGGTCGCCGCCAGCGATCTCTCGCGGTGGCCGGAGGGGTGCTGCGGCGGGCGCTTGCTGCGAGGGGAAAGCGGCCAAGGGAGGAGGAGGGAAGGCGAGGGGAAGGAGGGGAGCGGTTGCTCACCTCGAGGCAGCAGGGGGCGGTCGGTGGTGGAGCATGTCGGGGCAGACAGGGAGGCGGTCCGGCGAAAAGGAGGCGACGGCGGCGGGGCATCGGACCTCTCCGGCGCAAACCGAAGGGTGGAGGAGGAAGAGTGGACTCGGGCGTTTCCATTCCCGGGCACGGCTGGCGCCGATGGTGTCTAGGGCGGCGACGGCGAGCTTGCCACTCCACGGCCACCACGTCGATCTTCAGGTTCAGAGAAGTGCAGGGGGGTTGGTAGAGAGAATTCAGAGAGAGAGAGGTTGAGGTAGAGAGGGTGGCGGCGCTAGGCTAGGGATCTAGGGTTAGGGCTAGGATGAGGGGATCGATGGCTGGTTTTATGGAATAGATAGCACTGGTACGGCAGCACATCGAACAGGGGGAGAGGTGATCGTGTGGAGGAGAGGTGATCGTACTGTGAGGAAGAAGACAAACGAGGTGGAAGAAGGGTATAGGGCCAGAAAGAATTAGTTGGGTTGGGCTTAGGTTAGCTGCTGCTCCTTTTCTTTTTGTTATTTCTGTTTTTTTTTGTAGCAACTAGAAAAAGGAAGAGTTAGATAGGTTTTAGAGTTTATAAAATTGTGGAAAAAAAACAGGTGAGTTTGTTAGTTCAATATATACCAATTTACCACTTAAGTTTTTGGAAATTCCAATTTAGTTGCTGTTTTGCCAAAATGGTTTGAATTTGAATAATTTGCAAATAGTTGATTAATATTAGAAAATAACAAGTTTAATAGGGTGAACCCTACTATTAATTGGATTATATTACTAGAATGGTTTGTTAGTTTTCATGAGTTGGAATTTTGGGTGCTGTTTGAAGATGCTTTGAATTTGGAAACAATTTGAAATTAACTGATTAACATGGAAAACAAGGAT